>OZ004586.1:8252500-8843633 GCA_963924555.1 Crambe crambe | reverse complement strand
CTAGCCCTAGCCCTAGCCCTAGCCCTAGCCCTAGCCCTAGCCCTAGCCCTAGCCCTAGCCCTAGCCCTAGCCCTAGCCCTAGCCCTAGCCCTAGCCCTAGCCCTAGCCCTAGCCCTAGCCCTAGCCCTAGCCCTAGCCCTAGCCCTAGCCCTAGCCCTAGCCCTAGCCCTAGCCCTAGCCCTAGCCCTAGCCCTAGCCCTAGCCCTAGCCCTAGCCCTAGCCCTAGCCCTAGCCCTAGCCCTAGCCCTAGCCCTAGCCCTAGCCCTAGCCCTAGCCCTAGCCCTAGCCCTAGCCCTAGCCCTAGCCCTAGCCCTAGCCCTAGCCCTAGCCCTAGCCCTAGCCCTAGCCCTAGCCCTAGCCCTAGCCCTAGCCCTAGCCCTAGCCCTAGCCCTAGCCCTAGCCCTAGCCCTAGCCCTAGCCCTAGCCCTAGCCCTAGCCCTAGCCCTAGCCCTAGCCCTAGCCCTAGCCCTAGCCCTAGCCCTAGCCCTAGCCCTAGCCCTAGCCCTAGCCCTAGCCCTAGCCCTAGCCCTAGCCCTAGCCCTAGCCCTAGCCCTAGCCCTAGCCCTAGCCCTAGCCCTAGCCCTAGCCCTAGCCCTAGCCCTAGCCCTAGCCCTAGCCCTAGCCCTAGCCCTAGCCCTAGCCCTAGCCCTAGCCCTAGCCCTAGCCCTAGCCCTAGCCCTAGCCCTAGCCCTAGCCCTAGCCCTAGCCCTAGCCCTAGCCCTAGCCCTAGCCCTAGCCCTAGCCCTAGCCCTAGCCCTAGCCCTAGCCCTAGCCCTAGCCCTAGCCCTAGCCCTAGCCCTAGCCCTAGCCCTAGCCCTAGCCCTAGCCCTAGCCCTAGCCCTAGCCCTAGCCCTAGCCCTAGCCCTAGCCCTAGCCCTAGCCCTAGCCCTAGCCCTAGCCCTAGCCCTAGCCCTAGCCCTAGCCCTAGCCCTAGCCCTAGCCCTAGCCCTAGCCCTAGCCCTAGCCCTAGCCCTAGCCCTAGCCCTAGCCCTAGCCCTAGCCCTAGCCCTAGCCCTAGCCCTAGCCCTAGCCCTAGCCCTAGCCCTAGCCCTAGCCCTAGCCCTAGCCCTAGCCCTAGCCCTAGCCCTAGCCCTAGCCCTAGCCCTAGCCCTAGCCCTAGCCCTAGCCCTAGCCCTAGCCCTAGCCCTAGCCCTAGCCCTAGCCCTAGCCCTAGCCCTAGCCCTAGCCCTAGCCCTAGCCCTAGCCCTAGCCCTAGCCCTAGCCCTAGCCCTAGCCCTAGCCCTAGCCCTAGCCCTAGCCCTAGCCCTAGCCCTAGCCCTAGCCCTAGCCCTAGCCCTAGCCCTAGCCCTAGCCCTAGCCCTAGCCCTAGCCCTAGCCCTAGCCCTAGCCCTAGCCCTAGCCCTAGCCCTAGCCCTAGCCCTAGCCCTAGCCCTAGCCCTAGCCCTAGCCCTAGCCCTAGCCCTAGCCCTAGCCCTAGCCCTAGCCCTAGCCCTAGCCCTAGCCCTAGCCCTAGCCCTAGCCCTAGCCCTAGCCCTAGCCCTAGCCCTAGCCCTAGCCCTAGCCCTAGCCCTAGCCCTAGCCCTAGCCCTAGCCCTAGCCCTAGCCCTAGCCCTAGCCCTAGCCCTAGCCCTAGCCCTAGCCCTAGCCCTAGCCCTAGCCCTAGCCCTAGCCCTAGCCCTAGCCCTAGCCCTAGCCCTAGCCCTAGCCCTAGCCCTAGCCCTAGCCCTAGCCCTAGCCCTAGCCCTAGCCCTAGCCCTAGCCCTAGCCCTAGCCCTAGCCCTAGCCCTAGCCCTAGCCCTAGCCCTAGCCCTAGCCCTAGCCCTAGCCCTAGCCCTAGCCCTAGCCCTAGCCCTAGCCCTAGCCCTAGCCCTAGCCCTAGCCCTAGCCCTAGCCCTAGCCCTAGCCCTAGCCCTAGCCCTAGCCCTAGCCCTAGCCCTAGCCCTAGCCCTAGCCCTAGCCCTAGCCCTAGCCCTAGCCCTAGCCCTAGCCCTAGCCCTAGCCCTAGCCCTAGCCCTAGCCCTAGCCCTAGCCCTAGCCCTAGCCCTAGCCCTAGCCCTAGCCCTAGCCCTAGCCCTAGCCCTAGCCCTAGCCCTAGCCCTAGCCCTAGCCCTAGCCCTAGCCCTAGCCCTAGCCCTAGCCCTAGCCCTAGCCCTAGCCCTAGCCCTAGCCCTAGCCCTAGCCCTAGCCCTAGCCCTAGCCCTAGCCCTAGCCCTAGCCCTAGCCCTAGCCCTAGCCCTAGCCCTAGCCCTAGCCCTAGCCCTAGCCCTAGCCCTAGCCCTAGCCCTAGCCCTAGCCCTAGCCCTAGCCCTAGCCCTAGCCCTAGCCCTAGCCCTAGCCCTAGCCCTAGCCCTAGCCCTAGCCCTAGCCCTAGCCCTAGCCCTAGCCCTAGCCCTAGCCCTAGCCCTAGCCCTAGCCCTAGCCCTAGCCCTAGCCCTAGCCCTAGCCCTAGCCCTAGCCCTAGCCCTAGCCCTAGCCCTAGCCCTAGCCCTAGCCCTAGCCCTAGCCCTAGCCCTAGCCCTAGCCCTAGCCCTAGCCCTAGCCCTAGCCCTAGCCCTAGCCCTAGCCCTAGCCCTAGCCCTAGCCCTAGCCCTAGCCCTAGCCCTAGCCCTAGCCCTAGCCCTAGCCCTAGCCCTAGCCCTAGCCCTAGCCCTAGCCCTAGCCCTAGCCCTAGCCCTAGCCCTAGCCCTAGCCCTAGCCCTAGCCCTAGCCCTAGCCCTAGCCCTAGCCCTAGCCCTAGCCCTAGCCCTAGCCCTAGCCCTAGCCCTAGCCCTAGCCCTAGCCCTAGCCCTAGCCCTAGCCCTAGCCCTAGCCCTAGCCCTAGCCCTAGCCCTAGCCCTAGCCCTAGCCCTAGCCCTAGCCCTAGCCCTAGCCCTAGCCCTAGCCCTAGCCCTAGCCCTAGCCCTAGCCCTAGCCCTAGCCCTAGCCCTAGCCCTAGCCCTAGCCCTAGCCCTAGCCCTAGCCCTAGCCCTAGCCCTAGCCCTAGCCCTAGCCCTAGCCCTAGCCCTAGCCCTAGCCCTAGCCCTAGCCCTAGCCCTAGCCCTAGCCCTAGCCCTAGCCCTAGCCCTAGCCCTAGCCCTAGCCCTAGCCCTAGCCCTAGCCCTAGCCCTAGCCCTAGCCCTAGCCCTAGCCCTAGCCCTAGCCCTAGCCCTAGCCCTAGCCCTAGCCCTAGCCCTAGCCCTAGCCCTAGCCCTAGCCCTAGCCCTAGCCCTAGCCCTAGCCCTAGCCCTAGCCCTAGCCCTAGCCCTAGCCCTAGCCCTAGCCCTAGCCCTAGCCCTAGCCCTAGCCCTAGCCCTAGCCCTAGCCCTAGCCCTAGCCCTAGCCCTAGCCCTAGCCCTAGCCCTAGCCCTAGCCCTAGCCCTAGCCCTAGCCCTAGCCCTAGCCCTAGCCCTAGCCCTAGCCCTAGCCCTAGCCCTAGCCCTAGCCCTAGCCCTAGCCCTAGCCCTAGCCCTAGCCCTAGCCCTAGCCCTAGCCCTAGCCCTAGCCCTAGCCCTAGCCCTAGCCCTAGCCCTAGCCCTAGCCCTAGCCCTAGCCCTAGCCCTAGCCCTAGCCCTAGCCCTAGCCCTAGCCCTAGCCCTAGCCCTAGCCCTAGCCCTAGCCCTAGCCCTAGCCCTAGCCCTAGCCCTAGCCCTAGCCCTAGCCCTAGCCCTAGCCCTAGCCCTAGCCCTAGCCCTAGCCCTAGCCCTAGCCCTAGCCCTAGCCCTAGCCCTAGCCCTAGCCCTAGCCCTAGCCCTAGCCCTAGCCCTAGCCCTAGCCCTAGCCCTAGCCCTAGCCCTAGCCCTAGCCCTAGCCCTAGCCCTAGCCCTAGCCCTAGCCCTAGCCCTAGCCCTAGCCCTAGCCCTAGCCCTAGCCCTAGCCCTAGCCCTAGCCCTAGCCCTAGCCCTAGCCCTAGCCCTAGCCCTAGCCCTAGCCCTAGCCCTAGCCCTAGCCCTAGCCCTAGCCCTAGCCCTAGCCCTAGCCCTAGCCCTAGCCCTAGCCCTAGCCCTAGCCCTAGCCCTAGCCCTAGCCCTAGCCCTAGCCCTAGCCCTAGCCCTAGCCCTAGCCCTAGCCCTAGCCCTAGCCCTAGCCCTAGCCCTAGCCCTAGCCCTAGCCCTAGCCCTAGCCCTAGCCCTAGCCCTAGCCCTAGCCCTAGCCCTAGCCCTAGCCCTAGCCCTAGCCCTAGCCCTAGCCCTAGCCCTAGCCCTAGCCCTAGCCCTAGCCCTAGCCCTAGCCCTAGCCCTAGCCCTAGCCCTAGCCCTAGCCCTAGCCCTAGCCCTAGCCCTAGCCCTAGCCCTAGCCCTAGCCCTAGCCCTAGCCCTAGCCCTAGCCCTAGCCCTAGCCCTAGCCCTAGCCCTAGCCCTAGCCCTAGCCCTAGCCCTAGCCCTAGCCCTAGCCCTAGCCCTAGCCCTAGCCCTAGCCCTAGCCCTAGCCCTAGCCCTAGCCCTAGCCCTAGCCCTAGCCCTAGCCCTAGCCCTAGCCCTAGCCCTAGCCCTAGCCCTAGCCCTAGCCCTAGCCCTAGCCCTAGCCCTAGCCCTAGCCCTAGCCCTAGCCCTAGCCCTAGCCCTAGCCCTAGCCCTAGCCCTAGCCCTAGCCCTAGCCCTAGCCCTAGCCCTAGCCCTAGCCCTAGCCCTAGCCCTAGCCCTAGCCCTAGCCCTAGCCCTAGCCCTAGCCCTAGCCCTAGCCCTAGCCCTAGCCCTAGCCCTAGCCCTAGCCCTAGCCCTAGCCCTAGCCCTAGCCCTAGCCCTAGCCCTAGCCCTAGCCCTAGCCCTAGCCCTAGCCCTAGCCCTAGCCCTAGCCCTAGCCCTAGCCCTAGCCCTAGCCCTAGCCCTAGCCCTAGCCCTAGCCCTAGCCCTAGCCCTAGCCCTAGCCCTAGCCCTAGCCCTAGCCCTAGCCCTAGCCCTAGCCCTAGCCCTAGCCCTAGCCCTAGCCCTAGCCCTAGCCCTAGCCCTAGCCCTAGCCCTAGCCCTAGCCCTAGCCCTAGCCCTAGCCCTAGCCCTAGCCCTAGCCCTAGCCCTAGCCCTAGCCCTAGCCCTAGCCCTAGCCCTAGCCCTAGCCCTAGCCCTAGCCCTAGCCCTAGCCCTAGCCCTAGCCCTAGCCCTAGCCCTAGCCCTAGCCCTAGCCCTAGCCCTAGCCCTAGCCCTAGCCCTAGCCCTAGCCCTAGCCCTAGCCCTAGCCCTAGCCCTAGCCCTAGCCCTAGCCCTAGCCCTAGCCCTAGCCCTAGCCCTAGCCCTAGCCCTAGCCCTAGCCCTAGCCCTAGCCCTAGCCCTAGCCCTAGCCCTAGCCCTAGCCCTAGCCCTAGCCCTAGCCCTAGCCCTAGCCCTAGCCCTAGCCCTAGCCCTAGCCCTAGCCCTAGCCCTAGCCCTAGCCCTAGCCCTAGCCCTAGCCCTAGCCCTAGCCCTAGCCCTAGCCCTAGCCCTAGCCCTAGCCCTAGCCCTAGCCCTAGCCCTAGCCCTAGCCCTAGCCCTAGCCCTAGCCCTAGCCCTAGCCCTAGCCCTAGCCCTAGCCCTAGCCCTAGCCCTAGCCCTAGCCCTAGCCCTAGCCCTAGCCCTAGCCCTAGCCCTAGCCCTAGCCCTAGCCCTAGCCCTAGCCCTAGCCCTAGCCCTAGCCCTAGCCCTAGCCCTAGCCCTAGCCCTAGCCCTAGCCCTAGCCCTAGCCCTAGCCCTAGCCCTAGCCCTAGCCCTAGCCCTAGCCCTAGCCCTAGCCCTAGCCCTAGCCCTAGCCCTAGCCCTAGCCCTAGCCCTAGCCCTAGCCCTAGCCCTAGCCCTAGCCCTAGCCCTAGCCCTAGCCCTAGCCCTAGCCCTAGCCCTAGCCCTAGCCCTAGCCCTAGCCCTAGCCCTAGCCCTAGCCCTAGCCCTAGCCCTAGCCCTAGCCCTAGCCCTAGCCCTAGCCCTAGCCCTAGCCCTAGCCCTAGCCCTAGCCCTAGCCCTAGCCCTAGCCCTAGCCCTAGCCCTAGCCCTAGCCCTAGCCCTAGCCCTAGCCCTAGCCCTAGCCCTAGCCCTAGCCCTAGCCCTAGCCCTAGCCCTAGCCCTAGCCCTAGCCCTAGCCCTAGCCCTAGCCCTAGCCCTAGCCCTAGCCCTAGCCCTAGCCCTAGCCCTAGCCCTAGCCCTAGCCCTAGCCCTAGCCCTAGCCCTAGCCCTAGCCCTAGCCCTAGCCCTAGCCCTAGCCCTAGCCCTAGCCCTAGCCCTAGCCCTAGCCCTAGCCCTAGCCCTAGCCCTAGCCCTAGCCCTAGCCCTAGCCCTAGCCCTAGCCCTAGCCCTAGCCCTAGCCCTAGCCCTAGCCCTAGCCCTAGCCCTAGCCCTAGCCCTAGCCCTAGCCCTAGCCCTAGCCCTAGCCCTAGCCCTAGCCCTAGCCCTAGCCCTAGCCCTAGCCCTAGCCCTAGCCCTAGCCCTAGCCCTAGCCCTAGCCCTAGCCCTAGCCCTAGCCCTAGCCCTAGCCCTAGCCCTAGCCCTAGCCCTAGCCCTAGCCCTAGCCCTAGCCCTAGCCCTAGCCCTAGCCCTAGCCCTAGCCCTAGCCCTAGCCCTAGCCCTAGCCCTAGCCCTAGCCCTAGCCCTAGCCCTAGCCCTAGCCCTAGCCCTAGCCCTAGCCCTAGCCCTAGCCCTAGCCCTAGCCCTAGCCCTAGCCCTAGCCCTAGCCCTAGCCCTAGCCCTAGCCCTAGCCCTAGCCCTAGCCCTAGCCCTAGCCCTAGCCCTAGCCCTAGCCCTAGCCCTAGCCCTAGCCCTAGCCCTAGCCCTAGCCCTAGCCCTAGCCCTAGCCCTAGCCCTAGCCCTAGCCCTAGCCCTAGCCCTAGCCCTAGCCCTAGCCCTAGCCCTAGCCCTAGCCCTAGCCCTAGCCCTAGCCCTAGCCCTAGCCCTAGCCCTAGCCCTAGCCCTAGCCCTAGCCCTAGCCCTAGCCCTAGCCCTAGCCCTAGCCCTAGCCCTAGCCCTAGCCCTAGCCCTAGCCCTAGCCCTAGCCCTAGCCCTAGCCCTAGCCCTAGCCCTAGCCCTAGCCCTAGCCCTAGCCCTAGCCCTAGCCCTAGCCCTAGCCCTAGCCCTAGCCCTAGCCCTAGCCCTAGCCCTAGCCCTAGCCCTAGCCCTAGCCCTAGCCCTAGCCCTAGCCCTAGCCCTAGCCCTAGCCCTAGCCCTAGCCCTAGCCCTAGCCCTAGCCCTAGCCCTAGCCCTAGCCCTAGCCCTAGCCCTAGCCCTAGCCCTAGCCCTAGCCCTAGCCCTAGCCCTAGCCCTAGCCCTAGCCCTAGCCCTAGCCCTAGCCCTAGCCCTAGCCCTAGCCCTAGCCCTAGCCCTAGCCCTAGCCCTAGCCCTAGCCCTAGCCCTAGCCCTAGCCCTAGCCCTAGCCCTAGCCCTAGCCCTAGCCCTAGCCCTAGCCCTAGCCCTAGCCCTAGCCCTAGCCCTAGCCCTAGCCCTAGCCCTAGCCCTAGCCCTAGCCCTAGCCCTAGCCCTAGCCCTAGCCCTAGCCCTAGCCCTAGCCCTAGCCCTAGCCCTAGCCCTAGCCCTAGCCCTAGCCCTAGCCCTAGCCCTAGCCCTAGCCCTAGCCCTAGCCCTAGCCCTAGCCCTAGCCCTAGCCCTAGCCCTAGCCCTAGCCCTAGCCCTAGCCCTAGCCCTAGCCCTAGCCCTAGCCCTAGCCCTAGCCCTAGCCCTAGCCCTAGCCCTAGCCCTAGCCCTAGCCCTAGCCCTAGCCCTAGCCCTAGCCCTAGCCCTAGCCCTAGCCCTAGCCCTAGCCCTAGCCCTAGCCCTAGCCCCTAGCCCTAGCCCTAGCCCTAGCCCTAGCCCTAGCCCTAGCCCTAGCCCTAGCCCTAGCCCTAGCCCTAGCCCTAGCCCTAGCCCTAGCCCTAGCCCCTAGCCCTAGCCCTAGCCCAACACCGTGAGAAAACGACCCCTGTACACCTAGAGGTTGTCACAAGACCACACCCTCTCTAGCTCTTCCCCTGGCCCTAGCTAAGCCCTTTGACCATACAAACCTAGCCTTGAAGTCAAGAAACCAACACAAGTACATCCCATACACCTAGATGTAGTCACAACACTGTGAGAAAATGACCCCTGTACGCCTAGAGGTGTCACAAGAACACACCCTCTCTAGCTCTTCCCCTGGCCCTAGCTAAGCCCTTTGACCATACAAACCTAGCCTCGGAGTCAAGAAATCCACACGAGTACATCCCATACACCTAGATGTTGTCACAACACTGTCAGAAAACGACCCCTGTACACCTAGAGGTCGTCACAAGACCACACCCTCTCTAGCTCTTCCCCTGGCCCTAGCTAAGCCCTTTGGCTATACAAACCCAGCCTTAAAGTCAAGAAATCAACACAAGTACATCACATACACCTAGATGTTGTCACAACACTGTGAGAAAACCACCCCTGCACACCTAGAAGCGGTCACAAGACCACACCCCCTCTAGTTCTTCCCCTGGCCCTAGCCAAGCCCTTTGGCCATACAAACCTAGCCTTGGAGCCAAGAAACCGACACAAATACATCCAGATGTTGTCATAACACTGTGAGAAAACCATCCCTATACACCTAGAAGTGGTCACAAGACCACACCCACTCTAACTCTTCCCGTACAAACCTAGCCCTTGCTACAAACAAAGCCAAGATAACTGTCCAGCCCCAAACACTGGACACTATCACGGCTGTGTTCGGGTCTGGCCCCAAACACCAGACCAGAACCAAGCACCACACCCAATGAGACATCTCCGACATGGAGAACCACACCCACTGACTAAACACTACAGACCCAACTGGCCCAATAAAAACCCCCATTCGTCTCCCTGCTACAAACAAAGCCGAGATAACTGTCCAGCCCCAAACACTGGACACTATCAAGGCTGTGTTCGGGTCTGGCCCCAAACACCAGACCAGAACCAAGCACCACACCCAATGAGACACCTCCGACACGGAGAATTACCAAACAGACACCCTCTGACAATCCCTAACTACCACTTGCAGGATCCCACCTCAACAACAGAGAAAAAGACCCAACAGAGACAGAAAAGAAGCAAGTTCTCCTCCCAACACAAGACCGAGAAAAAGATCGTGAAGGCCACACCCACCAGACGGAGCCGAAGCAAAATGCCAATACGTCATTGCCAATACGTCATAGCCGACCAATCAGACTCACCAAACGTTGACCAATCAGAACACTCATATAGCTAGGTATATAAGACACACACGCCACGTGCTTTATTCATTTCACCCTGACGAAGACTAGATCCACTAGTTGAAACGTTGGTGTTTCTTTTTTCCAAAAAAAAGATTTTTTACCTGCTATATCTCTCTACTCTATTTACTACCGGCTATCGAACTGTGGCAGAGACCACTCTGCTTTGTTTTATCTATCAGACGCAGAACTTCATTCACCAGAACTTTCCTACCACCAGACGTACCAAGAACAATGGCAACAAGAACAGCCAAAAAGAACTACCCAAAGAAGAACACAGGCGTGGGTTCGCTCAACACAAAACTTGATGCACTAGCCCTAGACGGAGCTGGACCCAAGACTCGATCCGCCACCACCACCAAACCAACCGACACTGTACTAGATGCGCAAGAAGCTCTCCAGGAGCTGCTCATGCAGACAGACCCTCCAGCCACAACCGAACCAGAGCTGCCAGACGACAAGGCACTGTTAGCCCTCCGTCAGAAGTTTAAAAGGACTGCCACAAATCTAACCAAAGTCGACTCCCATAGGCAGTTCCTCGCGGACTGCCTACAAAACGACAGAATCCCCAAAGGCCTACAGGTGGGGACGAAATGCAATGCCCTCTTGGCTGACTACACGGACGTACAACAAAGATTCAAAGAGACCACAAACCGGACCCAAAGGGAACTGACCTCTCTACTCGTAGATCACTACGAACAAACATACCTCAGACTCTCCCGTGAGAAGGCGGAGATCCAGGAGGCCATGGATGCCAGACTCCCCCAAGTCTCCCCAGAGCAAAGGGAAAGGCATACAGTCATGATGACTAAGACCCTGGACAACGTCATGAGGGAGAGAGAGAAACTAACCGAAAGAAAGAAAAGGAAACTCTCCAATCTGGAGGAACCAAATCCCCAGAGACAGAAGAAGAGGAGAGGACAGGACCTCTCAACCTCCGCCGCCTCCTCCAGCACTACCAACCGGACGAGAAGGGAAAGGGAAAGGGAGACCCACAAGAAGAAAGAACGCCGTCCAAGACGTGAAGAGCTACCACCCACCCAAGCCCCACCCTCTGGAAGTCAACACCCACCACCAATGATGGCCCCGCCCATGGATCCGGGAAGAATCCTGATGGGTCTCCTCTCCTCCCTCGTCCAACAGGGGTATGTACCACCACTAACCCCCCACCGGGTACCCCCACCAGCACCTTTGCCGTACTGCACCCCTGGTTACCCTCAGCAACCACCGCTGTGGGCCCAGGGAGTTCAGCAGGAGCAGCAACCCCCGCTGCCTCCTCTGAACACGCAGGTTTTCCGGCATACTGGCAAGTAACCAGGAGTACGGCCAGTAAAACAACTGTACAACTAGATAATTACATAGGTAACTACACAGATAATTATACACGTCACCAAAGACCAAAACTATATAAACTCAGAATCAATAAAATTGTTCCAACCTACATACCTGAGAACCATAAGAGTAGATACAATAGATCACTCAGGAAGAGGGCAGATGACGTGATAGCCTCACAGGAATACGTCACTAACCTCTCCTCCAGAAAACTCACAGAAACAGAAACTAAGGTCTTATCCAAAGGCCTGACATTTGTCCCCAGTAACAAGATGCACACCCCCAACCTACTAGATGCCTTTGCACTCTTTAAGAGGTCAAACAGACTTGCATACAGGTTCAGAGACCAAGCCACACCCAAACCACACCCATTCAGGAGAAAGAGCACCTGGAACCCACCCAGAGCCTCCAAAGAGATAGAAGACTACCTGCAACGCGTGGAAGGATCCATTGAAGACCTCACCCCCAAGAGGTTCAACTCAAACATGACAGCAGAGGAACGCCACACCCTCCACAAACTGGCCACAGACCAAACCCTGGTCATAAAGAGTGCAGACAAAGGCTCCGGCATCGTGGTTGAAGACACAGATGGATATGTCAGGGATGGCCTAGACCACCTCTCTGACAACACAATCTACCAACAAATTGACAGTGATCCCACACTACATCTGACGGAAGCCATCAACACATACGTCAGCGTCATGCACAAAAGGGGAATCATAGATGAGACTACCAGAAAATACCTGACATTCGAGAAAGGAGAAACACCACGCACACAACAACTCTACTTCCTCAAAAAGATCCACAAGAACCCCATAGCGGTGAGACCAATAGTTAGTGGATGTGGAGGCCCCACAGAAAAGATTTCCCAACTAGTGGACCTCCACATACAACCATTTGTCCCCCAGATAGAATCACACATTAAAAACACTGGTCACCTAATTAACATCCTAGAGAAACTCAAACTCCCACGAAACTGCACCCTAGCAACCATAGATGTCAAAGCACTGTACCTCAACATCCCACACAAGGAGGGCATACAGGCAATCAAAGACAGAATCTACACAAATAATCCCAAAGCCGAAGAAGTACCAATACCCCCGGGTACAATGTCAGACCTCCTAAACATAGTCCTAACCAGAAACTATTTCCAATTTGCGGACAAAATGTTCCACCAAGTACAGGGTACGGCAATGGGAACTAAGATGGCCCCAGCATATGCCAACATCTTCATGGCCTCGCTCGAAGAAAAACTCCTCCGAGACCATCCGACCACACCCATCCTATGGAAGAGATACATAGATGACGTCCTGTGCATCTGGCCAGACTCCCCGGAATCACTGAAAGACTTTGTCAAGTATCTAAACGGAAAACACCCCACGATCAAGTTCACGTTCGAATGCTCTGAAAGCAGTGTGGACTTCCTCGACATCACAATCTACAAGGGAGAGAGGTTTGATAACACACGCACACTGGACGTCAAACCCTTCTTTAAAAAGACAAATAAATTCCAATACTTGGAATACTCCTCCGCCCATCCCAGAAACATATTTAGGGGCGTGGTCAAAGGGGAATTGACCAGACTCCTCAGAGCCTGCTCTTGCAGAACAGAGTACAACAAAATACAAGACAAAATGTACCAAATATTCAGAGACAGAGGATACCCACAATCCCTAATCAAGAACGTACAAGAGTCGGTCCCCTTTGAATCACGACCCCTCACCCTACAAGAAAAAGACAAGGGAAACACCCAAACAAAATATGACACATTTCTGGTCGCAGAATACACCCCAGACCTTAATGTGAAACAGTTAAAGGAAAACCTGAAACCAAATGAGCAGGAGAAGAACCATGTCCCTGTTCCCTGCCTCAGCCTCAAGAGGCCAAAAAACCTAGCCAACAAACTAGTAAGGGCAAAACTGAAACAATTCCCGGACCCCCCCAAGTCCACACAGGAAATAAAGATCCCTGTGACCCCAAACTTTCATGGCAACTCGGCAGCATGTGCAACACCAGGTTGCAAGTGCTGTAGAGTAATGTCTAGGAAACCCAGGGTTACTTCCAACCAAAACAACAAGACCTTCCCTACCCCCAAACACACCAACTGTCAGACATCGAACGTAGTCTACTTACTGGAATGCACCAGATGCCCCAAAAGAAACCAATATGTGGGACAGACCCAGAGAACAATAGGAACCAGAGTAGCTGGCCACAGAGCGGCCAGTACAACTAAAACTAACCTCCCCTTGTATAAGCACTTTACAGACCCACTCCACGACTTTACAAGGGACATAAGAATCACAGTCCTGGAAAAGACGAAAACAGAATCCCTCAAACAAAGAGAGAGCCACTGGATAAGCCAACTGGACACAGTCTACCCTAAAGGCCTCAACAGCAGATTCGATTGACACCCAATCAACTCTAAGATAAGCAAACAATCTGGTCAAAAGACCACACCCTCCCCAACCCCTCCCCGTACCCTAGAATTGGTCACAAGACCACACCCACTTACCCTAGCCTTAGCTAAGCCCTTTGGCCGTACAAACCTAACCTCAGAGTCAAGAAATCAACACAAGTACATCCCATATACCTAGATGTTGTCATAACACTGTGAAAAAACGCCTCATGTACACTTAGAGGTTGTCACAAGACCACACCCTCTCTAGCTCTCCCCCTGGCCCTAGCTAAGCCCTTTGGCCATACAAACCTAGCCTTGGAGCCAAGAAATCAACACAAGTACATCCCATACACCTAGATGTTGTTACAACACCATGAGAAAACGACCCCTGTACACCTAAAAGTGGCCACAAGACCACACCCCCTCTAGCTCTTCCCCAGGCCCTAGCTAAGCCCTTTGGCCATACAAACCTAGCCTTGGAGTCAAGAAATCAACACAAGCACATCTCATACACCTAGATGTTGTCACAACACCGTGAGAAAACGACCCCTGTACACCTAGAGGTTGTCACAAGACCACACCCTCTCTAGCTCTTCCCCTGGCCCTAGCTAAGCCCTTTGACCATACAAACCTAGCCTTGAAGTCAAGAAACCAACACAAGTACATCCCATACACCTAGATGTAGTCACAACACTGTGAGAAAATGACCCCTGTACGCCTAGAGGTGTCACAAGAACACACCCTCTCTAGCTCTTCCCCTGGCCCTAGCTAAGCCCTTTGACCATACAAACCTAGCCTCGGAGTCAAGAAATCCACACGAGTACATCCCATACACCTAGATGTTGTCACAACACTGTCAGAAAACGACCCCTGTACACCTAGAGGTCGTCACAAGACCACACCCTCTCTAGCTCTTCCCCTGGCCCTAGCTAAGCCCTTTGGCTATACAAACCCAGCCTTAAAGTCAAGAAATCAACACAAGTACATCACATACACCTAGATGTTGTCACAACACTGTGAGAAAACCACCCCTGCACACCTAGAAGCGGTCACAAGACCACACCCCCTCTAGTTCTTCCCCTGGCCCTAGCCAAGCCCTTTGGCCATACAAACCTAGCCTTGGAGCCAAGAAACCGACACAAATACATCCAGATGTTGTCATAACACTGTGAGAAAACCATCCCTATACACCTAGAAGTGGTCACAAGACCACACCCACTCTAACTCTTCCCGTACAAACCTAGCCCTTGCTACAAACAAAGCCAAGATAACTGTCCAGCCCCAAACACTGGACACTATCACGGCTGTGTTCGGGTCTGGCCCCAAACACCAGACCAGAACCAAGCACCACACCCAATGAGACATCTCCGACATGGAGAACCACACCCACTGACTAAACACTACAGACCCAACTGGCCCAATAAAAACCCCCATTCGTCTCCCTGCTACAAACAAAGCCGAGATAACTGTCCAGCCCCAAACACTGGACACTATCAAGGCTGTGTTCGGGTCTGGCCCCAAACACCAGACCAGAACCAAGCACCACACCCAATGAGACACCTCCGACACGGAGAATTACCAAACAGACACCCTCTGACAATCCCTAACTACCACTTGCAGGATCCCACCTCAACAACAGAGAAAAAGACCCAACAGAGACAGAAAAGAAGCAAGTTCTCCTCCCAACACAAGACCGAGAAAAAGATCGTGAAGGCCACACCCACCAGACGGAGCCGAAGCAAAATGCCAATACGTCATTGCCAATACGTCATAGCCGACCAATCAGACTCACCAAACGTTGACCAATCAGAACACTCATATAGCTAGGTATATAAGACACACACGCCACGTGCTTTATTCATTTCACCCTGACGAAGACTAGATCCACTAGTTGA
Source organism: Crambe crambe (assembly GCA_963924555.1). Lineage (NCBI taxonomy): Eukaryota > Metazoa > Porifera > Demospongiae > Poecilosclerida > Crambeidae > Crambe > Crambe crambe. The sequence goes on along the minus strand of OZ004586.1, from coordinate 8,828,920 downwards.
AACGTTGGTGTTTCTTTTTTCCAAAAAAAAGATTTTTTACCTGCTATATCTCTCTACTCTATTTACTACCGGCTATCGAACTGTGGCAGAGACCACTCTGCTTTGTTTTATCTATCAGACGCAGAACTTCATTCACCAGAACTTTCCTACCACCAGACGTACCAAGAACAATGGCAACAAGAACAGCCAAAAAGAACTACCCAAAGAAGAACACAGGCGTGGGTTCGCTCAACACAAAACTTGATGCACTAGCCCTAGACGGAGCTGGACCCAAGACTCGATCCGCCACCACCACCAAACCAACCGACACTGTACTAGATGCGCAAGAAGCTCTCCAGGAGCTGCTCATGCAGACAGACCCTCCAGCCACAACCGAACCAGAGCTGCCAGACGACAAGGCACTGTTAGCCCTCCGTCAGAAGTTTAAAAGGACTGCCACAAATCTAACCAAAGTCGACTCCCATAGGCAGTTCCTCGCGGACTGCCTACAAAACGACAGAATCCCCAAAGGCCTACAGGTGGGGACGAAATGCAATGCCCTCTTGGCTGACTACACGGACGTACAACAAAGATTCAAAGAGACCACAAACCGGACCCAAAGGGAACTGACCTCTCTACTCGTAGATCACTACGAACAAACATACCTCAGACTCTCCCGTGAGAAGGCGGAGATCCAGGAGGCCATGGATGCCAGACTCCCCCAAGTCTCCCCAGAGCAAAGGGAAAGGCATACAGTCATGATGACTAAGACCCTGGACAACGTCATGAGGGAGAGAGAGAAACTAACCGAAAGAAAGAAAAGGAAACTCTCCAATCTGGAGGAACCAAATCCCCAGAGACAGAAGAAGAGGAGAGGACAGGACCTCTCAACCTCCGCCGCCTCCTCCAGCACTACCAACCGGACGAGAAGGGAAAGGGAAAGGGAGACCCACAAGAAGAAAGAACGCCGTCCAAGACGTGAAGAGCTACCACCCACCCAAGCCCCACCCTCTGGAAGTCAACACCCACCACCAATGATGGCCCCGCCCATGGATCCGGGAAGAATCCTGATGGGTCTCCTCTCCTCCCTCGTCCAACAGGGGTATGTACCACCACTAACCCCCCACCGGGTACCCCCACCAGCACCTTTGCCGTACTGCACCCCTGGTTACCCTCAGCAACCACCGCTGTGGGCCCAGGGAGTTCAGCAGGAGCAGCAACCCCCGCTGCCTCCTCTGAACACGCAGGTTTTCCGGCATACTGGCAAGTAACCAGGAGTACGGCCAGTAAAACAACTGTACAACTAGATAATTACATAGGTAACTACACAGATAATTATACACGTCACCAAAGACCAAAACTATATAAACTCAGAATCAATAAAATTGTTCCAACCTACATACCTGAGAACCATAAGAGTAGATACAATAGATCACTCAGGAAGAGGGCAGATGACGTGATAGCCTCACAGGAATACGTCACTAACCTCTCCTCCAGAAAACTCACAGAAACAGAAACTAAGGTCTTATCCAAAGGCCTGACATTTGTCCCCAGTAACAAGATGCACACCCCCAACCTACTAGATGCCTTTGCACTCTTTAAGAGGTCAAACAGACTTGCATACAGGTTCAGAGACCAAGCCACACCCAAACCACACCCATTCAGGAGAAAGAGCACCTGGAACCCACCCAGAGCCTCCAAAGAGATAGAAGACTACCTGCAACGCGTGGAAGGATCCATTGAAGACCTCACCCCCAAGAGGTTCAACTCAAACATGACAGCAGAGGAACGCCACACCCTCCACAAACTGGCCACAGACCAAACCCTGGTCATAAAGAGTGCAGACAAAGGCTCCGGCATCGTGGTTGAAGACACAGATGGATATGTCAGGGATGGCCTAGACCACCTCTCTGACAACACAATCTACCAACAAATTGACAGTGATCCCACACTACATCTGACGGAAGCCATCAACACATACGTCAGCGTCATGCACAAAAGGGGAATCATAGATGAGACTACCAGAAAATACCTGACATTCGAGAAAGGAGAAACACCACGCACACAACAACTCTACTTCCTCAAAAAGATCCACAAGAACCCCATAGCGGTGAGACCAATAGTTAGTGGATGTGGAGGCCCCACAGAAAAGATTTCCCAACTAGTGGACCTCCACATACAACCATTTGTCCCCCAGATAGAATCACACATTAAAAACACTGGTCACCTAATTAACATCCTAGAGAAACTCAAACTCCCACGAAACTGCACCCTAGCAACCATAGATGTCAAAGCACTGTACCTCAACATCCCACACAAGGAGGGCATACAGGCAATCAAAGACAGAATCTACACAAATAATCCCAAAGCCGAAGAAGTACCAATACCCCCGGGTACAATGTCAGACCTCCTAAACATAGTCCTAACCAGAAACTATTTCCAATTTGCGGACAAAATGTTCCACCAAGTACAGGGTACGGCAATGGGAACTAAGATGGCCCCAGCATATGCCAACATCTTCATGGCCTCGCTCGAAGAAAAACTCCTCCGAGACCATCCGACCACACCCATCCTATGGAAGAGATACATAGATGACGTCCTGTGCATCTGGCCAGACTCCCCGGAATCACTGAAAGACTTTGTCAAGTATCTAAACGGAAAACACCCCACGATCAAGTTCACGTTCGAATGCTCTGAAAGCAGTGTGGACTTCCTCGACATCACAATCTACAAGGGAGAGAGGTTTGATAACACACGCACACTGGACGTCAAACCCTTCTTTAAAAAGACAAATAAATTCCAATACTTGGAATACTCCTCCGCCCATCCCAGAAACATATTTAGGGGCGTGGTCAAAGGGGAATTGACCAGACTCCTCAGAGCCTGCTCTTGCAGAACAGAGTACAACAAAATACAAGACAAAATGTACCAAATATTCAGAGACAGAGGATACCCACAATCCCTAATCAAGAACGTACAAGAGTCGGTCCCCTTTGAATCACGACCCCTCACCCTACAAGAAAAAGACAAGGGAAACACCCAAACAAAATATGACACATTTCTGGTCGCAGAATACACCCCAGACCTTAATGTGAAACAGTTAAAGGAAAACCTGAAACCAAATGAGCAGGAGAAGAACCATGTCCCTGTTCCCTGCCTCAGCCTCAAGAGGCCAAAAAACCTAGCCAACAAACTAGTAAGGGCAAAACTGAAACAATTCCCGGACCCCCCCAAGTCCACACAGGAAATAAAGATCCCTGTGACCCCAAACTTTCATGGCAACTCGGCAGCATGTGCAACACCAGGTTGCAAGTGCTGTAGAGTAATGTCTAGGAAACCCAGGGTTACTTCCAACCAAAACAACAAGACCTTCCCTACCCCCAAACACACCAACTGTCAGACATCGAACGTAGTCTACTTACTGGAATGCACCAGATGCCCCAAAAGAAACCAATATGTGGGACAGACCCAGAGAACAATAGGAACCAGAGTAGCTGGCCACAGAGCGGCCAGTACAACTAAAACTAACCTCCCCTTGTATAAGCACTTTACAGACCCACTCCACGACTTTACAAGGGACATAAGAATCACAGTCCTGGAAAAGACGAAAACAGAATCCCTCAAACAAAGAGAGAGCCACTGGATAAGCCAACTGGACACAGTCTACCCTAAAGGCCTCAACAGCAGATTCGATTGACACCCAATCAACTCTAAGATAAGCAAACAATCTGGTCAAAAGACCACACCCTCCCCAACCCCTCCCCGTACCCTAGAATTGGTCACAAGACCACACCCACTTACCCTAGCCTTAGCTAAGCCCTTTGGCCGTACAAACCTAACCTCAGAGTCAAGAAATCAACACAAGTACATCCCATATACCTAGATGTTGTCATAACACTGTGAAAAAACGCCTCATGTACACTTAGAGGTTGTCACAAGACCACACCCTCTCTAGCTCTCCCCCTGGCCCTAGCTAAGCCCTTTGGCCATACAAACCTAGCCTTGGAGCCAAGAAATCAACACAAGTACATCCCATACACCTAGATGTTGTTACAACACCATGAGAAAACGACCCCTGTACACCTAAAAGTGGCCACAAGACCACACCCCCTCTAGCTCTTCCCCAGGCCCTAGCTAAGCCCTTTGGCCATACAAACCTAGCCTTGGAGTCAAGAAATCAACACAAGCACATCTCATACACCTAGATGTTGTCACAACACCGTGAGAAAACGACCCCTGTACACCTAGAGGTTGTCACAAGACCACACCCTCTCTAGCTCTTCCCCTGGCCCTAGCTAAGCCCTTTGACCATACAAACCTAGCCTTGAAGTCAAGAAACCAACACAAGTACATCCCATACACCTAGATGTAGTCACAACACTGTGAGAAAATGACCCCTGTACGCCTAGAGGTGTCACAAGAACACACCCTCTCTAGCTCTTCCCCTGGCCCTAGCTAAGCCCTTTGACCATACAAACCTAGCCTCGGAGTCAAGAAATCCACACGAGTACATCCCATACACCTAGATGTTGTCACAACACTGTCAGAAAACGACCCCTGTACACCTAGAGGTCGTCACAAGACCACACCCTCTCTAGCTCTTCCCCTGGCCCTAGCTAAGCCCTTTGGCTATACAAACCCAGCCTTAAAGTCAAGAAATCAACACAAGTACATCACATACACCTAGATGTTGTCACAACACTGTGAGAAAACCACCCCTGCACACCTAGAAGCGGTCACAAGACCACACCCCCTCTAGTTCTTCCCCTGGCCCTAGCCAAGCCCTTTGGCCATACAAACCTAGCCTTGGAGCCAAGAAACCGACACAAATACATCCAGATGTTGTCATAACACTGTGAGAAAACCATCCCTATACACCTAGAAGTGGTCACAAGACCACACCCACTCTAACTCTTCCCGTACAAACCTAGCCCTTGCTACAAACAAAGCCAAGATAACTGTCCAGCCCCAAACACTGGACACTATCACGGCTGTGTTCGGGTCTGGCCCCAAACACCAGACCAGAACCAAGCACCACACCCAATGAGACATCTCCGACATGGAGAACCACACCCACTGACTAAACACTACAGACCCAACTGGCCCAATAAAAACCCCCATTCGTCTCCCTGCTACAAACAAAGCCGAGATAACTGTCCAGCCCCAAACACTGGACACTATCAAGGCTGTGTTCGGGTCTGGCCCCAAACACCAGACCAGAACCAAGCACCACACCCAATGAGACACCTCCGACACGGAGAATTACCAAACAGACACCCTCTGACAATCCCTAACTACCACTTGCAGGATCCCACCTCAACAACAGAGAAAAAGACCCAACAGAGACAGAAAAGAAGCAAGTTCTCCTCCCAACACAAGACCGAGAAAAAGATCGTGAAGGCCACACCCACCAGACGGAGCCGAAGCAAAATGCCAATACGTCATTGCCAATACGTCATAGCCGACCAATCAGACTCACCAAACGTTGACCAATCAGAACACTCATATAGCTAGGTATATAAGACACACACGCCACGTGCTTTATTCATTTCACCCTGACGAAGACTAGATCCACTAGTTGAAACGTTGGTGTTTCTTTTTTCCAAAAAAAAGATTTTTTACCTGCTATATCTCTCTACTCTATTTACTACCGGCTATCGAACTGTGGCAGAGACCACTCTGCTTTGTTTTATCTATCAGACGCAGAACTTCATTCACCAGAACTTTCCTACCACCAGACGTACCAAGAACAATGGCAACAAGAACAGCCAAAAAGAACTACCCAAAGAAGAACACAGGCGTGGGTTCGCTCAACACAAAACTTGATGCACTAGCCCTAGACGGAGCTGGACCCAAGACTCGATCCGCCACCACCACCAAACCAACCGACACTGTACTAGATGCGCAAGAAGCTCTCCAGGAGCTGCTCATGCAGACAGACCCTCCAGCCACAACCGAACCAGAGCTGCCAGACGACAAGGCACTGTTAGCCCTCCGTCAGAAGTTTAAAAGGACTGCCACAAATCTAACCAAAGTCGACTCCCATAGGCAGTTCCTCGCGGACTGCCTACAAAACGACAGAATCCCCAAAGGCCTACAGGTGGGGACGAAATGCAATGCCCTCTTGGCTGACTACACGGACGTACAACAAAGATTCAAAGAGACCACAAACCGGACCCAAAGGGAACTGACCTCTCTACTCGTAGATCACTACGAACAAACATACCTCAGACTCTCCCGTGAGAAGGCGGAGATCCAGGAGGCCATGGATGCCAGACTCCCCCAAGTCTCCCCAGAGCAAAGGGAAAGGCATACAGTCATGATGACTAAGACCCTGGACAACGTCATGAGGGAGAGAGAGAAACTAACCGAAAGAAAGAAAAGGAAACTCTCCAATCTGGAGGAACCAAATCCCCAGAGACAGAAGAAGAGGAGAGGACAGGACCTCTCAACCTCCGCCGCCTCCTCCAGCACTACCAACCGGACGAGAAGGGAAAGGGAAAGGGAGACCCACAAGAAGAAAGAACGCCGTCCAAGACGTGAAGAGCTACCACCCACCCAAGCCCCACCCTCTGGAAGTCAACACCCACCACCAATGATGGCCCCGCCCATGGATCCGGGAAGAATCCTGATGGGTCTCCTCTCCTCCCTCGTCCAACAGGGGTATGTACCACCACTAACCCCCCACCGGGTACCCCCACCAGCACCTTTGCCGTACTGCACCCCTGGTTACCCTCAGCAACCACCGCTGTGGGCCCAGGGAGTTCAGCAGGAGCAGCAACCCCCGCTGCCTCCTCTGAACACGCAGGTTTTCCGGCATACTGGCAAGTAACCAGGAGTACGGCCAGTAAAACAACTGTACAACTAGATAATTACATAGGTAACTACACAGATAATTATACACGTCACCAAAGACCAAAACTATATAAACTCAGAATCAATAAAATTGTTCCAACCTACATACCTGAGAACCATAAGAGTAGATACAATAGATCACTCAGGAAGAGGGCAGATGACGTGATAGCCTCACAGGAATACGTCACTAACCTCTCCTCCAGAAAACTCACAGAAACAGAAACTAAGGTCTTATCCAAAGGCCTGACATTTGTCCCCAGTAACAAGATGCACACCCCCAACCTACTAGATGCCTTTGCACTCTTTAAGAGGTCAAACAGACTTGCATACAGGTTCAGAGACCAAGCCACACCCAAACCACACCCATTCAGGAGAAAGAGCACCTGGAACCCACCCAGAGCCTCCAAAGAGATAGAAGACTACCTGCAACGCGTGGAAGGATCCATTGAAGACCTCACCCCCAAGAGGTTCAACTCAAACATGACAGCAGAGGAACGCCACACCCTCCACAAACTGGCCACAGACCAAACCCTGGTCATAAAGAGTGCAGACAAAGGCTCCGGCATCGTGGTTGAAGACACAGATGGATATGTCAGGGATGGCCTAGACCACCTCTCTGACAACACAATCTACCAACAAATTGACAGTGATCCCACACTACATCTGACGGAAGCCATCAACACATACGTCAGCGTCATGCACAAAAGGGGAATCATAGATGAGACTACCAGAAAATACCTGACATTCGAGAAAGGAGAAACACCACGCACACAACAACTCTACTTCCTCAAAAAGATCCACAAGAACCCCATAGCGGTGAGACCAATAGTTAGTGGATGTGGAGGCCCCACAGAAAAGATTTCCCAACTAGTGGACCTCCACATACAACCATTTGTCCCCCAGATAGAATCACACATTAAAAACACTGGTCACCTAATTAACATCCTAGAGAAACTCAAACTCCCACGAAACTGCACCCTAGCAACCATAGATGTCAAAGCACTGTACCTCAACATCCCACACAAGGAGGGCATACAGGCAATCAAAGACAGAATCTACACAAATAATCCCAAAGCCGAAGAAGTACCAATACCCCCGGGTACAATGTCAGACCTCCTAAACATAGTCCTAACCAGAAACTATTTCCAATTTGCGGACAAAATGTTCCACCAAGTACAGGGTACGGCAATGGGAACTAAGATGGCCCCAGCATATGCCAACATCTTCATGGCCTCGCTCGAAGAAAAACTCCTCCGAGACCATCCGACCACACCCATCCTATGGAAGAGATACATAGATGACGTCCTGTGCATCTGGCCAGACTCCCCGGAATCACTGAAAGACTTTGTCAAGTATCTAAACGGAAAACACCCCACGATCAAGTTCACGTTCGAATGCTCTGAAAGCAGTGTGGACTTCCTCGACATCACAATCTACAAGGGAGAGAGGTTTGATAACACACGCACACTGGACGTCAAACCCTTCTTTAAAAAGACAAATAAATTCCAATACTTGGAATACTCCTCCGCCCATCCCAGAAACATATTTAGGGGCGTGGTCAAAGGGGAATTGACCAGACTCCTCAGAGCCTGCTCTTGCAGAACAGAGTACAACAAAATACAAGACAAAATGTACCAAATATTCAGAGACAGAGGATACCCACAATCCCTAATCAAGAACGTACAAGAGTCGGTCCCCTTTGAATCACGACCCCTCACCCTACAAGAAAAAGACAAGGGAAACACCCAAACAAAATATGACACATTTCTGGTCGCAGAATACACCCCAGACCTTAATGTGAAACAGTTAAAGGAAAACCTGAAACCAAATGAGCAGGAGAAGAACCATGTCCCTGTTCCCTGCCTCAGCCTCAAGAGGCCAAAAAACCTAGCCAACAAACTAGTAAGGGCAAAACTGAAACAATTCCCGGACCCCCCCAAGTCCACACAGGAAATAAAGATCCCTGTGACCCCAAACTTTCATGGCAACTCGGCAGCATGTGCAACACCAGGTTGCAAGTGCTGTAGAGTAATGTCTAGGAAACCCAGGGTTACTTCCAACCAAAACAACAAGACCTTCCCTACCCCCAAACACACCAACTGTCAGACATCGAACGTAGTCTACTTACTGGAATGCACCAGATGCCCCAAAAGAAACCAATATGTGGGACAGACCCAGAGAACAATAGGAACCAGAGTAGCTGGCCACAGAGCGGCCAGTACAACTAAAACTAACCTCCCCTTGTATAAGCACTTTACAGACCCACTCCACGACTTTACAAGGGACATAAGAATCACAGTCCTGGAAAAGACGAAAACAGAATCCCTCAAACAAAGAGAGAGCCACTGGATAAGCCAACTGGACACAGTCTACCCTAAAGGCCTCAACAGCAGATTCGATTGACACCCAATCAACTCTAAGATAAGCAAACAATCTGGTCAAAAGACCACACCCTCCCCAACCCCTCCCCGTACCCTAGAATTGGTCACAAGACCACACCCACTTACCCTAGCCTTAGCTAAGCCCTTTGGCCGTACAAACCTAACCTCAGAGTCAAGAAATCAACACAAGTACATCCCATATACCTAGATGTTGTCATAACACTGTGAAAAAACGCCTCATGTACACTTAGAGGTTGTCACAAGACCACACCCTCTCTAGCTCTCCCCCTGGCCCTAGCTAAGCCCTTTGGCCATACAAACCTAGCCTTGGAGCCAAGAAATCAACACAAGTACATCCCATACACCTAGATGTTGTTACAACACCATGAGAAAACGACCCCTGTACACCTAAAAGTGGCCACAAGACCACACCCCCTCTAGCTCTTCCCCAGGCCCTAGCTAAGCCCTTTGGCCATACAAACCTAGCCTTGGAGTCAAGAAATCAACACAAGCACATCTCATACACCTAGATGTTGTCACAACACCGTGAGAAAACGACCCCTGTACACCTAGAGGTTGTCACAAGACCACACCCTCTCTAGCTCTTCCCCTGGCCCTAGCTAAGCCCTTTGACCATACAAACCTAGCCTTGAAGTCAAGAAACCAACACAAGTACATCCCATACACCTAGATGTAGTCACAACACTGTGAGAAAATGACCCCTGTACGCCTAGAGGTGTCACAAGAACACACCCTCTCTAGCTCTTCCCCTGGCCCTAGCTAAGCCCTTTGACCATACAAACCTAGCCTCGGAGTCAAGAAATCCACACGAGTACATCCCATACACCTAGATGTTGTCACAACACTGTCAGAAAACGACCCCTGTACACCTAGAGGTCGTCACAAGACCACACCCTCTCTAGCTCTTCCCCTGGCCCTAGCTAAGCCCTTTGGCTATACAAACCCAGCCTTAAAGTCAAGAAATCAACACAAGTACATCACATACACCTAGATGTTGTCACAACACTGTGAGAAAACCACCCCTGCACACCTAGAAGCGGTCACAAGACCACACCCCCTCTAGTTCTTCCCCTGGCCCTAGCCAAGCCCTTTGGCCATACAAACCTAGCCTTGGAGCCAAGAAACCGACACAAATACATCCAGATGTTGTCATAACACTGTGAGAAAACCATCCCTATACACCTAGAAGTGGTCACAAGACCACACCCACTCTAACTCTTCCCGTACAAACCTAGCCCTTGCTACAAACAAAGCCAAGATAACTGTCCAGCCCCAAACACTGGACACTATCACGGCTGTGTTCGGGTCTGGCCCCAAACACCAGACCAGAACCAAGCACCACACCCAATGAGACATCTCCGACATGGAGAACCACACCCACTGACTAAACACTACAGACCCAACTGGCCCAATAAAAACCCCCATTCGTCTCCCTGCTACAAACAAAGCCGAGATAACTGTCCAGCCCCAAACACTGGACACTATCAAGGCTGTGTTCGGGTCTGGCCCCAAACACCAGACCAGAACCAAGCACCACACCCAATGAGACACCTCCGACACGGAGAATTACCAAACAGACACCCTCTGACAATCCCTAACTACCACTTGCAGGATCCCACCTCAACAACAGAGAAAAAGACCCAACAGAGACAGAAAAGAAGCAAGTTCTCCTCCCAACACAAGACCGAGAAAAAGATCGTGAAGGCCACACCCACCAGACGGAGCCGAAGCAAAATGCCAATACGTCATTGCCAATACGTCATAGCCGACCAATCAGACTCACCAAACGTTGACCAATCAGAACACTCATATAGCTAGGTATATAAGACACACACGCCACGTGCTTTATTCATTTCACCCTGACGAAGACTAGATCCACTAGTTGAAACGTTGGTGTTTCTTTTTTCCAAAAAAAAGATTTTTTACCTGCTATATCTCTCTACTCTATTTACTACCGGCTATCGAACTGTGGCAGAGACCACTCTGCTTTGTTTTATCTATCAGACGCAGAACTTCATTCACCAGAACTTTCCTACCACCAGACGTACCAAGAACAATGGCAACAAGAACAGCCAAAAAGAACTACCCAAAGAAGAACACAGGCGTGGGTTCGCTCAACACAAAACTTGATGCACTAGCCCTAGCCCTAGCCCTAGCCCTAGCCCTAGCCCTAGCCCTAGCCCTAGCCCTAGGTATATATAAGACACACACGCCACGTGCTTTATTCATTTCACCCTGACGAAGACTAGATCCACTAGTTGAAACGTTGGTGTTTCTTTTTTCCAAAAAAAAAAAAAAAGATTTTTTACCTGCTATATCTCTCTACTCTATTTACTACCGGCTATCGAACTGTGGCAGAGACCACTCTGCTTTGTTTTATCAGACGCAGAACTTCATTCACCAGAACTTTCCTACCACCAGACGTACCAAGAACAATGGCAACAAGAACAGCCAAAAAGAACTACCCAAAGAAGAACACAGGCGTGGGTTCGCTCAACACAAAACTTGATGCACTAGCCCTAGCCCTAGCCCTAGCCCTAGCCCTAGCCCTAGCCCTAGCCCTAGCCCTAGGTTCCCTTAGGGCTAAAAATCGCCCCCATGCCGAGAAACCTTGGCCCTTGAGGGCAAAATCGATCTCGAAAACTAGGGATTTAAAGAAAACTGAAGAAACCTCAGGTTTAACCTGAGGTTAGGTTTCGAGCCTGAGGGCAAACCTGATAAGCATGGGGGCCAGGTTCGGTAGCATGAGGGAAATATCCCTAAAGCTACCTTAACCTTGCCCTCATGAGCACCCGGTTATCCCTCGTGGCAACATAACCCGGCCCTTAGGACTAAAAACTGGTCTTATTTTGAGTTGAGGGATGGGTTTTGATGCCACAGGGGTCAGGTTACCAACCTTGGGGGATAAACTACAATTTTCTTTTGAGCAAGGCCCTCATGGCATCCCTCATGGATAATATCGAGCCCTAATGGCTAAAAAAACGTCCCTTAGGACTAAAAAAATGCCCTCACGGCTAAATTCGAGGCCCCCATGGTCATTTTCGACCAATAATCAAACCTGATCAAACCTGATCAAACCTAGGGGGCCCAAAAAATAGCCATGAATGGGTAGAAAACAGTCAGGAGGGATAACCTGAGAAGCATGGGGGATAACCTCTGAATAAAATCCCCCCAGGACATTTAACCTTGCCCCCATGAGCACTACAGATCCCCCAGGGGGTGTACATTTGCCCTTCGGGCCGATTTTGACCTCTAACCTCAACCTAACCTAACCTGAACCTAACCTGAAGAAACCTGAATGGGTGGAAAACAGTCAGGAGGGATAACCTGAGAAGCATGAGGGATAATTTCGTGGTAATCCAGATGAAAATGCCCCCAGGACAGCTAACCCTGCCCTCATGTACCATAGAGATCCCCTAGGGGGTGTACATATGCCCTTAGGGCCGATTTGGACCTCTAACCTCAACCTAACCTCAACCTAACCTAACCTGAAGAAACCTGAAGAAACCTGAAGAAACCTGAATGGGTGGAAAACAGTCAGGAGGGATAACCTGAGAAGCATGAGGGATAATTTCGTGGTAATCCAGATGAAATTGCCCCCAGGACAGCTAACCCTGCCCTCATGTGCCATAGAGATCCCCTAGGGGGTGTACATATGCCCTTAGGGCCGATTTGGACCTCTAACCTCAACCTAACCTCAACCTAACCTAACCTGAAGAAACCTGAAGAAACCTGAATGGGTGGAAAACAGTCAGGAGGGATAACCTGAGAAGCATGAGGGATAATTTCGTGGTAATCCAGATGAAATTGCCCCCAGGACAGCTAACCCTGCCCCCATGTGCCATAGAGATCCCCTAGGGGGTGTACATATGCCCTTAGGGCCGATTTGGACCTCTAACCTCAACCTAACCTCAACCTAACCTAACCTGAAGAAACCTGAAGAAACCTGAAGAAACCTGAATGGGTGGAAAACAGTCAGGAGGGATAACCTGAGAAGCATGAGGGATAACCTCGTGGTAGTCCGGATGAAAATGCCCCCAGGACAGCTAACCCTGCCCTCATGTGCCATAGAGATCCCCTAGGGGGTGTACATATGCCCTTCAGGCCGATTTGGACCTCTAACCTCAACCTAACCTCAACCTAACCTAACCTGAAGAAACCTGAAGAAACCTGAAGAAACCTGAATGGGTGGAAAACAGTCAGGAGGGATAACCCGAGAGGCATGGGGGATAACCTCGTGGTAGTCCGGATGAAAATGCCCCCAGGACAGCTAACCCTGCCCTCATGTACCATAGAGATCCCCTAGGGGGTGTACATATGCCCTTAGGGCCGATTTGGACCTCTAACCTCAACCTAACCTCAACCTAACCTAACCTGAAGAAACCTGAAGAAACCTGAAGAAACCTGAATGGGTGGAAAACAGTCAGGAGGGATAACCTGAGAAGCATGAGGGATAATTTCGTGGTAATCCAGATGAAATTGCCCCCAGGACAGCTAACCCTGCCCCCATGTGCCATAGAGATACCCTAGGGGGTGTACATATGCCCTTAGGGCCGATTTGGACCTCTAACCTCAACCTAACCTCAACCTAACCTAACCTGAAGAAACCTGAAGAAACCTGAATGGGTGGAAAACAGTCAGGAGGGATAACCTGAGAAGCATGAGGGATAATTTCGTGGTAATCCAGATGAAATTGCCCCCAGGACAGCTAACCCTGCCCCCATGTGTCATAGAGATCCCCTAGGGGGTGTACATATGCCCTTAGGGCCGATTTGGACCTCTAACCTCAACCTAACCTCAACCTAACCTAACCTGAAGAAACCTGAAGAAACCTGAAGAAACCTGAATGGGTGGAAAACAGTCAGGAGGGATAACCCGAGAGGCATGGGGGATAACCTCGTGGTAGTCCGGATGAAAATGCCCCCAGGACAGCTAACCCTGCCCTCATGTACCATAGAGATCCCCTAGGGGGTGTACATATGCCCTTAGGGCCGATTTGGACCTCTAACCTCAACCTAACCTCAACCTAACCTAACCTGAAGAAACCTGAAGAAACCTGAAGAAACCTGAATGGGTGGAAAACAGTCAGGAGGGATAACCTGAGAAGCATGAGGGATAATTTCGTGGTAATCCAGATGAAATTGCCCCCAGGACAGCTAACCCTGCCCCCATGTGCCATAGAGATCCCCTAGGGGGTGTACATATGCCCTTCGGGCCGATTTGGACCTCTAACCTCAACCTAACCTAACCTGAACCTAACCTGAAGAAACCTGAAGAAATCTGAGGGCTTATCTCCTTAACCTGTAGGTTGAGGTCTTAACCCAGGGGCACCTAATTTAGCCATGTAGGTTTATAACCTCAACCTGTATTAACCCGGGGGCACCTAATTTAGCCATGTAGGTTTATAACCTCAACCTGTATTAACCCGGGGGCACCTAATTTAGCCATGTAGGTTTATAACCTCAACCTGTATTAACCCGGGGGGCACCTAATTTAGCCATGTAGGTTTATAACCTCAACCTGTATTAACCCGGGGGCACCTAATTTAGCCATGTAGGTTTATAACCTCAACCTGTATTAACCCGGGGGCACCTAATTTAGCCATGTAGGTTTATAACCTCAACCTGTATTAACCCGGGGGCACCTAATTTAGCCATGTAGGTTTATAACCTCAACCTGTATTAACCCGGGGCACCTAATTTAGCCATGTAGGTTATATACTTTGAAATCTAGCCCTTCCGAGTTGCATCTTGCCCTAATCATCCCTTCCAAGTTGCATCTAGCCCTAGTCATCCCTTCCGAGTTGCATCTAGCCCTAGTCATCCCTTCTGAGTTGCATTTAGCCCTAGACATCCCTTCCAAGTTGCATCTAGCCCTAGACATCCCTTCCAAGTTGAATCTAGCTCTAGTCATCCCTTCCGAGTTGCATCTAGCCCTAGTCATCCCTTCTATGAAACCATGAAGGATATTCACTGAGACGTGCAAGCCAGGAGGGAAAGGTAAGGTCATAGCTAGGAGGGATGATATATCTGGTCACCAATTGTCCTCTCAGAATCCATGGGGGCCACCAATTGTCCTCCTAGAAGTATCTGAAATTTCAAAGTCCCAGAATATCCAGGAAGGATCGAATACGAAACCATGAAGGATAGTCACTGAGATGTGCAAGCCAGGAGGGAAAGGTAAGGTCATAGCTAGGAGGGATGATATATCTGGCCCATGGGGGGTCACCAATTGTCCTCCCAGAATCCATGGGGGTCACCAATTGTCCTCTCAGGATCCATGGGGGCCACCAATTGTCCTCCAAGAATCCATGGGGGCCACCAATTGTCCTCCAAGAAGGAGCTGAAATTTCAAAGTCCCAGAATATCCAGGAAGGATCGAATACGAAACCATGAAGGATATTCACTGAGATATGCAAGCCAGGAGGGAAAGGTAAGGTCATAGCTAGGAGGGATGATATATCTGGTCACCAATTGTCCTCTCAGAATCCATGGGGGCCACCAATTGTCCTCCTAGAAGTATCTGAAATTTCAAAGTCCCAGAATATCCAGGAAGGATCGAATACGAAACCATGAAGGATATTCACTGAGACGTGCAAGCCAGGAGGGAAAGGTAAGGTCATAGCTAGGAGGGATGATATATCTGGCCCATGGGGGATCACCAATTGTCCTCCCAGAATCCATGGGGGTCACCAATTGTCCTCTCAGGATCCATGGGGGCCACCAATTGTCCTCCAAGAATCCATGGGGGCCACCAATTGTCCTCCAAGAAGGAGCTGAAATTTCAAAGTCCCAGAATATCCAGGAAGGATCGAATATGAAACCATGAAGGATATTCACTGAGATGTGCAAGCCAGGAGGGAAAGGTAAGGTCATAGCTAGGAGGGATGATGGGGGTCACCAATTGTCCTCTCAGGATCCATGGGGGCCACCAATTGTCCTCCAAGAATCCATGGGGGCCACCAATTGTCCTCCAAGAAGGAGCTGAAATTTCAAAGTCCCAGAATATCCAGGAAGGATCGAATACGAAACCATGAAGGATATTCACTGAGATGTGCAAGCCAGGAGGGAAAGGTAAGGTCATAGCTAGGAGGGATGATATATCTGGCCCATGGGGGTCACCAATTGTCCTCCCAGAATCCATGGGGGTCACCAATTGTCCTCTCAGGATCCATGGGGGCCACCAATTGTCCTCCAAGAATCCATGGGGGCCACCAATTGTCCTCCAAGAAGGAGCTGAAATTTCAAAGTCCCAGAATATCCAGGAAGGATCGAATACGAAACCATGAAGGATATCCACTGAGATGTGCAAGGTAAGGTCATAGCTAGGAGGGATGATATATCTGGCCCATGGGGGTCACCAATTGTCCTCTCAGAATCCATGGGGGCCACCAATTGTCCTCCTAGAAGTATCTGAAATTTCAAGGTCCCAGAATATCCAGGAAGGATCGATCCATGAAGGATATTCACCGAGACGTGCAAGCCGGGAGGGAAAGATAAAAAAGAGACGACTCTATTCCGAAGAAGAATACTCAATCCTAAAGAGATATTTCGACTAATCAATCATTCTCACAAAAAACAGTTCTAATGTAATCAATCATTCTCACAATTTCTTTATATTTCAAATCAAGTCTCACAATTCAATTATAAAAAATTTTTCCTCTCAATTAGGACTAGAAATTTAGATACTTTTGGCTGGACATCCCTCCTAGCTATACACTTGCTGGTGGTTGAGGGGTGGAGTTTGATGTGCTTTGGGAAGGCGTGGCCACAACTTCTTGTGCATTACCATGACTTGAGGGACTTTTGTAATCTCTATCAGGCCTTTAGGGACTTTGCATGGACTTGAGGGACTTAAGTGTACTTGGTAATACTTCCAAATGTAGGAATAGACTTGAGGGACATCTACTGTGCATTACCATGACTTGAGGGACTTCATAAATACTAAACTAACCTCATGGATACTTTACCTCAACCCCTGTTAACGAAACAAAACCTCATGGCTATTTTACCTCTGAAAACCTCAACCCAGGTTAACAAGACATAACCTCATGGCTATTTTACCTCTGGAAACCTCAACCCAGGTTAACGTTGGATAACCTCATGGCTATTTTACCTCGACCCAGGTTAACAAGACATAACCTCATGGCTATTTTACCTCTGGAAACCTCAACCCAGGTTAACGTTGGATAACCTCATGGCTATTTTACCTCTGGAAACCTCAACCCAGGTTAACAAGACATAACCTCATGGCTATTTTACCTCTGGAAACCTCAACCCAGGTTAACATTGGATAACCTCATGGCTATTTTACCTCTGGAAACCTCAACCCAGATTAACAAGACATAACCTCATGGCTATTTTACCTCTGGAAACTTCAACCCAGGTTAACAAGACATAACCTCATGGCTATTTTACCTCTGGAAACCTCAACCCAGATTAACAAGACATAACCTCATGGCTATTTTACCTCTGGAAACCTCAACCCAGGTTAACGTTGGATAACCTCATGGCTATTTTACCTCTGGAAACCTCAACCCAGGTTAACAAGACATAACCTCATGGCTATTTTACCTCTGGAAACCTCAACCCAAGTTAACGATGGATAACTTCATGGCTATTTTACCTCTGGAAACCTCAACCCAGGTTAACAAGACATAACCTCATGGCTATTTTACCTCTGGATCCTCCAAGAAGGAGCTGAAATTTCAAAGTCCCAGAATATCCAGGAAGGATCGAATACGAAACCATGAAGGATATTCACTGAGATGTGCAAGCCAGGAGGGAAAGGTAAGGTCATAGCTAGGAGGGATGATATATCTGGCCCATGGGGGTCACCAATTGTCCTCCCAGAATCCATGGGGGTCACCAATTGTCCTCTCAGAATCCATGGGGGCCACCAATTGTCCTCCTAGAAGTATCTGAAATTTCAAAGTCCCAGAATATCCAGGAAGGATCCATGAAGGATATTCACCGAGACGTGCAAGCCGGGAGGGAAAGATAAGTGTATAGCTAGGAGGGATGTCCAGCAAAAAGTATCTAAATTTCTAGAGGAAAAATTTGAATTGTGAGACTTGATTAGAAATAGAAAGAAATTGTGAGAATGATTGATTACATTAGTACTGTTTTTTGTGAGAATGATTGATTACATTTTAAATAAAAAGAACTGTTGGTTTGCTGTCACTTGCTCTGCTTTATCATGTTTTTGATCTTGTCCTGTGTCCTTCCCATCAAACTGCATAACTCTCTGGTACTCTCTAAGGAAATCTGCACACTCAGAAAGTTTTGCCACTTTAGACCTCTCTCCGCCAATGTCGAAATATCTCTTTAGGATTGAGTATTCTTCTTCGGAATAGAGTCGTCTCTTTTTTGCTGGGGGTGGAGTTTGATGTGCTTTGGGAAGGCGTGGCCACAACTTCTTGTATCTGAATGGTACAACGTGAGTTGAACTAGTGTGTGTGCAGACTGTAAATGACTTACGTTTCGACAGTCTTTTCAGTGTTGCCGGCCTGTTGGTAGGTTGACTGGTGGACATCTACTGAGTGTGTCATATGGCTGGCTACGGCGTGCACTTCCCCTTCAGCCTGCGCTACGGATGCATGGACTTGAGGGACTTAAGTGTACTTCGTAATACTTCAAAGTGTAGGAATAGACTTGAGGGACATCTACTGTGCATTACCATGACTTGAGGGACTTCCGTAATATCTATCTGGCCTTGAGGGACTTTGAATGTCTTTATCTATACTTGAGGGACTTAAGTGTACTTGGTAATACTTCAAAGTGTAGGAATAGACTTGAGGGACATCTACTGTGCATTACCGTGACTTGAGGGACTTCATAAATACTTAACTAACCTCATGGATACTTTACCTCAACCCCTGTTAACGAAACAAAACCTCATGGCTATTTTACCTCTGGAAACCTCAACCCAGGTTAACGTTGGAAAACCTCATGGCTATTTTACCTCTGGAAACCTCAACCCAGGTTAACAAGACATAACCTCATGGCTATTTTACCTCTGGAAACCTCAACCCAGGTTAACAGGACATAACCTCATGGCTATTTTACCTCTGGAAACCTCAACCCAGGTTAACAAGACATAACCTCATGGCTATTTTACCTCTGGAAACCTCAACCCAGGTTAACAGGACATAACCTCATGGCTATTTTACCTCTGGAAACCTCAACCCAGGTTAACAATACATAACCTCATGGCTATTTTACCTCTGGAAACCTCAACCCAGGTTAAAGAAACCTAACCTCATGGATATTTTACCCCTAAATCGAGATAAGATTTATCCATGAAGTTGAGGTTGACTTAAGGGTAAAATCCTCCAAGTATATGACCATAAGGGGAAAAAAGACTCAAATTTGCGAATTTGAGGGATAAAACACTCAAGTATATGAATATAAGGGATCATATTATATATATGAGGGATGGTGAGGGATCCTTCTCCATGCCCCTAGCCCTAGCCCTAGCCCTAGCCCTAGCCCTACCATAAGCCCCTAATTCGTGCGCGCGAAATTAATGGTGGGCGTCGATTGGATATGGTGGGCATCAATTGGCGAAATATTGCGTAGTTGGTAATTGACATGCGCAATTGTCTTAAATAAGTAGGTGTGTTAAGAAAAGTTTAACAAAATGGGGGTGAATATTTCGAAAATTAATGACGTGATTGTTGTGCATAGTTGGAACTTTATTGATATGGACAAAGTATGCATATGAGCAGAAAGTTTACACAGAGAGAATTATCAGTATACACTTGATATTTCAAAAGTTATGATAGCCAAAAGTCACTGTCTGATGAATAGGTTAGAACTTTTACGACCCTTTACCATTTATTTTGGAAATTGTCGGGTAAGCATGAGGTGGATATAAATGCGAAAGTTAAAAATTATGCGTATTATTTAATAACAAGATTATAAGTGAGGTGCACGTAATCGACAGGTAAGAAGGACTGAGCTTTTTGTATGTAAGCAGACTAGCTAATCTTGCTTTATAATTAGGTACTTACTACTAGCTAGCTATAGCAGGGAGAAGGTGCTTCTCATACCCTGGCATGCAGTCTAATACTGGCCTTTGTAGTGATGTAAGGTTGTCTATTATGCTTCTGATATACTTTGTGACAGGCTCTCTGATTATATGTTAGGCTTTGTGATCATGTGACTGTGACTATAGGTTGGGCTTTGTAGTTGTGTGGCTAGCAGTCTGGCAGTTTGATATATTAGCTATGTTGGGCTTTGTCAGTCAGATATAATGTTGGGCTTTGTGGTCATGTGACTGGCAGTCTGATATAATTTTTATGTTGGGCTTTGTAGTCATGTGGCTGGCAGTCTGATATATATTGGGCTTTGTGGTCATGTGACTGGCAGTCTGATATATTAGCTATGTTGGGCTTTGTGGTCGTGTGGCTGGCAGTCTGATATATATGTTGGGCTTTGTGGTCATGTGACTGGCAGTCTCATATAATTATTATGTTGGGCTTTGTAGTCATGTGGCTGGCAGTGTGATATATATTGGGCTTTGTGGTCGTGTGACTGGCTGTTTGATATTATGTTAGACTTTGTAATTGTGTGGCTGGCATGTTTTGCTTTGTATAGTCGTATGGCTGGCAGTCTTATATATATGTTGGGCTTTGTAGTCATGTGGCTGGCAGTCTGATATATATGTTGGGCTTTGTGGTCATGTGACTGGCAGTCTGATATTGTTGGACTTTGTAGTTGTGTGGCTGGCAGTCTGATATATATGTATGGCTTTGTGGGCAGTCTGATATTATGTTGGGCTTTGTGGTCATGTGACTGGTAGTCATATATATATGTTGGGCTTTGTAGTCATGTGGCTGGCAGTCTGATATAGTTATATGTTGGACTTTGTAGTCATGTGGCTGGCAGTCTGATATATATGTTGGGCTTTGTAGTCATGTGGCTGGCAATCGGATATATGTTGGGGTTTGTGGTCATGTGACTGACAGATAGCTATGTCGGGCTTTGTATAGTTGTGTGACTATTTTATACTTGAAGCCAGTCCATAATTTTTGTTCACTATTGTTTATCCTTAATTTACAGTTATAGTCCCCTGACAGCTCTTGGATATAGAAACAAGAATACTGAATATCGACTGATACAAGAAATAGATACTAGAATCACTATTTCAAGTGTAGGTTTATTGTACCAGCTACTCCAGCTAAGAATTAGCTACTCCTGTCAAGGTGTCTTCAAAACTAGTCATACAAAATGTTTCTCTGACAATCTTATGTATCCAAATTTCATATAATTATCACTGAAAATAAACAAACAACAACAGCAATATGATGTATAATACTATAGAATGGCTAGCATCTTGGATTAGTACTGCTGTAGTATGCCTGGAAAGGGGAAAAATTACCAAGTTATATATAAATATATAAATGCGCGCACCATGAAATAGCCAAATTCACATGAAAAAAAAGCACATTCGCGTGATAGCGCGGATGATTTCTCGCGATCCTTCGCATTCCGCCCGCGGATGAAGTTCGCGCGAATTGACGTGAATTGACGTAAATACGCGTAGTTGCGCAAACATCGCTAGATTACGCGATTGCTCGCGCAAAGTTTAACACGGGTATGAATAGTTACTTTAAAGACCTATTATGATATATTTTTAAAATCATCGGTATGGTCAAACTAAGCATATCAATAGAAAGCTTAAACAGAGAGCAATGCTGCAGTAATAACCCCTTAATGACTTGAGGGGATTTGAAGAATTTCAATTATGTTGTGGGGAATTACCAGTATATATACATATGCAATTTCATAGAATTCCCCCTGATGGTTTTGGAGATATGGTATTACGGTAATAACCCCTTAATGACTTAACGGAATTCAAAGAATTTCAAATATGTTGTATGGAATTACTAGTATGTCATATGTAATTTCATAGAAATCCCTTTTGTTATTAAGGAGTTATAACCATTTGTCATCATTGGGAGATACCTATACAAGTCCTAGGATATTTTGTCCGGGGGGACAAGTTTTTCAGGGGACATTATTCACTGCCACACCAGCATGCCATAATCAATCTAGACTGAGCATGCTCATGTAACCAAGCGATTTATCATGACATGGAGAAGAACGAAATTCTATTCAAGCTTCGAGCTATAAGATCACAAAATGTTCAATTTGGGAATGCAATGATGGAAGAAGGTACTTACGTACTAGCTATAAGCATTAGCTTGATTGTACTATAACAAGAATGATCAATTTAATGTAGCTGTATCACATTTTAAGATTGTGCTGAAAATCTTCAGCACTTGTCAGTAATAGAAGAGTAGCTGATGTCCAACTCTACTTAGCTATTTTGCAGCTATGAGAAGAGCTGGTAGCAGCACATCTACCAAAGCCACAGAAAACATTTCTTTGGCATGAATTAAATGACTAGATGTCTATCACCAAGGCTATATATATTACAATTGTTATCAACTTTAATAGGCTATACAGTTGATGGTGAACTGAAGGAAGAACTTGATGTAATGTATGAGACAAAAGTATGGATAGACAAAAATTAACATCATCTGTCAAAAATGGGATGCGCATCTGTCAACTGGAGGATCAAAGGCTTTTATTCCAACAGGAGAAGCTTGCAATTAATAAAGAAAGACCCTGAAAAGAAAAAGAAGCGAAAATTTGATTTTAAAAAAATAGATTATCAAAGAGGGTGAAATAGATGGAGATAATGAAGATGAGATGGATGCAATCAGAAAGAGAGTTCAACAGGTATTATTGTCTACTATTTCAAATATTATAATAATAATTTCTTAAAAAGGTACAGGTGGAATTGGTGTCTCCTCCTGAGAGCAGTGATGATGAAGAGGCCAAACAGAAAACATTGAGAAAAAGACTGCCATTTAGCAAAGGCTAGGCAGGAAAAGAAAAAAAAGCAAAATGCAACTGTGAGTTCATGCAATATGTTTGACTTCGTAACGTTATATCGATTATAGCTACAACATCATCATCTTCCTAAAGAAAGTACACATATAGGCTGCAGTCACACGGTTGTATGGTCAACAAATCTCTTCATCAGACTATTCAGGTTGACTATGTTAGCTAGGTAGGTAGTAGTTATTATTGCTTAGTCTATTAAATTTTATCGGGAAGATGATTATGGACTCTGGCCACATGGGGCACAGGTTTACACTAGAAAAACCACTCGGGTAACATATTTCTAAATCTTGACATACATAACAGCTAGTTATTGCATTCACGCTATACTTATTTCAGGAAGAGGAAATGTTGCTGCTATTACTCTTTCACAGTAATGATGAGGAAGACCCTGACGAAACACAATTAATTCCAGGGACTGTGATCCAAGACTGACTTACATACTATCATTGGATCTATTAATGATTTCCAAAAATGCATAGAGTATTTACTTTTAAAATCTTTTATGAATACAATACATATATAAATATAATATATATACATGATTCCCCTGATTAAATCAGTTATGAAATACTAAGACGATTTTCAAAATATTCTTCTATTGATCACACTATATGATTACTCTATTGAATAGAAATTGTAAATGTAAAGTCAATAGCAAATCATACAATTAGCTATTTCATAGTCAAGTATAACTCAGTATGTACCCAGTGTGTGACCAGTAGTCAGTTATTGTCAGAGAAATAGGCAAGAAACCTGATCCCAATACAGAATATGCAGTTATGTAAACTGTAGGACCCCAAACCTGAGGGCTTACTGCTGCATACACAACCAATAGATTCATATAATCAAATTGTAAATTGTAATAGATGTAAAGCGCAAATCTCACGGGCCTATCTCTCTGATAACACTCACAAAGCTTAGTGGATATTATGTTTCAACAGTTTTACAACTTTTTTTTAGTATATAAATGTGTCCAAGGTGGTGATACACTTCAGTAGATGATGATAGCAAACACTATAGCTACATCTGTTTGATACCAAAGTAGCTTGTTCGAGTTGACCACACACTTTAGTAGACGATAGCAAACCCGATACATAATCGGCAATTGGGCATCAGCAGCTGAGCAGATCCTTTCAGTCTTTGACTGCCAGATTCCAGAGCTGCTGCCTATCTCTGCCTTATGTTTGATAACTGTTCTGCAAACTACTGTACAGCGCTACTACTTTCACAATGGAAGGATGGTATAATGATAAAGTATGCAACAGTACAGAATGTGGTACTGATGACTGGCCTAATGGCCTAGATTCACTTTTGACTTTAAAAAAATTGGTAATAACCCCTTGAAGAATTTCAGATATGTGAAGTCACTGGATTTTTAAGCCATTCAGCTAAATTTGGTTGCTCGAAATGTATGAAGAAATTTTCAGGGGGGTGGGTTGGACTGGCTTTGAATGCAGTTTATGGAAATATCGTGCAGCAATTCAAGAAATAAAAAAAGCTAAAAACAAAACAGGCAAGAAAAGGAAAATGAGTATGAATGCAGAGATTCAGTGATAGACCCTATGCATAATTTATTCTTGGGGTCTGCAAAGCATGCAATGGAGTTATTTACAAAAAATGGTATTTTAACTAAACCTTTGCTACAACAAATGCAACAAGTAATGGACAGCTTTTGTGTTCCATCAGACTGTGGAAAAATTAGAAACTAATTTTGTTGGATTCACTGCAGCACAATTTAAAAACTGGGTCACCCTATACTCTATTCCCTGTGGACAAATGCTATTTGGAGTGCTGGCATAGCTTTGTAATCGCATGCCATCTTCTGTGTAAAAAAAAACCTGAAACTCCAAGATGTCCATTGCAAAAAAAAAAAAATTGGAGCTCTTTGGTCCAGATGCCGTAACACCCAACATGCACCTGCATGGGCATCTAAAGGAAGTAATTGAAGACTTTGGACCCCTACACTCATTTTGGTTATTCTCTGAGAGATTAATCGGAAATTCTCTTCTACTTGCACACCGTCCTACAGTCAGAGTTTACCACTGATCTCAGCTTCTCAGATAATTTAGAGTCAAGTGATCTTGTTTTGCCACCACACTGTAAGAAGTGCACTTGCACAACACGAAGTAAAACTAGTACAGGAAAAAATTATCAAAAGTTAACAAGTTTCAATTTCTTCCATTAGAGTCAACTCGTGTATCCGAAAATATTCCAGCATATGTTTCAGGTGTACGTTATGGCTCCAGATTGAAAAGGAGTATCAAAGGCCTCCCAAGTAGGCTTAGGTAGATTATGCTCAAGATTTCTCCAGTTATTCTATTCCACAATGCTCCAAAATGCTACCTATTATTCCCTCAAATGCACCAATTATTCCCACTATTATTCTTAAATAAGCTAATGATTATGCTTCCCCAGTCCACCAGTAGCAGAGCTAGAAGTAGCTTAGCCATTGCCATAAACTAACAGCTGCATGTAGTTGTCCATAATATGATTCAGGTCTTAGGTATTGATATAGCTAGACACTGTCACAGTGTAGCAAGAAACCACCTCAGGCAGTAGAGAGTGACAGAAGTCTTTGTTTTCAGGCTTGCAGAAGCTCCAATTATTCTCATTATGCTCAAAATATGCCCCATTATTCTGGCATTATGCTTGATTCCAGGAAGTCCCAATTATTCCCAAAATTATGCTGGCATAATCTACCTAAGCCTACTCCCAAGTATGTGGTAATTTCTTTTTAATAGAAATACGGATGATCCTCCCTTTTAAGCAGTTCACAGTCAGTTATCGACTTAAACTTGGTGACAATAAAGATTCAAATGGAGCATTATGAGACTTCTGCGGTCTCGAATTAAACTTTCAAATAAGGGAAAATGTCTCGAGAACAAAATAAAATGACAAACACAAGATTACTTAATGACTTTGGTGATTGGAGAAGAACCTCTGGCATCTCATTCTGATTTCCACAGTTCGTGTAAATCTTCGTCATATTTACCTGTACGTAAAGGAGTGTCAACGATAATTCCAAACAGAGTGTCAACTTACCTTCGACGTACAACGTTTCCATGAATGGATGAGCCAGGTTTGGTGGAACAACGTGAGGATCCACGTTCCCTTCGATCCTACCAATCATTATAGCGATTTGGCAGTAATCGACGTTTTCTGCTGTCCAATCGGCTTTGGGAAGTTGATACATCAGAGATTTCCCGTACTTACCGACACATTCCTTTGCCGGACAGTCAACGTGTTCGCTTCGGTCCAGGTCTACAAAGACGGCACGCTGATCGTTGTCCCAGCATACGTTTTCGATTCTGATGTCCAGGTGGGCAATACGAGCCTCGTCGTGCAGAACTTTCAGGGACTTGATCACAGACGTTATGAAAGCGTGTTTATCGCTGCTGCTGCGTGTAATCTCATCGACGGTCAATGGCCGGTTGTACCTCTCAAACGCAAAGAAGCCGGATCCATAATAACTGCATGGAAGTGCACAAGCCTTGTACGATGAAAATGATATCTGCATCTCTTTCAGACAACTCAACCTGTGGATCGCTCTAGAGTTAAGGATGCGTTTGTATGCATGTTCGTCGTCCAATATAACCACAGATTCACCCGACTTGACCTGCATTGCCCTAAAGCCGAAATTGTCCTTGATGTATTGTTCAGTCATTGGCAACATAAAGTGGTTGTTTGTGCCTGGTAGGTTGCTCAGCTGTGTCCTCTGATCACCCGCTACTCGGATAACGTTATCCCAAACTTGTGACGATTCGAGTGGGGTCACATCAACAGTATACTGAAATTCACTGTCGTTCCAACACAAATCCACCCTGTGGACACATCGTCCACACGCCTCGACGGTCTTGTCGCTTTTATAGACAGGAAATACAAATCCCGTAACGGAATAAACACTGGACCGCCGGTTCTTCCATGAACGAAGCTGATCAACTAGCCCCAGGCACATCTTGTTGATCGTCTTTTCCAAGTTGTAGTTGGAAACTACTTCAAACTGTAAAAAAACTTCATTTCTGTACCAAGCCACATCCGGATACTTTGACGACGAGATCCAAAGAGGATCGTCAGATGTAGGTTCTCCGAGGCTTTTTCCAGTTCGTATCTCTAGGTTGTTGCGGATGTTGGCCTTTCTGTTTATCCACGTTTTCAATGCTTCACACGAGTCCCCGTGCCCGTCGTCGACACTGCCAATGACATTTGACAGGTGATATGCACATGGGTAGCTATACGGCATTACGATGTTGAGTAAACTCAGGGTGTTAGCAGTACGCTGTGAGACTGAGGAGTCCGTGGCATTAGGTTTCGGGCGGACGGATGCAAACGAGGACTTTGTCCATGATGTCCACGCTTCGAGGCCACTAGGTATACTGCTCAGAAAACTGTGAAAGTCTTCCATTTCTGCAAGTAATAATCGAGGAGTAACATGCTGCGTCAAGACAATACATACATAACGAGTTTTCAACTATATGGAGGGGGGGTCATTTTTACTGGGTCACATTTTGGTTAGCTCTTTTAATTAGAGCGTTCCTTTGGACACTGCACCCACAATTTGCTCATTCGAGGTCGATGACCACTGAAAGCCTCCTCCCCCTTTGGGCTCTTTCTCACACTTTGGGGGACAGCTAATGGACACGGAGGCCAACCAGCTAGAAAGGGCTCGCAGAGTGCCAGAGAAACACCCAAGAAGGCCACAACCGCGTGAGAGGTTAAGTAGAGCAGAGTATTCCTCAGTTGACCTTACTTAGTATGAGGGCTGGAATTCAACCACTTCGTTGGCACCTCCCACAATTGATGGATTTACGGGTAAGAAGGAACAGAAACAAGCAGACGAGGGAACAGTCTCACAGCGGGCAGCAGGCAAACAGGAGCGGGAGAGAGTACCGACAGCTATTACACAATAAAATATTTCAATTCGAGAGTAGCTAGCAATAAATATAGACTTGAATGTGTGTAGCTTGCTACAGTTAAACACTTGAGGACAGGGAGGGAACAGTCCCACAGCAGACAGCAAAAGGGAGTGGGAGGAAGACTAACTGCTATTACATAATAGAAATATTTCAATTCAAGAGTGGCTGGCAATAAATCTCAAAGGAGACAGGTTTTGGACGTTAGCTGCGGTGTGTAGCTTGTTCTATCTAGCTACAGTTGAACACTTACGGGTCAGGAGACTGACGACAGGAACAAGCCGAGGAGGGAACAGTCCAACAGCAGGCAGCAAACAGGAGTGGGAGGAAGACCGACTGCATAGAAATACTTCAATTCAAGAGTAGCTAGCAATAGAGTGTAGCTTGTTCTATCTAGCTAAGGTCGAACACTTACAGCTGACGACAGGAACAAGCCGAGGAGGGAACAGTCCCACAGCAGGCAGCAAACGGGAGTGGGAGGAAGACCGACTGCATGGAAATAATTCAATTAAGAGTAGCTAGCAATAAATCTCAAAGGTGACAGGTTTCGAAAGTTAGTTGCGGTGTGGAACTTGTTCTATCTAGCTACGGTTGAACACTTACGGGTCAGGAGACTGACGACAGGACGAGGAGCAGAAGCGGGAGGGAGACCAAGTGACAGCTACTACACAATGAAATATTTTAATTCAAGAGTAGCTGGCAATAGATGTGACCAGTTTTGACAGCCAAAGAAGAGCCATTACACTTTAAAAGGAAACGAAGCTTAACTTACCAGCACAACTTTACCAATGGCACCAAGAAACGCAAGAGATTTCAGCATCCATATCGAAGAGCAGATGATTTCAGATTGGCGGTAAGTGTAGTAGTTGGTGTGCTCAATATAGAATCTGTGGCTTTCTTAATTTGATAGTGGCTAGAAGAAGTATTTTTGCCATATTTGGACGAGTGGGAAAAAAGTGTTGGTTCCCGTGAAGGGTACAAAAATGAGAAGGCACAACAAGAGCGCATGCTGTTGAGTGCTGAAACTCGTTCAGGTCTTCGGATGACAGGTAAACATTGTACCTAGCTATTACCTTATTTTTAAAAGTACTTTTTTATCATTATAGCTAAGTCCTTTGTAGGCTTGGTGAAATTTCTTTTCTCCCTACCTGAAGTCAAGGACCAAAACTTGGCTTTCCTCAGCATGAATATATGTCAAGACCCCCTTGAAAACTTTTTTGGGTGCCAACGACAACGGGGTGGCACAAGTGATAATCCAAATGTATTGGAATATTATCAAAATACTCAGGCTCTCAGGGTAGTGGATTCATTTTGTCGTGCTCCTGTGCGGGGCAATTGCCGTGGTTCCACTTCAGCCATGCCTTATGATTTTTGTACTCCTCTCCCAAAAAGGAAGAGACCAACTACTAATACTATGAAAGATAAGGATTTATAATAATACACATATGTACATTCCTATTATTCATTAGATTTTTCTCCAGTTATTAAATTTTTCCTTAGTCCCTTTGACTTTTGTGTGGTTTTTTTATTCCTCTGCTTATATTTTTCCATACATGCGCTTGCATTTGAAAACCCACGAATGGTAACCCAATGTCTGGTTATAAATTCTCGTAATGTAGTAGCCTCCTTTGTTTCCCAGTTCACAGCTAATAAAGACCAGTAAAATGTAGCATCTTCATTGTCATTTATTTTCTGTATAATAGTCTCCTTTACTCCCTCATCCTCACTAGCAATCTTTTCATTGATATTTCTTCGAACTTCCTCTTCCATGGCATTAAAAACATGTATAACATATCGTTCACATGAATCAGCCCTCCTCTATCGATGGCATCTGTCCACTCTTCTGAAGTGTGGTCGATATTTACACTTCCTTTGAAATAATTAAGCATAATACACATACATAAGGCATTATACAGTCTTACCTACATCTTCTTCAAGGTCTTTTAGACATAATAAAACTTCTTTCTTCAGTGGGTGGGCAGAATCTTTGATTTTTTTCCTTAGAGATCGGACAACATCCAGCCATGTATCTCAAAGCGTTAGCTTCTAGATAATCCAATGGGGCCACTTCTTCTTCACTGTGTATTGACTTCAGTGGAAAATGTAATTTTATCATTTTTTTCATAGCCTCATCAGTTATAAATTGGAAAAATATGGGGGATGCTTGTATAGCAATGCTATCATGTAGGAACTTGCTCCACATGCTTTTAAAATCATCCCTTGAGCGCAACTTATAATAATTCTCCCACATTCTCTCTCTTTGTACTCTCATGCTCTTTGTGGTATGAAAACATCCTTCAAGTTTAGACACAAGCTCTTCACTGAAAATATTTGCAGAGACTTGATTACCTGAATCTGAAATCCACTCAAGGAGCTTTTCAGCACAGTCACGGGCACTTCTGGCATGTGGTGAAGGAAGGCTAAATCCTTCATCAGTGAGAACTCTAGATATTGCTTCCCTCACATACTCTAGATAGGTGTATATAGGTATCAGCTATGCTAGATAGCTATATAGTACCTCTTGGTGTTTTATCCTTTCCTGGAATCTTTGTAGCCATAGCTCATATTTTATATTTTCCCGCCAAAACTTTACCGGCAAACACGGATGGCACGGGTTAATCTATGATCACGTGAGCGGTTTCCAATCCCGTTCCGTGTAGTATATCTACAGTGGTTTGCAGGTTGCTTGACACAGTACTTCAGTCAGCAAGGTCACATGGACCAATCAGATTCATGCTAACATCATTGCCTGCAAATCTGATTGGTCCATGTGACCTCGGTGGCTGCAGTACTAATGTCAAGCAACCTGAAATCTACTGTATGGCTTGTTCAAGACTCGGAGCTGAGATCTCCAGCAGCGCCGCTCTGGGCGCGGGCCAAGCAGCCTGCTTTTATAGCATAAAGCCCCACCCTTTAATATGTCTGGCATGACCTTTGACCTTCACTGTTGCCAAGTACTAGTAAATTTTATCCCCTCACAGGCAAGCCAGCTTAAGGACTGAAGAGCTTCCTTTGAACTGGAGCGCTGCCAGCTACTACGATGGATGCTATTTTTGACATGTCTCCTTCGGGGTATACCCACGGTGAGGATTGTATTGATGATAGATTTGGTACAAGTCAAGTGGCGTGTTCCTTAACCTTATAAAGTAGTGGACAATTTTGAGGTAGGCACCATCTCTTGTGATAGGCGCATGTGACGAGGCTGCTTAACTGATGCCTACGATTCTGTACTAGGACAGTTGGGGGATTTCAGTCATAGGGAGGAGGGCTCCCATGGAAATGTGGTTAAAATTTAAGGTGCTTTGTACTCGAATCACAGATTAATACTTGAGAGAAATAAGTGAATTACCGTGACGGTAATCTCAAATTTGATTTGGTTTCCTCTAAATTGGCAGCGACAACATTGGCAGACACGTCTGTACTTTGCTTAAAAAATGGAGAGTAGCCTTTCTTTCAATAGACACCAGGTTTGAATGGGAGGTTCATATTTGACCTCTAACACAGGTCTGAATACAAACACAACAATACAAATCTGTTGCTATAGTCAGCCACAGACAAGGCTAACCAACAAACAATGCTGTCACTGCTGCCTCATCACCTTTATTACTGAAGTATTGATTTGAGGGCTACCATCTGGCTAATTGCAGAAATGGCCATATCTCAACAGCTCATCAACAGGTGGTTGACTGTTCCCATGATGAGCTGTATGCTGTCGATAAGACAGTATCTTGACTAGAAGCGGCTAATCAAGTGATAACGATTTCTAGCAAATCACGTGTATAGTAAACTGATTCCCTTTTCCTCTCTAGAAGGCTATGCCAGTATACTTGGTTTGCAGTGTATGGAAATGTGACTGATAATTAGTGATATAATTACAACTGAAGCCACTTTAGTGGACTGACCTGAAAATGAAAACCACATGAATATTGTCATCACTATAGGCATATAGTCAGCAATAATTATGGGCATATCAATTCAGGATACCACCCATTGTATTTGAATAGCCATCAAAATCCTTTAAAGCAAGTTTTCACTGGCTGGCAGGAATCATCAATCGATGTGAATTTTAATACGTAGTTTGGTAACGTGGGTGTGATTATTGAAATTAGGTACGATAAGCATGGGAACCCATAGCGAGGACGAGATTGAGAGGACTACAAGTTTTTATTGTGCTTTACATTTGGACAACCGACTTGCAGACAAGACACGACCTGTAGTAACCACTATCCAACCTTTCTGCAGAGCATAAGATTATTATGTGGAATGCTAAGTTGGGGTAAATCAATATAATGCCATCCATTATGTCACCCGTTATAATTATGGGCAAACCCACCAGCACGGATGGAATATCGGTGACATAATGGACGAGTTCAGGCCACATTATTTGGATAAACCTATATCTGATATTATGAATATTATTGCTGCTTTTCTCTATTAAATGTTCCAGCAAACTAACTCTGAAGGAACACTAAATGAGGCTGCAATTTATCAACTAGGGCAATGTACATTTCAGTCACAGAAGATTTCCATGTGAGTTTCATATGTAAGTGGCAGGCAGCTGCATACATAGGAAACTGTAATGCTTACCTCAAAGTACAATCCGCTGTAGAAACTGATAGTTGATTTGTGCTCTGATCTGCTGTTGATTCATGTAAGTGGCAGGCAGCTGCATGTAAGTACTTACCACAAAGTACAATCCGCTGTAGAAACTGGTAGTCGATTTGTGCTTTGCTGTTGAGTCATGTAAGTGGCAGGTGCTGCATGCAAGTACTTACCACAAAGTACAATCTGCTGTAGAAACTGATGTGCTTTGCTGTCAGAGTTGTGTAAGTGGCAGGCAGCTGCATGCAAGTACTCGCCACAAAGCACGTCTAGTGCCTACAGAGCGATGTACAAAGCAATTATAAACATCTGCTTATTATTCTCAGCTAGCATGATAAAAATTCAATAGAATTAGTTCTCATAAAATTAGCTTATGAAACAAACCACCAACGTTTCGACCAGAATACTCTAGCCTTCATCAGGGTGATACAAAAAATAATAATAATAAAGCCTTAGGGAAATAGTGTTTATGACTTCAGGTATTGGCATGCTATAATATAATATCCATAGGCGTATGCATGTGCGTTGTCTAGGAGCGTAGCTATATAAGGACGTTTCTGTGTGCATTTTTTGTATCACCCTGATGAAGGCTAGAGTATTCTGTATTTCTGGTCGAAACGTTGGTGGTTTGTTTCATAAACTAATTTTATGAGAACTAATTCTATTGAATTATAAACATGTATGTAGACATAGATATATAATAAAATTTCAATGAGGGAGTCAGCTCTCTCGCTGCAATTAATTTTCTTACCGATTTTTTAAAAGCATAACAGGGCAGGGGTTCTGGCATTGGAACATAGCATAATAGGAAGCATATCTCTACATATTGGCATAAATGTAGACCCACAGACTGTTGCTGCAATAACAGGATTAAGACCTGAGAGGTTACCACCCAGCCACATCATGTCCTAATTATTACACCCAATAAGACTTTGTAAAGGACGACTCTGTAATGTTTATTCAATTGCCCTTGGTCATTAAGGAGTCATAACCATTTGTCCAGGAATCCACAGGAGAAACTCGGTAGGAAGGTCCAAGGGATCGGATATCTAGAGACCAGGCAATTCAACCTAATCGTCACCTTTATTACTGTCACCTTCTAAAGATTAGGCCCACACTTGATTTGAGGGGGAAAAGCCCCCCTCTACCATCTCATATTGTTGGCTAATCACAGAAATGGCATAGTAGAGTGAAGGTCAGCACACTAGCAACCTCAACAGCTCGTCAACAGGTGGTTGACTGTTCCCTCGAGGTCAACATAGTGTTGATGCTGTTGATAAGACGGTGCTTTGACTAGAAGCCTCAGGGTGGCCGTTATGAATCAGTGGACCATTCCACTGGAATGGAATGGTGGAATGGAATACTGGAATTCATTTTTTATTTATAATATACAAGAGGGAAGGGACCAAAGGAGTTGCTGGACTTCCACAGTAAAAAAAGAAGTTGTTTGTGTGTATTTCTGAGCTGGGAAATGATATATTAATTTTAGGTATCTCCAAATTGTGCAGTCCCGTACACAGGAAATAATGTGGTAATCAAGACTGGCACTCAATTCCTTGTCCTATGGTGGGCGTTTAATGGCTTGGAATATTTTTGCAAGAATCCAGATATGAAGCATAATCATAGGAGAAAAAAGGTATCCCTGGGAGCGGATGACGAAATGGACGCACCTGGAGTGAAGGGCATGGGAATAGGCTGAGAGAGTGAAGGATAGGTACATTTGTTTGCTCACATACAAACAATAACAAAAAAAAAGTGTTCCAGTATTCCATTCCACCATTCCATTCCAGTGGAATGGTCCACTGATTCATAACAGCCCCTCAGGGTTGGGTAATCGAGTGATAACTGACCAGTGTGCTGCCAACTGGTAAAGTTTAAAGTGTCAGTTCTCCGTGGTGTGTGTGCCTGAATCGCAAACGAAAACCACCTCTATGGCACTTTTAATGCCTGGGGTTAATGTAAGCTTAGATTAACACCTGGCTGTACCATGACATGTATATTCTCGTCACTATAGGCATATCATCTGACTCACACAGCTTGCAGTGCAGGGGATCACTAAGGAAACCAAAGAGCTCGAGGTCAAAGGTTTAGTCAGGTATCCCGATTCGTAATCTTCTTAGATGCAATATGGGTAGCCAATAGCATATCAATTCAGGGTTCAATACCACTCTGATGGGGCCCATTGTATTTGAATAGCCACGTGGAAATCCTTTAATGTGGCATTCGAGCACCTTTTTCACCGGCTGGCAGGAATAATTCTTTGACCTGAATTTTAATACACCTTATGGGCCCCCGAGTGAAGTAGTTTGGTAATATGGGTGTGATTATTGAAATTTGGTATCATATGTCTCCTTCGGGGAACCCATAGTGAGGATGAGATTGTGAGGATTGCAAGTTGGTTGTCCAATCAAATCTGTGTAAACTTGAGGCCGTTTCTGAATAGATGCAGGTTTTTATTGCAGTCAATTTGTGCTTTACATTTGCAGACCGAGACTGACCTGTGGTAACCACGTGCTATCTGACCATTTCAGAAACTTGTATTAGTGTGTGGAATGCTAAGTTGTGTGTTCCGGCACAGGTGGGGCATCACATACCATTGTAATTACAAGCTAGAGCCAAATCGAAATAACGTGGCCTGAACCCATCCGTGGTATCGATCTAGAGCATGGATATAGGAGCAGAGTTCGACAGAACACGAACATACAATGTATAATTATGTCGATATAATGTGTCAGAGAGAACCTACCAATGAGGACCGTTAACACGAGGTTAAAAATAATTGTGTAATGAATACTGGATAGGAATTCTTCGTGTGATCAGTGATTGTAGTCCTGCATAATTATGATCTGGTCCGGGACTAACACCTGATTGCTGCTGATGCCTAATTGGCCTTGCCAGTTAGGTACCAGAAGAGTCAGGTTTGCTCTCTCTCCACTAAAGTGATCATACGAGGTAACTTGCAGCACACTGATTGCCAATTAAAGCATTTCTTTTTTTTACATCCAGACTAGCTGACTAGTGGTGCGTAATCGGATCCAAGCTGGCAGTTCCACTGTCTAGAGATTACCCCCTCCATAGCTTCTACATTATCTGGTAAGATCATACTATGAGTTATGTTACAACACTTTTTAGCATAATAGAACAACTATGCCCAGCAATAATTACAACAGCTGCAGTCTGCATATCTGATGTCCAAGTATCATAGTACAAGCCTCACACTGCAAATAGACAACACAGCAAGTGTCATAAACCCAATGGGAACGTAGTGACTAACTAATTCTGCTGCTAGGAATGCTTGTAATGAATTCATTGGAAGCTAGCAAAAGAAGTGGCTGCAAGGACAAGCAACAGTTGACCTGTATTGAAGAGACAAAACAGTGTTAACAATATGAACAGGAGCTCTGGCTAAATTGTAGTGGCTTACCAAACCTGACCCTATAGAGAATATGCAGCTGTGTAAACCATATAGGCCTATGCGTGCAATGTGTCCTCTTTTGGGGCCTGAGGTCCAATTAATGCAATAATATTATTGGCAATTTTTATTTATTATAAGAATTTGTATTTCTTGGGCTGGATTTACAGTTTTGAAAGAACGAACAATGGATACAAACTTGGATTGACAGGGGCACTCGAAGCTAAAGCTGCAGCTTTCTCAAGAGCTAGGTGTTACTTCGTTCCCATTGACTACACCTGCTGTGGTGATTGTGTCGTCCATTTGTAGTGTGAGGCTTGTACTATGATACTTGGACGTCAGACTGCAGCTGTTGTAAGTTGGGTTATTGCTGGGCATAGTTGTTCTATTGTGCTAAAAAGTGACAGATGTGATTCGGTTGCAAAAGTAACATAACTCATATGGTCTTACCAGATGATGTCGAAGCTATGGAGGGGGTAATCTAGATGAGTGGAACTGCCAGCTTGGATCCAATTACGCACCACTAGTCAGCTAGTCCGAACGATATCTCCTGTGTCTTCTCTACACCTTGCTTCAACTGTTGGGTAAAAAAAAAATGTTTACCTCGTATCGTGATCGAGTGATCACTTTAGTGGAGAGAGCAAACCTGACTCTTCTGATACCTAACTGGCAAGGCCAATTAGGCATCAGCAGCAATCAGGTGTTAGTCTAAGCTGGAATACAAAGTTTTATCGTTCTACAGCTATGCACTACTTCTTAACATTGACCCCAGGCATTAAAAGAGAGTAAAGTGCCATAGAGGTTGCCATTCAGTCGACTGTAATTACATCACACCATGGAGAACTAACACTTTCCCCCCTTCTGAGACAGCTAGCAGTGACATAGCAACAACTGTGTTATTCTGTCAGTTGGTTTGTTCCCAGATTAAGATCTATCATTGGCAAACCATAGCCTTACTATTCACATGCAGCACACTGGTCAGTTATCACTCAACAGCATACAGCTAATCAACACTATCTCGAGTGAGGTTGACCTCAAGGGAACAGTCAACCACCTGTTGACGAGCTGTTGGGGTTGCTAGTGTGCTGACCTTCTGCCATTTCTGTGATTAGAGATGGTCAAATCAAGGTGACAGTGATAAAAGTGACGAGGCACGATAAATTTTACCATTGGCAGACATGTAGGTTGAATTGCCTGGTCTCTAGATATCCAGTCCCTTGCACCTTCCTACCGAGTTTCTTCCGTGGATTCCTGGACAAATGGTTATGACTCCTTAATAACAAAGGGTAGATTGAATAAACATCAAAGTCTTATTGTATTTACGTGGGCGTAATAATTAGGACATGGGTGGTATACCTCTCGGGTCTTAATCCTTAAACCTTAGCGGCAACCACCAATGCAAATAAAGTAATCTTCCATAGCCAGCATCCGTGCCATCCGTATTACATAGGTGGCTACTCTAAGAACTCGACATCAATATCTGCCAACCTCTGGAAGTATATTATGCCAGCATTTGCATGTCCCTACCAATGATATAGGCAAGACGGTGATAAGAACTTCACACCGGCCAAATCGAAATAATGTGGCCTGAACTCATCCATCATGTCACCAGTATTCCATAATGTGTCTACTCAGCAGACATCCCATGTGGGTTTGCTCCACCTGCAGGTTACCTACGCTCAAGCCCATAATTATAATGGGTGACATAATGGATGGGTTCAGGCCACATTATTTTTATTTGGCTCTAGCTCATAATTATAATGGTACCACCTGTGCCTGAACACACAACTTGGCATTCCACACACTGATTTAAGGTTGTGGTTACCACAGGTCAGTCTCATCTGCAAGTCGGCTGTCCAAATGTAAAGCACAAATTGACTGCAATAAAAACCTGCATCTATTCAGAAACGGCCTCAAGTTTACACAGATTTCGTTAGACCTGCTTATCACATATTACCAAACTACTTGTATTAAAATTCACATCGATTGATGATTCCTGTCAGCCAGTGAAAACGTTTATATTCATGTGCTATTCAAATACAATGGGCCCCATCAGAGTGGTATCCCGAATCGATATGCTATTGGCTACCCGTATTGCATCTACAGAGATGTGACCTTCTAAGACGATTACGAATCGGGATACATGACTAAACCTTTGACCTCAAGCTCCTCGGTTTCCTTAGGGATCCCCTGCACAGCAAGCTGTGTGAGTGTTTCGAGTCAGCCGTAGCGACGAGAATAAAATATACATGTCACGGTACAGCCACACACAGGTGGTTCATCAGCTAACAAACTGGCTAGCTAAGGATTGGTTGCCACACATAGAGATAAGAATATGCAGTTGCAAAAATGACAACTCATAGGGTCTTACCAGATGACGTCGAAGCTATAAGCTATGGAGGGGGTAATCTCTAGACGAGTGGAACTGCCAGCTTGGATCCGATTACGCACCACTAGTCAGCTAGTCTTAACATCTCTCCTGTATCTTCTCTACACCTTGCTTCGACTGTTGGGTAAAAAAGGAAATGCTTTAATTAGTGTGCTGTAATATGTTTACCTTGTATCATTGTCAAGTGATCGCTTTAGTGGAGAGAATAAACCCGACTTATTAACATCGACCCCAGGCATTGAAAGAGAGTAAAGTGGTTCAAACGTACCACAGTGGAGCATTCAGTGAGAGTCCATTTGCTATTCAGTCCACTGTGGCTTCGCTATGGACTGGAAGGTTGTAATTATATCACACCATGGACTTTTAACACATTTCCCCCCCCCCCTTCTGAGACAGCCAGCAGTGAGTGAGTTGGTTTGTTCCCAGATTGAGATCTTACAGGCTTAATATCAGTCACATTTCCACACACTGCAAACCGAGTATCACAAGAGATGGTGCCTACCCCAGTTATGAAATACTGCCCCATCTGTGCCACTACTCTACAAACCTGGAACATGCCACTTGTACCGACTGGACAGCATTACACACACACTAAGTGAATGGGGGTCAAAGGTCAGGCCAAAATGAAAGGGCGAGGCTGGCGGGGCCTATAAAAGTAAAAGGCCTCGCTTCCTCTGTCAGTTTCCCAGGTTGTTGCTCGCTGTCTGCTAGCGCCATAGTCTGCTCGTTCATTCCTGTTGTTGGTCTCCTGAGCCGTAAGTATTCAACTGTAGCTAGATACAAGCAACTACATGTCTGTCACTTTTGCTAACTAGCTAGCTACTGAAATATTTCACTGTGTAGTAGCTGTCAGTCCTCTCTCCCGCTCCCGTTTGCCTGCTGTGGGACTGTTGCCTCGTCGGCTTGTTCCTAGAGTCAGCTGCTGTTGCTCCCTTTTGCCTGCGTGTGGGACTGTTCCCTAGGTAAATATTCAACCGTAGCTAGATACAAGCTAAAAACCTCAACTGCATGTCTGTCACTTTTGCTAACTAGCTACTATTGAAATATTTCACTGTGTAGTAGCTGTCAGTCCTCTCTCCTGCTCCCGTTTGCCTGCTGTGGGACTGTTGCCTCGTCGGCTTGTTCCTAGAGTCAGCTGCCGTTGCTCCCTTTTGCCTGCGTGGGACTGTTCCCTAGGTAAGTATTCAACCGTAGCTAGATACAAGCTAAAAACCGCAACTACATGTCTGTCACTTTTGCTAACTAGCTACTATTGAAATATTTCACTGTGTATAGGCATGGGGCTAATATGCTCTTTTTTTGGCCTATTATTCTATTCTGCAGTGCTCCTCCAGTAGACCCATTATTCTTTTCATAGCAGCCTATTATTCTCAACAAAAATGTCCTGAAAGAGTACATTATATATTATTTTGAACTGTGTGTAGCATTTGAAAAGGATGTAAAAAAATTTTTTTTTTGCTCAGAATGCAATTCTAGCACTCAAAAGCACCCATGTGTAGGCAAGGGAGCGAGCTATAACAATGACTGAAGCCTTTCATTCTGATTTTTTAGCCTATTGTGCTGCTATTCCAGTGAGGCCCTATTATTCCCAGCATATTAGCCCCATGCCTAACTGTGTAGTAGCTAGATACAAGCTAAAAACCGCAACTACATGTCGGTCACTTTTGCTAACTAGCTATCTTACTCTCCTATTGAAATATTTCACTGTGT
The DNA here is from genome assembly GCA_963924555.1 of Crambe crambe. Taxonomy (NCBI): domain Eukaryota; kingdom Metazoa; phylum Porifera; class Demospongiae; order Poecilosclerida; family Crambeidae; genus Crambe; species Crambe crambe. The sequence goes on along the minus strand of OZ004586.1, from coordinate 8,788,742 downwards.
AGTAGCTGTCGGTTCTCTCTCCAGCTTCGTTTTCTTTTAAAGTGTAATGGCTGTCGAAACTGGTCACACTCATTGCCAGCTACTCCTGAATTAAAATATTTCATTGTGTAGTAGTAGCTGTCACTTGGTCTCACTTCCGCTTCTGCTCCTAGTCCTGTTGTCAGTCTCCCGACCCGTACTGTAGCTAGACAGAACAAATAACTAACAGGCAAAACTTGTCGCATTTGGTTGGTTGAGTGAGGGGTCTGTTTGTCTGGATGGTGTCCTTTAGCCTATATGTATATATCACTTGGTTAGCATGGGTGTGGGGGGAAACTATGGTACACTGTACAACTTCCGCATTATCGGCCTGTGCTGTAGGCGGCTTTGCTCTGTGCCCACAGAGAATGAAGTAACCATGTTGAATCGTGAAAATACTGACCTTTCTACTTAATTTCTCACCTCCAACCACCCTCATAGTTGTACATGTTGCTGTATACCCTGTACCTACCGTAAATCTCTGCTACACATTCCTTTATTTTCAAGATTATCTTTTTACTATAAGTTGGAAAATTTCAACCCTTAACAATGACTGTATTTCTCCCAAGCCAGTAACTATAAGAATGATAATCGTTGCAGGGGGCGAGCCTGAGCTGAGCAATGCATGCAGCAGGTAGCTATATCCCTGCACATGCACGTACTAACTTGACGTGTTGCTGATGTCGCCAAAAGGGACCTGACTTATCTGACCCTTTCTATACACTCTCTCATACATACATACATACATACACTCACCTGCAGAAGTCATGGCTCAAGCGTTTGGTTCATTTCTCAGGAGGCGATCGGTTAACCCGAGAACTTGGGTTAAGGCTTCTAAAGCCCCAAGTCGGAGAATGGTAAATCACTCCAAGTCTTCTAGTGCTCTGAGTGACCCATTTGACATAATCAGACAGACTGATGTACCACTGAGCAGCACTCCCTCAAATTGCTTTTGGAGGGACTCGCACGATGCCGTGTGCGAAGACGTAAAAGAATGGCTTGCTAGTCTGTGTGGCTTAGGAGACGAGTCGGACAATCTCATATTAATAAATAAAGCTTTTCCTCCTGCTATTTCAAGTAACTCCCTATGGACACAAGGTCGAAAATTTCCAGATGTGTCTCTCTATGGCGAGGACGAGTTAGTAATTCAGGTAGAAGTCGACTCTGGTGGTAGAGAGACTACAATCTTCCACCTCATAATTGGACTAATCGACCAGAGTCGATATGAAAGGAACTATAACACTACCATATCCAAGACTACTGGGTTTTATTTCCCTATTGGCGAGGGATTCATCGAACGTGTAGACTGTGTATGGAACGATGAAGATGTACAGTACGACGTCACTTGTACACAACTAGAATTAGAAGATGCTAAGCAACTGGTTTTAGAAATTTGGGGCAACAGAACGTCCACATCTTTTAGTGGTCCTTGCACTCGGTTCACTCTCCCCATGACTGTAAGTTTCTTACGCGCCAAATTTGGAGCTGATTCCTATCAACTTCACTCGGGAGAATCAGTGGTAATCATGTGCCCTAGTAGGCACTTGGTATATAAATTTCCACTTGGTCGTAGAGCTTTTGCTAGCTTAACATATTTCGCTACCAATCTGGACTTGCAACGCACAGCTAAGCCCAGGATTGCTACATCTCTCCGTGGTTGGTTCGAATATGATGCCTACAGCCCCCCACTAAGTTCAAGCAATGCCAGGCAGTACATTGTTCCACTTGTGGAGACTGTCGTAGAAGCTATCAAAGAACTGCACGGTGTCGGAAGCGCACATTTGGACATCCGACTAGAGAACATATGTTTCGATGGTAACAGCAGAGCAATATTAATCGACATTGATAGAAGTTGTCGTATAACAGACGGCCCATCTTCACTCTACGTGCTATATTCAAAGTCAGAAATGTACAAGTGCCCTACAGCTTCGTGGACTTGCGAGAACCTCGATTGGAAGCAGTTTGGAATGTTGATTCAGGAACTCGCTGGCTCTACACATGATTTCATAACAAAGCTGATACACAATGGTGAGTTACTCATTTTGTGAAAATTGAGGTATGTCATAACAGTCTGCCACTCTTACGAAGGTCGGTATGACGAAGCTGCTCATAGAGCATGGAGTGTGGAAGAGTCGAGATGATCTGTACTTCCTTGTAAACTACCAGCATAAAAATTTTGAAAGTGTGTATATAGTTGTGTGTATATACGTGTAGCTAGAGCTTATACATGTTGTCATGCCTTTTCAGTATGTCAAAGTACAAGCTGGCAATCCTGTGGTTTCACTTAATTGGGGCGAAACCCCACATTTAAGAGTTCTGTGGCAATTTCGTCTGTACGTATGTATGTGTCGTATGTCCAGAGAAGCGCACACGCACGAGCTTAGTTATGCGAGGGGCCCCTTATGTAACTAACTCTCTAGCAGTCTGATTGGTCAAGTTTCAAGAAGCCAGAACTAGCAGGGCCCTGTGACTCAAATTGTCTTTACAGGTGTACTATAAACGTTGAACACATGCACGGAAATATGAACTAAAAACAAATGGAGAAGTCATGTGCAGTGAGTTCGACTTCTTTTGGATTTAGAGGAGCAAACTGGATCGAGATGTGCTTGCACTGCACTATTGCTAGTGCTAGACTTGTATAGGTATCTCCCAATGACAACAAATGGTTATAACTCCTCAATAACAAAAGGGATTTCCATGAAATTACATATATATGACATACTAGTAATTCCATACGACATATTTGAAATTTTTGAATTCTGTTAAGTCATTAAGGGGTTATTACCATAATACAATATCTTGAAAATCACCGGAGAGATTTCTATGAAATTACAGATATACAATATGCCTACAACATATTTGAAATTCTTTGAATTCCTTTTTGTCATTAAGGGGTTATTACTGTAATACCATGTCTCAAAAACCATCAGGAGGATTTCTATGAAATTACAGATATACAATATACTAGTATTATCATAATTGAAATTCTCAAAAACCATCCTAAGGCAATGTGAAAAATTTGAAAGTGAGCAAGTGCTTCAAATCTTTAGAAGATTTTGCCGTGTCAGGCAGTCTTCATACATAGAAAGCCGAGAGACAGAGTCATTGAAGTGGTGGGAAGCTCCATACAGAAAGCTGTAAATGCTCACCACAAGCACTTCGATAAGCCAAGCTCCTACAATCCACTTTGATAAGCTTAGATCCTATGTGACAAAAGGCTGTATTCTTGAGCCTACAAACCACTTTGATGAGCGTACATGCCCAACCACCCCTGGGGTTCTTCACATATCTGAATTACAAGGCATCGGCAGAAATCGGGTGCATTGCAAAGCTGAACCTTCAGCTTCATGTCCATTCACACGTAATGCCTGGCCTAATGGCCTAGATTCACTTTCGACTTTATTTTAAAACATTTTCTAATTTTTCCAATAGTATCTAAACATAATTACTAAAGTCAAAAGTCAATCTAGGCCATTAGGCCAGGCATTACGTGTGAATGGACACGAAGCTGAAGGTTCAGCTTTGCAATGCACCCGATTTCTGCCGATGCCTTGCCAATTATTTCAGAAGAGTTGGGTTTGCTAAAAAAACCTACCGAAGTGTGCGATTAGCTTGAACCAGCTACATAGGTAAGATTGCTGTAGTCGTAGCTAGCGTTTCCATTTCTAATGGTCCAATGGCAATCTTAGTTTGTGCTGTGTGTCATTAGTACCACCTTCTGTACTGTTGCATACTCTTGTCATTATACCATCCTTCCACGGTGAAAGTAGTAGCACTGTACAGTAGTTTGCAGAACAGTCATCAAACAAGGCAGAGATAGGCAGCGCCTCTGGAATAGCTAGTGGCTAAGAAATTGTTCCACAAACTACCATGGCATAGCCGGTCTGTCGAATGACAGTCATAACCAAGAGAAGACTGGCAGTCAAAGACCAAAGGATCAGCCAATGCACACTGTATAAAACAAACAGTATAACTCTACTTATATCCACTCTTATTCTAGAAGATGGTCGTATATGGTAATAACATTTCTATATACTGCTCTATACCAGTCTATTGATAGAGTATAGCATAAGTATTATAAGATGCTTCAAACACTGGTGTAGAACCAAACATTCTATTCTCTTTCTATAACACTGTGCGAGTTCAATACTATAACAACGATACGATACAATACAATTGTTTTATGACCAAGTCATTATGACTCAATAAGCAATATTGTTTTATAATAATAAGTAGTATTCTTCACTTTCTTCTCCAGAAGAACACTCTAAACCATTATTCTCATGATCGATTTGTACTCTTATCTCTTCACTTGTAGATCTGAATTCAGGTTTTAATATCCAATTTTTTGCACTTGGTGACTGAGACTGCAAGATCCTTCCTTCTCTTTCTTGGTTGCTTATTTGGGGCCTTTTCACGGCATGACTCCAATTTTGCAATAAAGTTATTAAGCAAATCAGATCGAAATGAAGGTGGTTGGCGTATATATATTCCATCAGCTTCCTCTTCATCTGACATCATCCTAGGGGTTACTTCTTGCTGTTTATTTTTCGCCCTTCTTTCCCCTTCGTTCATAGCTCTGAAAGGAGATAATAGCTAGTTAAATACTAAACTTGTTAAAAATGGGGTATAATTTTTAAGTGGTGGTAGGTTGCTATGGAAACTGGGGCAGGGGTGATATTTAAGTATTTTCATTTTTAATGGGCAAATATTAAGGTTGGTCAAAGTTGTATATTCATGTTCAGGATTATACAACTCAGCCAGGCTCTATTAATGTGAACTTATTCTTAAAGCACCAGATAGTTCTTGATAACATTATCACACATATTATTGGTCCGTGTAAATTGGTTTCGAGATCATCCTCCTTCCATTCTTCAGTAACCTGTTATTCTTCGGTATATGAAACAGGATCACCGGCGTGTTTTACACCGTAGAATTGCTGGTCGGTGTGCATTTGTCAAAACTACTCAAATATTTGAGTATGGAATGATAATGTAATAGTTTGTGTACCTTTAGTTAAATTTATTTTTTTTATTTGGCATAAGTCGTTATTATAATGAGTATAACACTTCACTGCTATAAGATATCCTTATATTGATATTAGGGATATAAGTACAGTGGAAACTGTTTGCTATAACAGAACATTGATATATGACTGATATAAGAAGCATGCTATAGCAGGGTTATGTTACAAGCAATGTTATGCAGTGCTTATTCTACATGAAAGTATAATCAGCTTTATTATATAGCTAGCTATATCAGAGTGTTCAGTTACATGAATAGGTGGGGGTGGGAGGTCAAGGGGTGTATTATGAAACGTTGCTCGAATTGCAAGGCTACCTTGCGTTGGCATGGTTGCACGGTGTAATGTAATATGTGTAGATGTATGGTAATAGTAAGGTAGCTCTGGATCCATCAAACTCCAAGCACAACTTGGCCAGTTTTGTGGTGAAATTTTTCCCCAAGGCATCACGCATCACACTAAAAAAAACATTCTGACGTTCCTGCTCGGATCCTGTCTGGTGCCTCCTCCATTCCTTCCCTTCGATATCAGTGGTGACAGCAGCCAGAGTCGAGATAGGCCCAAGATTGTCAACCAATACAGTTAATTAAACTATTGAACCATGCCAGAAGCGACCCAGATATACTGTTTTATGTCCTTTATACATTGGCACATCAGAGTGTCCTGGTTCTAGTGTACACAGATTTAGATCCCCGTATCGAAAAGTACACACAAGGTGTACATGTGGGACCCTGATGAAATGTCCATTCCGGATTTCAGAGGTGAGATTATATCTGTCCTGATTATATTAATTTTAAGGGCCACATTTAGGATTCCAGTGTAACATGTTTAGCTAAAATCGTAGCAATCCTTATAATTTCATCCAGAATCAAATTCGTAATTGAACTTGCATCTCTTGTCACTTCATCTTAGCCAGTTCCATATTATTCGGTGTATCTGGCCTCGTAGGAATATCGTAAATTGGGTGACTTTGGGGCTAAACGTCCTCTCTGCATCGAACCTGACAGTGCTGCATATGTCAAACCAGTTTCTGGATCCAAGAGCTTCAACAAATCGCTCCAATTTGATCTTCTCTGGGCCACCATTTCCTATGTATGAACTAGAGTCCAAGTCTTCTGTATCTGGCTGGGAGAAAATCAGGCCCAATATGTTAGCTGCAGTTACGGAATCTACTGCTATGCCTTTCGATCAGCTATGCTTGAATTGCCAAGGTACAGCTTCACTTCGCTGTCAGCGGTGTGGACCTTTTGGTTCTTACTGTTTGGAATGCTTTAACAAGCTGCACAAGACGGTCAATATTTTTCATGTTGCAGAGAAATTTGAGGTGAGAACGTGTAAGATATCTGAATGGTGTGCTATTATAGATGGAATGGAATGTTCCCCTAAGGGATCTTCCCCCTAATGGATATGTAGTTATTTCATTATTAGGATGGCAGTTATGTAACTGTCGAAGGCAAATGTCACATAGACATTCGACTGTCACACTTGTGTAACACAAAAAGGGATATCAATCTTCAGTGTATTGATGAATATGGTTCGTTCTTTATAACAGTAATACTATACTTTAAAGTATACTTTCATTAGGCTTTGAACACTCTGTTCAGTTTGTTTGCTGTGATTGTGAACCAGTTGCAGTTACATAGACTAGAGCTGAGCTATGGCCAGCAACATCCCCGATTGGCATTTACGTTTAGTTTATTGAATTGGGCTGAAGCACTCGTGCTTGAATGCCAAGTTGCAATGAGAGATTTCTGCACTGCCCTTTACTTTAGTTGTCCATTCAATGTTTTGAAGGTATGTGTGATTATAGCACCAGTATTGAGACGAGATATTTATTCATCTTTGAGAGACTCCTTTGAGGAATACAGGTATAGAAACTTTTAAAATACTGAATTATGAGCTACGAAATCTTCACTTCCTAAGTGAACATCTTGATTCTGGTAATGTATGTCCAGCTTGCCCTAAGGTGTGCCTACAATACCATTATAGCACTACAGTGTATGAAAATTCATTATTGTTTTCTTGTAAAAAGGACAATGGAAAGATTGTATATGTGACAGTCGAGGGTAGAAATCAAACTTTATTCACGCTTTCTACTTTTGAAAAAAAAAGTTCGAAAAGCAGAAATTTTTATTGTAAAGCATCAGTCATGACAAAAGTAAACTTTGACTAAAACGTGAATAAAGTTTGATTTCTACCCTCGACTGTCACATATTCAATGGATGCATTGTTTGGATTGCCTAGAAAGAAAGCTTAATAAGTAGGAAGGCTGGCATGTTTTCTGTTGTTGTTGACACTTGAATTCACATTTAGATTGAGTTATGCTGTCCTAGTAACTCAAACCAATTATTTATCACGTATGACATAGCATGTACTCTGTACAGCCATCTCAAGGTAAGGGTGAGCACATGAAACGATATCGCTATAGCTATTTCTACCAACACAGCTAACACACGGATCTGACATCCTGGAGTCCATCACCCTCTCTTTGCCTATTTTCCACTCGTATGGCCATAAGGTTTCCTGTCAGGTTAGAAGTTGGCAGCTCAGTTTTTGTTTGTTATACAATCTTTATTCTTTTCCCTCGGTCCCAAAAGATGCGTAGGACTTGGTCACAGTGATGGTGAGACCATGGAGAGAATGTGGTCTTATTTACAAAGATTTGGAAAGATGACTAAGGAAATGAGACCAGCACGTCGCATTGATGTTCTTTCACATGCTTTGGTGTACTATGGTTACCGGACCAAGGTATGTAATTGAAGTGTCGTGAACTCAAGTAGCTAGCTATCACACAAACTCCGTTTAGCTAAATTACTGCTGATGAGATGGGATAGGGCTCAGAAAGTATGCCAGATTGCTGAAGAATGCTTCCATCAGTTAACATCTACTGGATCTGATGGTACTGATTACTATCAAGTTATTCAGCAATGGATAGCTGAAGAGGGAATGCAATACAGCAATCACTCTGAACCAAATAACAGTATCTTAATTTAATTTACAGCTGCTGATGTTTGTTTTGCCCATAAATTTATCTCTCTCTCTTCTATCTTTTCTTTCCAGAACTTATTCAATGGCAGGTTAACTACTTTCAAACTCTTCGATCATACCACCTGCTGAGGTGATCATCAGTATTGGCATGATGTTTGTGTGGCACGATGTTTGTACAATAATTATGTACAGCTGCGTGTGGTCTATCACTAATCATGCATTTTATCATTTCTAGAAACCAACTTGCACCTGATGACGACTATGTCGAGGTAGCAAGGTAAGTGTACATTATTATAGTGGTTTTGGATACTACCATTATTGTTACTGTAGGCTGGACAAGAAGTTGAAAGAGATTGAACGAAAACATCTCGTATCTGTCAGGTGGATGCCAATGGATGCTGAATACATCCCAATGTGAACAGCAACTCACTGCTAACAAGAGGGAGCAGCTATTATTAGGGATTTGGAAAGCCTCACGGAGGCGAATGTTTTTACTGAAGCTGAAGTCAAAGTATGCAGGTACACAGTAACATGCTAGGTGGTTCTGGAGTGAGATAGAATAATCCATCTATAGATCAGCATAGGAGCCATGCAGCATGAGATGCATGTGCCCCCTTTCCAAAGTCTACATTTTATTCATTTATAATTTTACAGATGGTCAAAAGATACTGTCTTTACAGATCTCTAAGGAAGTAGCGAAAATAAGAGTGTTGTTGCAAGACTATAATGACTGCCGTCCTGTACATAATATTACCATTGCTATGGCCTTAGACCCTTCTGTGATTGTAAAGGAGTGTGACCGATTTGGAGATTTTGACAGTAGGAAACATCAGATGATAGAAGCATATCTAACAATCTGTCCATCTAAAGAAGAATTCAAACTATTGAAAGGTGAGGCTTGCAATGTCGTTCAGTTTTATTCTGAAAAGAAGCTTATTATGGATGAACTTATGCTTCGGGCACGACACTCAATGTTGGAGCTAGGTGTCTTCTTAAGCAGTTGGGGACTAGGGTTGAGAACCTGCTGAAGAAGAGCCTTCATACATACCAAGCTATTAACAATGAAGATCAGTTGCCTTATGTTTCAGACGACAATTCTTCAGGATCTGATGATGACTCAAGCTATTTTGAAACTCAAGTACTCGTCACTGTATCCACAATCATGTATATACTTTGTCCCATATAATGTTGATAAGACCTGGTACTATAACAGATGCACTCACAATAATGAACTCAAGTTGAACAATAATCATTACCACAATAATTTTTAAAAGGTGTTAATGTGACTCTTTTGCAAGTTGGTCAAGGTCATTATTGCATGCCATACATCTCCACTTTGCTTTCTGTGATGGTTCAGTTTTGATACCCATACAGTCTTGGTGGTACCAAATGAGACAAAAGTCACACATAATCGTATGTAGTGCTTCATCGTTTGGCATCTTGCTAGACTTTTTCCACCACAGTGAAATAATCATTAGAATTAGTTTGAATTTTAACATTCATAATCTGAAACCGTACGCTATGGATACTGGCAAGTGGCTTAAAGAAAGAGCAAATCATCCGTACTGTCGAAGGGCTTATGGATGGTGTTCGTATATGCAAACTGTATCTTTGTGCCAAGTTTCATTGCTTCCAATATTCGATACCGTCACCCAGTGATTTCTGTTGATATGCAAAATTTGAATGAAAGGGCCTATAGGGAGTGAACGAAACTTTTTGCACAACTGAGTATGCTGCCATCCAAATATACTTGCTGTTGGACTGTACTTTGAGCAATGATTGCGCACCACAAATGATACTGTCAGTTAACCATGCAGTAGAACTCTCTAAGATAAACCGATCCTCTGGCCACAGTTTGAGTTGCAGGATCCACATTTTTGGTGAATGTGGGGGAGATGTATGATGCTCAGAAGGTGAGTTTGTTGTGAGCATACTATGAAGGACTGATGGTTTTTCACAGTTTCTGGGAGGTTGTTGACTTCGTAATGAAGACTGATCAGTGCAAGACCTTGATACCATAGGAAGTTATAACTAATTAATTTTATATCGGTAAAATTAGAAAACTAACCATGGCCAGACTGCTTAGTACTTGACTTTCTGAGGCGGTCTGGAGGTGGGAGTTTACTGTTAGCATCTGATTTAGAATAAAAATGTAACAGCAGTGAAGGGAGGCATATTAGAAAACTAACCATGGCCAGACTGCTTAGTACTTGACTTTTTGATGTGGTCTGGAGGTGGGAGTTTACTGTCAGCATCTGATTTAGAATAAAAATGTAACAGCAGTGAATTAGAAAACTAACCATGGCCAGACTGCTTAGTACTTGACTTTTTGATGTGGTCTGGAGGTGGGAGTTTACTGTCAGCATCTGATTTAGAATAAAAATGTAACAGCAGTGAATTAGAAAACTAACCATGGCCATGCCCAGACTGCTTAGTGCTTTTCGAGGTGGGAATTTACCGTTAGCATCTAAAATTTTGTGACAGCAATGAAGGAGGCATTGGGAATTAAGACTTAATACTTGGGGTTTTAAGGCAATCTGAAGACAGAGTACTGTTAGCGTCTGATTGAGAACAAAATTAAAGGGCATATAAGCAGCACTTGTAACAAACCTTGGCTGGACTGCTTAACAGTTGGTCGAAAATCAAAAGAAAAGGCCTGAGTGCCAAGTGGATAACTATTTAATGATATCACCAATCATACATCCTTGCTGACGAACCTACAACTGTCACAGAATGAATGTACTCTATAAACTTCGGCTGAAGAACCGTGGTACAATCTGAAGTACTTGCAGCTTGGGCATCATCTTCAAAAAATCCAAAGGCCATTGCCCGATAACCTAGCTGTTCAAGGTTCCTAAACTGAGAAATTATTAAACATTGAGTAACATCCGACATTTTGACAATCTACGTACATTCCCAGCAATAAAGTGCCAGAGTTGCATGGTTGTTATTTGCATACCTTCATACCCCAACACCGAATAGTATGCATAACATAGTGAATAGACCCTATACTAACCCGAGATTGAATTTTTTTGAAAACCTTAGCACCTTCCTTCTATGTATCAACCCTGGCTCTTTATCACCCTCCTCCTCCTCCTCCTCTACCTCATTCAAAATCTCCATGTCTTCAATGGATATGTCACGATAGAGATCACTGGCTACTTTATTAAAGTTTCCAGGACCTTCTTTCATGGCTACCTTTCCACCTAAGAATTATAAAGAATGCTTTTAGGTCAGGATACTATATTCATAATAAAGTGATGAAGGTCATGTTTTATGTATACTTACAATCACTCTCTCCAAAATGTTTCAAGTATTTCTGCCAACGAGAGTGCTTTGGTTTCATTTTAACTGGCACTCTTGCAGTTTCGGGCCTTTTGGTATGTCTAATTTTATGCCTTTTCTTAAGAATCCATCTCTGCAAGGGTATAATATTTTATGTGCAAAACTGCATAACTATGATGCTTGTACCATAGCTATAAGATTTCCACTACCAAATTGATGTGGGCCCCCACACTAATGTATATTACTATGGCTTAATGGAGAGCTGATGAAGTTCCTCGTGCAATGGAATCTGAGCTAACTATATAGCAGTCGGGGGGAAACTTTCATCCGAAACCTGCCTACAGTGGGCCACAAAACAGTGGTCTCTTGAAGGTCACTTTTGGAACACAAATATTCTTTTTCGTGCTGTTGTTGTTCTGTGAGAACATTTTATCCTTCTTTTTCATCGCAGTACTACCAGCAGATACTATTTTGAGATGAAGGAGAATTCTTGTAATCACCATAAACCCTAAGGGTGGTCTCTAGGTTTCACTGTATTAAACACCATTTGTGTCAGGTCCCAAGGGTGATAACTGTACAACTTTCATTGTAATAACTTCCACTTTGTTGCTGTGCCTAGTAAGCATACCTTTATTCGCCCTACACTTATTTCAGTATCAGCTGCTGCTTGGCTAATCATAGCCAGGTACTGCTCTCCAACACCTTTCATGCCTCCTTGAAAATAGGCATTTAGACAAGCAATCTGGGCAGCATTGAACCGCCTTGACTTTGAAGTTTCAGTCCTTATCTTCCCACCTTCACTGCCACTAGAATCATACCCTCCATTCACACGTGATTCCTTCCTCCATTCACACCTATTGTTTCTTTCTCCAACGTGTCGTTGTTGTTTATCACTATATATCGAGGCTACGTCCAAAGCTAAGGATTGCTTGTGATTTTGTGGGCATTTGCTGGCACCAGAGTTGCCACGGCTAGTCTTTTATTCTCTTGATAATCTGTAACTACTGTATGTACGGCCTTGGAACAGAGACTTGGTTGTCGTACAGTTGACTATATACCCTCTACTTCCCTCCAACTTCACACGTTTTGTTTCCCTTTCATGCAGATATATTACGGCTGCGTCCATCTACCTATCTACATAGTAGCCATTGCTATATCTACAAAGTAGCGAGTTCGGTAACAGGAGATCTAGTTAGTGTGAACCCACATGCCAAGTGGTAGTTCTGGATTTGAAGTCACCAATCGTGTCAAAGTTCTGAGCCTGGAGCTGTCTAGAGTATACTACTTCCGTGATAGAGTTCCTTCGGAGGTTGGAAATCGCTACTGTGGATGTGGCCTGTGCATTGCTGTTCGACATCACACTACAGATGGCAACAAGCTCCTCTAATCACAGCTTTTGAGAAACTTACGTGCAAAGTTGAGACAATTGGAGAGGGAGAAGGAGAGGAGAAAGTATTTGAAGCAGCTTGAGAAGGCTGGCATCTCTATAGGTGGGTAGAATACAACACATACTCTGACATAGGTGGGCTAGGACTTGTATAGGTATCTCCCAATGATGACAAATGGTTATAAATCCTTAATAACAAAAGGGATTTCTATGCAATTACATATACAAGTAATTCCATACAACATATTTGAGTCATTAAGGGGTTATTACCGTAATACCATATCTCGAAAACCATCTAAGGGATTTTTAGCAATTGCTAGCTAGGTACTCTTGAATTAAAATATTTCATTGTGTGTTAGCTGTCACCAAGTCTCCCTCCCGCTTCTGCCTGCTGTGGCTCCTGTTTGCCTGTGTGGGACTGTTCCCTCGTCCTGTCGTCAGTCTCCTGACCCGTAAGTGTTCAACTGTGGCTAGATAGAACAAGCTACACCATCCTAGATACTCTTGAATTTAAATGTTTCATTGTGTAATAGCTGTTGCAGTCTCCTGACCCGTAAGTGTTCAACTGTAGCAAGGCTACACCACAACTGACGTTCAATTTAGGCAAAACTGAGATTTATACTTTATTGTGTAATACCTGTTAATCTCCCTGTTGCCTTCATCCCAGTGCTGGTAAATTAAGCTTTGTTTTTGTTTAAAGTGTAATGGCTCTGTCGAAACTGGTCACATTTATTGCTAGCTACTCTCGAGAATTGAAATATTTTGTGTAATAGCCCTAAAACAGTCATTACAACAAAGGTGTTTAAGCTTAGCTTCATCCTATGTCTTGTTAACAGCCCTTTGAACTCCAATACATTTAAGAGGCTCCTCTCTCTGACTCCGTCTCCACCAGCTGCCTGGAAGGCTATGGCGAGCCGTGGGCCTGCTAAATTTAGACGTACTTTCATCAGTGAAGAAATCGTGACATGGATTCAAGTGAAATATATGACCAGACTATGATTGGAAGAAATCACCTCAGATCGCTGAAAGGTAACTTGTGACCAGAACAACCTCCGCAGGCTTGTGGAGTATCGAGGTAGGGGTAGAGCTTGTATCACAAGTCTTTCACTTCAATATAGGTTAATTAAATGGATCAAGTTTCATGGCTTTGGATTCCGGTGCTCTTTTTTTTCTGAAGCTACCCTTTGCAGACACCGTGTTTATTCTCTCTTTGAAGGAGTCAATTATCGAGTGCTATGGGGTTTCTGCAAGTACAGTAATGCCAAAATCGTATATGGTATGACGATGAAAGCACTGACTTAAATATAGCACTGGTTTGAGGAAGAAACCAAGGCCGGTGAATTCTGTTGTTTTCTTTCAACCTGGCACCAAAAAAACCCCATTGTCGTTAAGAGTGGTGATGTAACAGTAGAAGAAAAGAATGCTGGTAGAGAAAGACAAACTTTCCGCTGTGAGGTTATCTCACTATGTTGCTGCACAGTTTGGACGAGTTTGATGCTTGCAAGTCTTCCACGTGCTCAGTTGTCAGTTTGGGTGCACCTTTGGTACAGTTCCAGAATCTTGAAGAAAAAGACACGTTACAAGGGTTCAGGCCTTATGTCTGTCACGTGAAACCCAAGGCCAGATTTGAAGTACTTGAGGACAAAGAATCAATTGCTCCTAGTGCCACTAACTGCTCTTTTTCCAAGTTGCGGTTCATCGAATGTTTCACATTGATACCCTTTGAATAATTGCTAAAATGGACATCAGTAATAAACCTGGAAATTCAATTGAACTGATTGAACCATTCGTCTCTGATGAATATCAAAATAACCCGGAGTAAGTGAGAAGCAAGTAATTTCCTCCTGGACGCAGAATAAGAATTCGGGACTTTGTCGACAAATCCTGCAGCTATAAAGCATTTAACGACATATGCAGGAAGTTCTTCCTTCACGAGCTGCCGAGCACGGACTTTCAGCTGTGGATGACAGATCATCACCATCACCATCGTCGTGTATTACAATGTCAACCATAGTTAAATATTTCAACAAGGGGGACGGTCCCCAACCCCTCCAATATCGGTTCAAAGCATAAGTCCTCCATTAACAATCTGCTAATCGGTATTAAAGTAGTCAGCCCCTCCCAAATACTTACAGCATCGATATCGTATCTATCTGCACGATGCAGAGCTCTGTCAAGGAGAAGTGACTGGCAGCAATGGTTAGCAATAGCTATATAAGAAAACAATACATCTCTAAGCCTGCACACTAAAACTGTTTGCTTAATACCTGAGGTTGCCACAGACTCACTGCATGCGAGTGATGTAAGATCACGCAGAAAATCACCTACAAATTCATGGTACGAGTTAGCCTGACAGCTAGGTTATAGCGAGGGTTAAAGCCTGATAGGTACTAGGTAGCTAGAAGGGTTTATATAGAACGAGTAGTTAGCCTCGTATAGCTAACTACGTCCAGCTAGCTATGGGTTGCAAATACCTGATCTATCAAAGAGCGACAGTAGCAGAAAACCCCTTGAGAAAAAAAAGGATACGTCAGGTGCTGATCATGTGACTATCATGTATTTAATTTAAAGGTAGGCCTATAGGGTGGGGCCGATTTCTTCATCGCCTGATTTCAGCTAACAAGTATAAGATTTCCCCCTGTTGCAGACCCCTCGGCGGTGACTGACTCCTTCTCGGTGATAGGATAGCCCAACTTCAGGGCATCTTCATTTGTAGCCTCGAACCCAGCCTCTCCCAAAAAAAGGAAAAAAGAGGCTGGGTTCGAGGCTACTTCATTTGCTGCACTAGATAGTTGTGGTGAGCTAGTTTGGCTATCTACCAGCTGTACATGCCTGTGGTGTACACTGTGGTTCACACTGTGGTGAGATAATGATATTCATGCAGTTGCAGATTTTCTGCAACTTCTGACAACTCGGTGTATTGAATGTTTCCAGACCACCTCGCGCTCGCGCTCGGGGGTGTGGCTACGCCAGACTAGCTACTGAGTCTTGTTCCTGCGGCAAAGATCGAGTCATCACCTCAGCTCCCACTCTACAGCGTCATCCGCACACTATAATGATATTCATAGATGCTGGGGTCACGCACGCGCAAACAGTGGATACCAGGCCCTTATTTTAATAAGGCCTGGGTACGAGGCGAGGCTGTATAATTATTACAATTTAAATTATTTTTGAGAGAGCGCGCGGGGGTCACAAGTAGCTCCCAGACCACTTTTCTTCCCCGTCCCAAAAAAAAAAGAAGAAAAGCTGGGCTGGCGACGCCAGACTAGGACTCAAGGAGTTTTATCTACATACCAATTTTTATACACTGTGAAATACATCTCTCTAATGGCCTTCAAGATGGCCAGAAAGTTCATGGAACCCTTCTCAACAACTGCTTGTATTTGAGTTGATGGGCTGTGTAGAGAACAGACTTGGATGCAACTCACGCATAATTCAGAGCTAGCCGACACATAATGTAGAAGTTTTGGTGGGTGTGGCCTCGGAGCTGTCTCCCACGGGCATGCGCACAACTTGGTTCAAAGGTCAATGGAGAGTCCAAAAAAAAAAATTGGCCCGTAGCGGATACGCCAGTGTATTACATGATGAAGTCATAATTTTTCCGCTGAGGTACATCTCTTGAGCTCGGCTTTTCATCAGACCAGGTTTGTTCTCAACAGATGGTGATAGGCTTACCATCCGCTATGTAAGTAAACAGTAACTCTTTTTAGCATAGAATAGCCATGGTGGTTGAGAGTCATGGAAGTTTAGATGGCTTTTAAGGGCCCTTCAGAGAGATGAACAGAAGTTATCTTACTACAAGCATATAGTCAGTATGTATTCTAACATGTATGTCCATACTTTAGGTTGATACTTATATTTTACAGCAAATGGCCCATGTTTGTATATATAAGTGTATGTTTAATATAATTATAGCAGTGTTAGAATCATTCTCAAGTTAGAATTTTTCATCTGTCTCAAATAATTTTCATGTCTACTTTGATAGGGTAGACTGTTCATTACTGATCTGGCTCAAATAAGGGTTGATATGTTGGGTGATGGGCAATATTTAGAGTACTGTTCTCTGTGTTGGATCTGATACACATTCACTCCCTATGAGCTTGCAAGTTGCAAGGTACTGTAAACCTGAATGTAGTGTTCCTTGAAAGTGTGTTTACTGTGTTATTCACAGTGAATGCCACCAGTTATTTCCCTGTTAAAAGGTGTGGCTATGTTAGTATGCCTGTAGACCCTGTTTTGCATTGCAGTTTAATAGCTATACCAGTAGTTACTGGTTTAGGCCTTCGGTCCTGGGTGAAAATTTACATTTCCTGCTACTCGGTTATAGCAAGCTTGACATTGGGTCCAAAATTAACATTTGTTCCATATTCTCTACTGCACACTCTCTTTATGACACAAATGTAGCAGGGGCCACGTTTACTCTGATGTACTTGTCATTGATCACTGCAGGCACTGAAGTAGAAATTCAAGAAACAAAGCTGTCAAGACTGTAGTCATTATTGTGTGTATTGTGATTTATTTGTGGCAAAGATGTGGTGTCATTTATACTGTGTTATTATGTTTGAACAGAAATGATTGTTGGATTTATACATGCAGTAAGTATTCCTCTATATGTACCTGGTATCAAAATGAAATCACTTGTTTACAGGAAATGGCCCTATAATCCAACAATACACTTGAAATTGAGACATGGCTTGATAACTCTCTGTACCAAATTCACACTAAAGGTCCGGCCTAAAACTGCCGCCCAAGTCCAGAGATACAAGGTCATAAAATTTCCTAGTACCCTAGTGTCCGTATATTCCACGTGATGACCATGTAAATGAAATTGTATTGCGTAGACTGTCAAGAGTAGCTAGCAATTCATAATATTTCAGCAGCAACTACAGCTAGCACTAATAGCAAGGCTTAGCCACCAAGTAGAACTGACCAACTTGATTTACTTGAAGAACAGATAGCCTGATACAAGGCTTTCAGACGGCGCGCGCTAGCTCTCATGATCGCGATCGACATAATCATGTTATCGTAGGGGTGTGGCCAACAAATTCCAAATAAAGACTAGAGCAAGCATTGAGAGAGAGAATGAGTTTTTTCTTGAATTTGTAGGTCATTAACTAACTTCGATAAAAACTGTGATTGTACTCCAATCTATTGTCATAGAGGGAAGGCTTCTAGCAAGACAGTCAAACACCTTAAGCGAATTCCTGAAGGTTCTCATCAACATGATATGATGAAAGTGAGTTTATTCACGGCAAGGGCAAGGGTTATGATTGTTTGGTACATGTAGCATGCTGCTGCCACTCTAGGAAGTGGCAACTTGAGAGTTGCTGTTCAGTTGCCAGAAGGAGAAGATTTAAATGAGTGGATTGCTGTCAATAGTAAGTGTAACCTTATAATCAAGCTACTCTTTCCCCTTCTCTCCTTATTCTGTAGCTGTGGACTTTTTCAATCAGATTAATATGCTGTATGGAACTATAACTGAGCAGTGCAGCACTGAGTCCTGTCCAGTCATGAGTGCTGGTCCAAAGTCAGGCAATATCAATTGTCTTAGCTCGTTCTGGTTCCACAAACCTTTTTCTTGATTTTCAGATACGAGTACCACTGGGCAGATGGCACCACTGTGAAGAAACCCATCAAGTGTTCTGCTCCAAAGTACATAGACTACCTGATGACGTGGGTTCAGGAGCAGCTGGATGATGAGTCCATTTTCCCCTCAAAAATAGGTGAATATTCTTAGTCATTAGTGAAGGCTACCAAAAAGAGACGGAATCAATTTTGTGCTTTTCTCGTCCAGTTGGGGTGATAATTGTGTTACAAATGAATTGTAGAGCCTCAGTAGTAGTATACGTACATACATACATACATCACTATCGGACATCACCATCAGAGCAAAGTACTAGTATGGAATATGAAATGAGCAGCTCCGGTTAAAATGTAAATTCAATCAAGAGTAGACAGTGTGGCTAATGTTACTTCATGCTGAAATTTGGTTGTACAACTTAGTGATTGTCCTTGTACTTTGACCATTTGCATTGTACCAAATCATTCATTTGACAGTGTAAAGTAAAAGTAAGTGTTGTGGTAAGGTTATTCTCGTGGATTGTTGACTGTCAGTATGTGATTGTCGCTCTCCATCTCCCTTCCTCCTCCAGGTGTTTCATTCCCCCGTAACTTCATAACCATTGCAAAGACAATTTTGAAGCGTCTCTTTCGAGTTTATGCCCATATTTATCACGCTCATTTCGATGATATAATTACACTACAGGAAGAAGCACATCTGAACACCTCATTTAAGCATCTTATATATTTTGTGAATGAGTTTAACCTGATAGAAAAGCGAGAGTTATCGCCAATGCAAGAGCTGATTGACAAAATGATGAGACAATGATATTGCTACATAATATACTTTAATTTAGTGTTACTCTTCCCAGTGTGTGCTATAATATTCTGCAACTTCGGTGTGCATATCATTTTTTTATGTAAAAAATTTTTTAAATAAATACGATTGCGCATGCCCAAACGTGCCACATCTTGAGGGTGGGGCTGGTTGCCTGACGTGCCACAATTTGAGGGTGGGGCTGGTTGTTTGTAATACACAAATCCATGAATATCTCGCTGCCACTCCCTCTTTTTTGCAAAGAATTCCAACTTACAAGATATTGTGCTACGCTTGACCGTGTTCAGCAAGTGAATCAGTACGTAGGCTCCTTCCTCTAATAGCTGCTGCAGTTAGCAGAAAAATGGAGGGAGTGGTATCAATTTTCGGACTGCTGCTGTTATGTATTATGCAGTGTGAGGGACAAGGTAAGGAGTAGAAGTATATTAGCTAATAGCTAGCTACCTTTTATTTCGTTTTCGTACACTTGTTCCTGTACGCAAAGTAATTAGTTATTACAAGCTAGTATGAAAATATTAAATTTAACATGAACATTTACTACATAAATTATGAAAAAAAAAATAATTAGCAAATGTATCTATTAAGTCGTATCTTTCCTCAGCTCCCAATACTGCTCCTATTTTTGACTTTCCAAGTTACAACTTTCAATTGGATGAAGAGGTTGTCCCAGGTATGTAGGATGTAGCTATATGCACAGTGATATGATATATTTAGACCCAGTTGTGTTTAGACCCAGGATGTAGCTATATGCACAGTGATATGATATATTTAGACCCAGTAGTCTCGCAGGCCACACAATGTCATGCAACAATTTTACACACATGAGCGATTTGATTTTCTGACCTCCAGGGACCTCTGTGGGAGTAGTGAGGGCTAGAGATGCTGAATTAGATGTTCTCACCTACTCCATTGAACAATCCATTGAAGATGCAACATATTTTAGTATCAATAGCAGCTCAGGACTCATCACTACTACACGACGCATTGACAGAGAGGTAATTAATTTTCTTTTTCATCAGTACCTAAAATTATCTCTTCTCTCTCACAGAATCTGGCAAGTCAAACGTTGCGTTTCACGGCCGATGTTAGGGACCCTTCCTTCCTCGAGAGTAGTGTCAATGTTTTTGTTCTCATTATTGATATCAATGACCACGCCCCAGTGTTTTCCAATCTTCCTGCCCCTTTGGATATTCCTGAGGTTTAACACCAGCTAGCTATTATTCATCAGTGATTTCCACTCACATAATATTTTTTATACAGAACACTCCTGTTCTCACTTCAGTCTATGCAGCAAGAGCGTCTGACCTGGATCAGTCACTGAATTCACAAATACTCTACAGAATGGTGGTACGTATGGTAGTTGGGCAGGGGAGGTGCACTTTCAGTGTAGGGTGACCCTACACTGAAAGTGCACCCGGTGGGCTCTCATCTTGAACTTCAGCTCTTCAGCTACTACATATCTACATAACTATGTAGCTATGTTACAGCTAGCTCCGTATCAGCTCCACCCAAATGCATCTACTTTGTTATTACGATAATGAATAGTGTTAAGACAACCAGGAACTTATTCATGACCTATTTCATTAGGTGCCATGAGTTATGCGATAGTTACTGTGCAGAGGCTGTAATGATAACCAATCTGTAGATATATAGCTATGCAATTAGCCATGCCTTTAACTCTACTATGCTATCATATGTATGTGTGCACATCTGCAGCCAAATGACACATTCGGGATCAATCGGGCAACAGGAATCATCAGGCTTAACGAGGAATTGGATTATGATGTGCCTGATGGAAGATCATACCTTCTGACAATATTTGCTCAAGTACATAGGTCATTATTTTGTGAACTTTGCACTAGTATTTGCTTCACAGGACCGTGCTGCAATGGATCCTCGAGGTGTAATGGCCACTTTGAACATCTCTGTGATTGACATAAATGACCAAGACCCTATCTTTGATCAAGCACTCTATTCTGTGGAAGTGCATGAAAACCTAACCATAGTACATAGAATTAGCTCACTGAGCTTCTGTAGTTAGGTATTTTTGCTTTTAATAGGGAGCAAGTATTGTAACAGTTCGTGCCAGAGATCAGGATGAAGGCATAAACGATGACATATTGTACTCCATACACAGTGGAAATTTAATGATCAATGGAACTCCTAGTTTCTCCATCAACCAGACCACTGGACTGATTACTGTAAATGTTGCTATGCTGGACAGAGAACAACATGCAGACTACACTTTAGAGATTGAGGTGAGTTCTACATTATGTAGGTTAGTACTATGTAATGCATGCACGCACATTTAGGGCACAGAGAGAACATCTATCACCAACAGAAACTTCACAATGGTTCTCATCACTGTGCTTGATATCAACGATCATGTTCCAACTTTTGAAAGGCAATTTTACCAAAGGAACATCTCAGAACTGATTCCAGTCAATGACTCGGTTATTAATTTGATAGCTTTTGATCGTGATGAGGTAAGCAAGTAATTGTTTTGAGCAATACTATGTATATAACATGTTCAATTGCTTTCAGGATGAGCATGGTACATTTGAATTCATGCTGATCAATGTACTCTCCAATGAGGAACTCCCCTTTGCTGTCACATCCTCTTCAATTGAAGAAAGAGGAATGGCAGATATCACCTTAATCAGAGAACTCGATTTTGAGAGCGTACAAAGATATGTCTTTCTGGTAAGTATAATTTGATAGGGTATAAGTCTTGTTCATAACTGTGGGTACTTGATAGGTTGTTGCAACAGAGGTCTTTGGCAGTGGTACTCGAAATGGCACAACCACTGTAGAACTGTCTGTGATCAATGAGAATGATAACAACCCATACTTTTTACAAGACATGTACACTGCAAGCATCTCAGAAAACAATGCGCCTTCTGCTATGATAGTGCAGGTACATATGTTCCATTCAGGTTTACAAAGTGTATGACTGTGTGAACTGAAATCATTTGCAGGTGGAAGCTTTTGATGGAGATCGTGGATCCTTTGGACAGCTGCGGTTTAGGTTGAGTGATGAAGATGTGGATAAACCCTTTAATATTTCTACCCTGCCAGACGATCGCTTTGGTGTGGTCATGGCTTCACAGAGCTTGAATTTTGAGCAACAGGACAATTACAACTTGACTGTGATAGTAGAAGATTTGGGTGGAAGGTTGGTTCTCATATAACGTACTTCTTAATGAGCTGGAGCTAGGGTCATCTGTGTATGTACATACGCACTTTAGGACTAACAGTACCCAGGTCTATGTGGAATTGGAGAATGTCAATGATAACAGACCCATGTTTGTGCACAATGGTGCATTCCCAGACACTATTAATGTGACTCTACTGGAAGAACTTCCGGACCCAGAAATGGTATTGATGTTGGAGGTACGCCTTTTCACTTTGCAAAGCATCAGCAATAAAAAATTGTTCTTCTTGCTGACTGTATAGGCAACCGATGATGATGGCTCTCTCAATGATTTGACCTTCTCTATTGTGGATGGTGACATATTTGGTTTCTTCGACATCCAGTGAGTACAAATACACACAATAATTCTATTGCTCTAATAATTTTTATCTTTACTGAAGAGCTGGATATCTCGTTACAACTACTGAGCTGAATTTTGACCTAACAGCACCCAACACTAAACTTTTCTCTCTCCTAGTTTTGGTGAATGATAGTCTTTTTGTTGACCGCCTTAGAGTGAATGTCAGGCTTCTGGACATCAATGACAACTCTCCAGTCTTTGTTAATGATTCCTACAGGTACGTGTATCACAACTTAGTTACCTCCTCTTTACATTTGACCTTGCACTGGCAGTTTTTCAGTCGTGGAGAACTCAGCATCTGGAGAAATAGTAGGGCAAGTTGAAGCTGTGGACATTGACAGTGGCTCATTTGGTCAAGTGGTTTATTTCCTTTCCGGTCCTTCTATAGCAACTGACAGGTTTATTCATAGAAAATCAAACTCATTCTTGCTCTCTACTCTACCCTACTTACAGGTTTCAAGTTAATCGCACTTCAGGGCAAATAATTGTAGCAGGTAACATTGATCGCGAAGAAACTCCAGGGCCACTGGAATTCACAGTGATTGCTTCAGACTTGGATAGTAATCTAACAGCAAGAAGAATGAACAGTACCACAGTCACCATCGCTGGTGAGTTGACTAAAATTATCTTTTAGACAGACTGGTCAAGAATCTCTTCTAAATAGTTGTGGACACCAACGACAATGCTCCCTCCTTCAATCAGAGTGGCTATATCTTCAGAGTGGCAGAAAATACAAACACTCTCACAGATCTAGCAGTATCAGCATCAGATCCTGATCTCGGATCGAGTGGTACTATTCGCTATTCCATTGTTGATGGAAATGATGAAGAAGCTTTCGTTTTGGGTCAGTTCCTTTGATAACTACATGCAATAACGTGTGTAGACAAAATGTTCATTAATTTGTTATTTGCCTACTTACATGCATGCAAACATACATACATATGTAGATGCCATGGCTGGATCCATCACTCGCAATGGGACAGTGGTCCTCGACTTTGAGAGAACTCCAATTTACTTGCTGAATGTTTCAGCTGAGGACTCTGGAGTCCCCAGTCAAGTGACCGTAATACCTGTTGTCATAGAAATCACTGTAAGTCAATGGTGTCCATGTCTTCATTATGATGATGTGTATGTCAATGTATTACATTTCTGAAGGATGAAAATGACAATGACCCCACTTTCCCTATGAACCAATTCAATGTCCCTATTGGTGAAGATACACCACCTGACACTATCATTATACAACTGAATGCTACTGATGAAGATAGTGGGGAATTTGGGGATCGTATTTACTCCATCCGTGAGATTATAGGATCTGCAGGAAGTATCAATGGCAGTTTCAGAATTGATTCTTCTACTGGAGAAGTAATCACAGAGGGTGTGTTTGACAGAGAAGGATTTCAAGGACCTTATGAAGTTATTGTAAGTCAATCATATCTCTTGCATCCTAGACCTTTACATGCATGTTAACACTGTAGGTGGATGTGAGAGACGATGGAATACCTCCAAGGAATGGCTCAGCCAGTCTGTTTGTGACTATCTTAGATGCCAATGATAATTCTCCAATTTTTGATCCAGGTGTGTACGCATTTGCACACTACGTACATATAGTATGCATGTAGTTAGACTCATCAATCGATTCTCTTTCCAGTTGTGGGGTTTTCTCCTATTATGGAGGAGCAACAACCTGGCATTCCTGTAGCAACCATCAGAGCAACTGATAGAGACTTGATGAACAATTCTCGTATAGTATATTCTATTTCTGATATTTCTGCCACTGCTGCTTCACCTGAAATTGACCTGGATCCTGTAAGTTTATCTATTGATTATAATATATGTAGCTATGATAATACCAATTATTCCTTTCTGTTGTAGCTCAATGTTGCACAGCATTTTGCTCTTTCCTTCAACAACAGTGTTCAAATAGTGACCAACATTAGTCTGGACTATGAACTTATCACTAGCTATGAGATTGTAGTCACAGCCAGTGACAGTGGAACTCCGTCTCTCTCTGCGTAAGTAAAGCACCCAATCAAACTCAGTTCTTTGACTAGATATCTAATTTTGTGCTGCTGCAGCGTAATCAGAGTGCCAGTAAGTGTGATGGACATCAATGACAACACACCCATGTTCATCTTCCCTGAAGATACGACCAGTTACTTTGCAACCCTTCCAGAAAACTCAGTGACTCCAACACTTTTGACTTTCTCAGCTAGTGACAGAGATTCTGGCCAAAATGGACAAGTTAGATTTCTACCTTCCAATGCTTCAAGTAAGCATGCATGCTGGCATATATTATGTGTGTGTAAGAATTGAAGTACCTTATTTACCTTCAAACAGCTTTCCCTTCAGACTTCTTTCTCATCAGTGGTACTGACCTTGGTGTGGTAAGCAGTCTGAACTTTGAAGACAGACAGGTGTACTTCTTCAATGTGACAGTGGTGGATGGAGGTAACCCTCCACGTTCCTCTCAAGCAGAAGTGGAAATCAGAATACTTGACCTCAATGACAATCGTCCAATGTTCAGTCGAGATATTTACATAACTGAAGTAGACGAAGGACAATATACCTCCTTCCCCATTGCTTATGTTAGTTCCACCAGCTAGTGATACATACATACATACATACATACATACATACATACATACATACATACATACATACAATACAATACAATACATACATCATACATACATACATACATACATACATACATACATACATACATACATACATACATACATACATACATACATATATTCATGTACATTATGGCTTAGCTACCTAGTCATCTGTTTATTTGTTTGTTTGTTTGTTTACATGCCTGCAGGTGAATGCCACAGATATTGATTCGGAAGACTTTGGTAATGTATCTTATGCCATATTTCCTGAAAGTGACCTGTTCTACGTGACAAAGTTGGACAATGGAAGAGGTGTGGTCACAGTCAATGGAGGACTGGACAGGGAGACTTTGGATCAACACACCATCACGATTCTAGCCAGGGATGGAGGTAAGCTATACTGCACTGTGCGTACATAATATCATGACAATTACATACATATAATTATTCATTTAATCACATTCATCAGTGAGTATCTTTGTTTGTTTGAGTAGGAAGTCCTCCCCAAACTGCCACTGCTACAGTGTTTATCATGGTGAATGACATCAACGATAACAGTCCAGTTCTCAACCGCGAGGTGTACAGTGCCACCATTCCTGAGGGAGCTGCACCACAAGTCTTACAAACCATTGATGTCAGTATCTACTTGTAATCATCGTCCATGTAGCTATTGAAGTGAATGATTATGCATTTGCAGGTATCTGCCACTGACTCTGACTTGGGTGAAAATGGCCGCATATTCTACTACCTCAGTAATGACACTTACTTTAGCATTGACAGAGAGAGTGGAGTTGTGCGCAGCCTTGTAACATTTGACTTTGAGATGGAACAATACTTTGTGTTGGAAATCTTAGCCATTGATAATGGAACATATCCTCGCAATGACACTGCAGTTCTACGAATTGACATTTCAGACATTAATGACAACACCCCTTTCTTCCAAAACTTTACTTCAGATGTCAGCTTCCCAGAGAACACTACACTTAATTCATTGATTGCAGACATCAATGCTAGTGACCTAGATTCTACCAACAATGCCCAGGTGAGGTGCTATTCCCCTAGTGATCTCTTTTGTTGATCCTATGATTTCTTGCACTGCACAGTTGGTGTTTCAGCTTACCAATGATGAAGGTGTATTCTCCATCAACAGTAACGGTCAGATCCGACTGGCAGCTTCTCTGGATAGAGAGACTACCAGTTCATACAACCTGACAGTGACTGTATCAGACAGAGGTCAGCCTCCTCGTAGCGTTTCAGACTACCTCTATGTGGAAGTGACGGATATAAATGATGTCAGACCTCGCTTTCAAAGGGTAAGTCAGCTTTAAGGGGTAGCCATCCTGAGACCTTGGAGTGTGAGAGCCTCTAGAGAATGTGTAGTACACAAGCATATGATATTGTATTATTGCAGGATGTGTACACTTTTCTTATTGCCGAAGACGTTGGACTTGGTTCTGTGCTTGGCGAACTCCTTGCATCTGATGCAGATGAAGACAGCAATGCAAACATCACTTTTGAAATCATTTCTCAGAGCGTAAATATTTTTTCTATTTCCACTGTGCCAACGGACTCACCACAAACTTATTCTGGAGTGCTCATGAATGATCAGGTTAGTATTGATCAGGTTAGCTAGTATTGATCAGGTTAGTATTGATCAGGTTAGCTAGTATTGATCAGGTTAGTATTGATCAGGTTAGCTAGTATTGATCAGGTTAGTATTGATCAGGTTAGTATTGTAGCTACACGACTCGTAGCTTCAATGCCACTAAAAATGACCTAGTCTTTTCTTAACATTTATTCAGTTATTCGATTATGAGAGTTTGACGTCCTACTCGCTGCGTGTGAGAGCTCGAAACATAGCTCCACCTTATCACCAGGACACAGCCGATGTTACCATCACCATTAGAGACACTAATGACAATGCTCCAGCATTTTCTATGCCTGAAGGCTATGTGTTGAGTGTTGCTGAAGATACTGCAATTGGAGACCTGATAGGCACTGTGGTAGCCACTGACAATGATGGTGGACTCAATGGAACTGTGAGCACATACTAGCTAGCTGATTCAGTTGTTACATCTGATGATCTTCAGGTGGTGTATGGACTGGCTTCAGCTACAGACCCTGTCATCAATAGCACATTCAGAGTGGATCGACAAAGTGGCGTCATTTCTCTGACTAGCACTCTCAATTTTGAAGCGCAGCGAGTTTATGAGTTCTATGTGGAAGCCAGCGATCTGAGTGATGTTCCTCTTACCTCTAACATCTCAGTCATGTGAGCTAGTCCAAATCTCGTCCAACAATTGATCATAGTATTTATTTTTTTTTAATCTATGACAGAGTGAATGTGCAAGATGCGAATGAACTAGCCCCTGTGTTTGACATGGAGAGTTATTCTGGTTCTGTTATGGAGAATGTGCAATCTGGAGCGGTCGTAACTAGAGTGAGCAGCACACAGTATACCAGTCTGAATAACATTTAAATATTACTTAGGAACAGCGTTCTGCAGTGTGGTCACAGTAGAATACAGGATATAAATTGCTTCTTATGTATGTAGGTCAATGCTACAGAGCGTGAAGGCGGAAGTAATTCAGTACGCTACTCCCTTGCAGCAGGAAATGTACAACGCTTCACCATTGACTTACTGACTGGCATCATCACCACCAGCCAACCACTTGATCGTGAAGAGCAGGACAGATATGTATTGACTGTGCAGGCCAGGGACATGGCAGCTGTACCCCTCTCTTCATTTGTTCAAGTATGCGTGCACCTGCTTAGACTGAGAACCTGGTGTAGTGATGTATGCACTATGTATGTACTACAGGTTGTGGTGGATGTGTTGGATGACAATGACAATGCTCCTAGCTTCAACCTCTCCTCAGCAGAAGTCAACTTGTTGGAGTCCTCAGAGTTTAGCACAAGACTTCCTCAGACCTTTCTAGCCACTGATAATGACATTGGTTCCAATGCAGAGATTCGTTACTCCCTCTCTCCAGGTTCTCCCTTCAGAGTTGATCCAATCTCTGGTAAAATTCCATTCCATGTATTATGCAACAATAACTTTGTGGCATTTGCTTTTGATCAGGTGTGATATCTGTGACAAATCCTACTTCTTTGGACAGAGAAGCAAGAGAAGCTGTTCCAATACAATTACTAGCCACTGACAGAGGAGCAGTGTCTCTTGTCTCCAACTTGACCATTCGTGTGGTGCTAGGCGACATCAATGACAACACTCCCATGTTTTCTCAATCTTCTTACACTGCTAGTGTCCCTGAGGTACATATGCTATTGTACAATCATATGTACTGTACTGCATGCAATATTCATGGCTTACTTGCAGGATTCAAGTGCTGGGGTGTCTGTGATAGCTGTGACTGCAACAGATAGAGATTTGGAGTCTGCTCTCACATTTGACATAGTATCTGGTATGTACTTTTAAATGCTCTGCCTGAGATGTGCATGTGTGTGTCTACATGCATAACCTAGGTGATGATACTGAGAGGAAATTCCGTGTCAATGCTGTGTCTGGATTCATGGGCTTGATTGAAACGACAACATCTCCCTTGGACAGAGAAACACGTGACTCGTATGACTTGGTGGTGAGTGTGACTGACAGTGGAACTCCTTCCAGAATGGTGCGTGCATACGTAACTACGTACATGTTAAAGTCCTGCTGCTACATGTTAAACTCGACATTGATTGATGTGTTGGACAATCTTTTCTGCAGAGTACAGCCACAGTGACTGTGATGGTTTCAGATGTGAATGATCACACACCAGTCTGTCAACCCAGTCGCTACAACTTCACTACACAAGAGGATAACCAGTTTCAAGTGCAACTGGGCACAGTTACAGCCACTGATGGTGATGGTAGCTCTGTAGGATCAGGACAACTTATCTTTACGCTCGCCCCCAGCAACTTTGCCAATAACATCAGTGTTTCTCAATCAGTGAGTTGAATCGTTGTGCTCCAGCTTCAGCTTTGTCACTACTTTGCATTGTAGGGAGTCGTGTTTGCTCGACCAGGCCTGGACTTTGAGGCACTTTCAGGAAGTAGCTTCAATTTTGATGTGCTGGTTACTGATCAACCAAGTGACGCTACAACACGTCGTTCTGCTGCCTGCACTGTGGAGGTCAATCTGGTTGACACCAATGACAACATTCCAGTGTTTGGGCAGAGCCTGTATCAAGCCAACGTGGTGGAGAATGTTGCAGAAGGCACAACGGTGACTGTAGTCCAAGCACAAGACAGTGATTCTGGAGCTAATGGAAGACTCCGCTATGCCTTTTTAGGACCAGTGGGTAAGTGAGACATGTTGTTTTCGTTGTTGTTATTCATAATGTTGTGTAACAATAATGTAGATGTCTTTTCCATTGATGCTGTGAGTGGAGTGGTTACTGTGAGTGGATCTCTGGACAGCGATCTCACTAGCAGGTACGTACATACATTACGTGCAAAGAACACATAGCTAGTTGAGAATGGGCCACTATGATGGCTGGCATCACACATTATGACATATGCAGCTGCTACGTACATGATTGTGTGTATGCATACATTTTCACTTTAGGTATGACCTCAATGTGGAGGCAAGAGATGAGGGAATTCCCCCTCGCATTGGCATTGCTCGACTACTGATCATTGTGCAAGACATCAATGACAATAGTCCTCGCTTTCAACAAAGTTTCTATGATGCATCAATTCCTGAAGGTTAGAAAAATCATATGATCAGAACCACACATCTATGTGTTTCCCCCCCCCCCCCCCCCCCCCAACATAATGCCAATATCAGTGCTTTCTGTCTTTGTCCTTCAGGTAGTGCTCCCACTACATCTGTTATTACAGTGCAAGCCACTGACAGAGATGGTCCAATTCTCATCTATTCTATAATTGGTGGGAATGATGGCAATTATTTTTTCATTAATTCTGGCACTGGTGTCATCCAAGTGTTTGCAAGTCCTGATCGTGAACAGACTTCCACGTTTAACTTGCTGGTGCTAGCTGATGACAGTGCGGGCAACAATGGAACTGCCACAGTTCGCATCACTGTCACAGATATCAATGACAATAGGCCTGTCTTCCAGCAATCTCAGTACACTGCCTTCATCCCTGAAAACAGCCTTGAAGGGACTCCAGTACTGCCTGTACTCAATGGCTCAACCATTCGCATCCAAGCCATTGACAATGACCAGCCAAATACACTCAATTCTCGCGTAGTCTATCGCCTGGAGGGAAGCAATGCTCCTCGCTTCAACATTGATTTTGCTAGTGGTATAGTCACTGTAGCCAGAGGTAAAGAAACTGCACCCAATCATTTGTACATCATGAATAATTGATATTCTAAATCTTTAGGTGCCAACTTGAACTTTGAGACTGATCCAGTAGTAGCAGTTACAATTGTAGCCACTGACTCCAACACTGTTGCTCCAATGAGCAATTCTGTAAGCCATATATCCTCATCTCAGTTGCCATTGCCATATATGTATTTCACTGTGCATGCAGGCTAGATTGGAAGTGCGCCTGCTTGATGTGAATGATCAGCCTCCTCGTTTCACCAGTCCCTTTGGTTATGCCTTTAGAGCATTGGAGAATACGACAGTCAACACTATAATCAGTACAGCAGTGAGTGATGTACTGTAGCTACTGGACTGTGTGTGCTTCACTAAGTGATAATATTACAGATATCCGCTTCAGACACAGAGACGGTGGGAGGTTCTGTTAGGTATGAACTGACTGGTGCAAGTCCTTTTGCAGCTCGCACACAGTTCAGCATCAACCGGACTTCAGGAGCACTCACACTACTTCGGTCCTTGGATAGAGAAACTGATACCACAATAGTTCTGGTAGTTACAGCCTCAGACATGGGTCAGCCTCGTAAGTGCATTTACAACACGACTAGTTAGATTCTGCCATAAAGAGTTGGTTACTAGCTCCATACAATACTACATATAACGCTCTCTCTATACAGCTCTGAGCTCTGTGGTCAATGTCCGTGTCACAGTGTCTGATGTCAATGATAATGCTCCACGTTTTCAGCAAGATATTTACACAACTACCGTCCCTGAGTTCTTGGCCACTGGGGAACTTGCTCTCAGGGTAAATGCTCTAATGCACTTTATGTGACTGCAATTGAATAATCTGATGTGTTGCTACGTGTGTAGGTGTCTGCAGCTGATCCAGATGCTGCTGGAAGTAATTCTGCAGTGCGTTATTCTGTTTTGCAACCCACTACAGCTCCTTTTACCATAAACCCAACCACTGGTCAGTCACTAGATCTTTACACTTTATCCACTGACATCTATATACATATGTCTGTACACTTGCAGGTGCCATTACCACCACCAATACCTTGGACTATGAGACTCAGACCTTCCACACCTTTGGAGTGCAGGCCTGTGACAGTGGCACACCTGTTCTTTGTAGCAACAGTACCATTCGCATCAATGTTGGCGACTTCAATGATGAGGCACCTATATTTGACCAGGCCAGCTACACCACTGACGTCTGCTTCCAGATGGGACGGACTGGAGAGGATTTGGTGCAACCAGTGGCCACAGACAGAGACTCTGGTAGCAATGCAGATCTGGTCTACTCACTTAGTAGCAGTGCTCCTTCCCTCTTCACTGTGGCTGGGAGTTCCGGTCGTGTGAGTCTGAGCAGGACCCTTCAGGGGACAGGCAGCTATTCCTTCACAATCGTGGCCACAGACAGAGGAGCAACTCCACTCTCTGGTTCAGCTGAAGTCACTATCAGGGTGCTCAACTGTTCCACATCTGCAACCGACTTTTATTTCCTCAGACCCTTTACCTACCTAGAAGTAGCGGAAGGAGACAACATTTTTAGAGGTTTTGGAGGTGGCAATCAAGATGTCACTATCTTGCTATCTAGCACTCCATCTTCAGCACAATTCTTCCCCAATCCCAACACCAACCCTTTCTCCAATACTCTTAATGTATGTCAATACAGCTAGCCCAATGCCTGTTACTATTGAGCACTATGCACATATCCCACACATAGATCATAAGAATGAAGCCATCAAATCAAATACTGCCAAATCTGAGACAAAGAGTTGGACTGGACCGTGAGGCAAGATCCTTATACACTATCATTATGAGAGCTGAAGATGCAAGCCGTGAGGAAACTTTCACCAGTGTAAGTTTAGCTATGTGGCTGCATTTACAAGAGCAAACAAAGTGTACATCTTCATTGATATTTTAGAGTCTACTTACTTACTATATTTGTACAGATTACACTGCGAGTGTTGGATATAAATGATAATGAACCAGAATTCACCTCTGACCTTTATGTCTTTTCTGTTGTGGAGAACAGAACAGCTCCAGTTGCTGTGGGAAGTGTAATGGCTACAGACAATGATGAAGGTTTGTATCATCCACCCCATACACCAACAAATCCTTTACTCCTTCTTCCTCTCTACGTACATACAGGCCTCAATGCAGTGCTGACATATTCGATTGCGTCCATCACGCCCGTAGCCAGTCCACCGCAATTCACCATTGATGGCACCTCTGGCCTCATCAGTACACAAGTAGAACTTGACAGAGAAGAAATCACTCAGTACAATATTCGAGTAACGGTCAGTTCACATTTTAGTTGATGTGTACTCAGTTTATTGACTAGGCTGTATAGGCTGTAGCTATAGGCTGTAGCTATAGGCTGTAGCTATAGGCTGTAGCTATAGGCTGTATAGGCTGTAGCTATAGGCTGTAGCTATGTCCATAATTATTTTGATTTGTGTGCTACAGGTTTCTGATGCTGGAGGAAGAATTGATGAAACTGCAGTCCAGGTGACGGTTGAAGACAGCAATGACTGTGTTCCCACCTTTGTCCAGAATATTTATGAGGTCAATATTCTGGAAAATCTGCCTCAAGGGAGTAGTGTAGCTTCAGTAATGGCTACTGACTGTGATGAAGGAACCAATGCTCTTATTCGTTACACCATAGCTGCAGGGAGTTTGGGGGTCTTTCAACTCGACTGTGAGTAGAGTCTCTATCATCACCTGGCCACTTAGTATTTATACATGTATGTATGAATGCAGTGATATCTGGAGTCATCACCACGCTGACTCCTTTGGACTTTGAACAAACCCCTCGTTATAGCCTCACTGTCACTGCTACAGACATGGGCTCACCTAATCCAAGCTCAAGTATGTGCGCTAGATTATTAGTCACCATCACGTATTTACACCAATTATTGCCTTTGTGTCCCCCTGTGTGCACCCCATGTTTCTCTCTGTGCCTGTGTCCCCCTGTATTTTTCTTTGTGCCTGTGTGTCCCTGTGTTTCTCTGTGCCTGTGTGTCCCTGTGTTTCTCTGTGCCTGTATGCCCCCCCCCCCCCCCCCCGTGTTTCTCTTTATGCCTGTGTGTCCCTGTGTTTCTCTTGCCTGTGTCCCCCTGTATTTCTCTTTGTGCCTGTGTGTCATCGTGTTTCTCTGTGCCTGTGTGTCCCCCCTGTTTCTCTTTGTGCTTGTGTGTCTGCATACGTGTTTAGGCAGCGTCGACGTCTTATTTCAAGTGGAAGACTTTAATGACTGTCCCCCTGAGTTTATCAACCGTGCTACAGTTGTTATGGTGCCAGAAGACATAGTGATGAACAGTGTTCTGGAGACATTCTCTGTGCAGGATTGTGACAGTGGTCTCAATGGTGTCAATGGCACACGTTTTTCTATTATCACTGGTGAGTCAGCCCTACAGAAGTCAAGTGTACATGCAATCGATGATGGTACATGCATATGACATCATTATGTGCAGGCAATGAGGAAGGAGTATTTAGAATAGATCCAGTGAGTGGTGTGTTGAGAACAGTGGCTGCTCTGGATCATGAAAGACGAGCCACTTATATTCTCACTGTCCAAGCTGCTGATTCTCTAGGTGGCATGAACTCCCTCAGCTCTGTCACTGAGGTCAGTATAGTGTTATCTTACTGCTATTCTTCAGAGCACAGACTCAAGTCAGTGTGTGTTTGTCTATTGTGTGTGTAGTTGAATGTGACTGTGCAAGATGTGAACGATAATGTCCCAGTGTTTGCTGAAGATGAAATTTCCATCATCGTTAGTGAAGGAGAAGAGCTTCAACAAACATTGCTGACAGTGCAGGCCAGTGATGCGGACACTGGCAGGAATGGGCAGATCACCTATTCCATCATTGGAGGTGATGGTAAGGGCACAACACATCATTGGAACATGTATGCATCATATGAATGTCTATGTGCAGGTGTGTTTCAGATTGGCACATCCTCGGGTAGCATATCTCTCATGGAGAGATTAGATAGGGAGAATCAAGACAGGTGCGTACATATTGCTCCACCTCCTTCGACTTTGTTGATATAATGTGTATATGTGTAGCTATGTGCTGATTGTAGTGGGTCGGGACAGAGCTGTTGAACCCCGCTCCAGTAACACTACCATTTTTGTCAGTGTTAGTGATGTGAATGACAATGCTCCAGAGATTCTGAATATTGAGAGTGGAGTGACTACAGTACAAGTTCCAGAGGTACATACAATAAGTTGAGTGTGTCCAAATGTTTTCTCAACTGCAGCCATTAAATGTGAGGGTAGACCAATTTTTAATACAATCGCTTTCTATCCTTCAGTTATCAGATGATGGGACTGAGGTGTACAGGATTAATGCTACGGATGCAGATGAGGGCACCAATGCTATCATCATCTACTCTCTGGATGACAGGTCTGGCAATCTTCCTTTCTCCATTCGCGATGGAATCATTGTTGTTGATGGACGACTAGACTATGAAACACAGACCGTCTATTCAGTGAGTTCTAACATGCACCTATGGACACATCAGATATGTAACATGAACCTATGGACACATCAGATATGTAACATGCACCTATGGACACATCAGATATGTAAAGTGTTACCATTTGTTTGCAGTTGGTTGTGATAGCGGAAGATACAGGTACTCCCACTCCACTCAGAGGCATTGCCACACTCGTAGTCCGAATCACCGATAGAAATGATAATGACCCAAGATTTGATCCTGTAAGTCAAGCCATACCTACTACATATGTACCTCACATACCAAGGCCTACTACATATGTACCTCACATACCACATACCAAGGCCTACTACATATGTACCTCACATACCACATACCAAGGCCTACTACATATGTACCTCACATACCACATACCAAGGCCTACTACATATGTACCTCACATACCACATACCAAGGCTTACATTTCAGATTGCTTGTACAAGAGTACTAGATCAATAAACCTGCATACGTCCTATATTAATCTAAGTTATAATTTTGTAGATGAGATTTGTAGGACAACAGGATGAAGGCCTGCCCATTGGCTCTAGCATTATCAGAGTGCAAGCTACTGACTTGGATGAGGTCAACACTCCAAACTCGGACATTCTGTATTTCCTAGACCCTGTTCAATCACCAGATACTATATTCTTCGATATTGATAACATCACTGGAGTCATCTCCAATGATGTTGTGCTGGTTAGTTGACAAACCTTCTCTGTTGATTGTGTACAATTCATTCACACACTGCTTGCTGCTGCCTGCCTATAGGATCGTGAGGAGAGGGACTTGTACCAGTTGACTGTGGTAGCCAGCAACTACAGGAGTAGTGTGATGCGAAGAGGGTCAGCCACTGTTATGGTGAGAGTGACGGATGTGAATGATGAGTCTCCAGTATTCAGCAGTGCCCTATACACTGCTTCTGTGGCCGAAAGAACTGCACTTGCCTCACCTGTCCTCACTGTTCAAGCCACCGATGGAGACATGGCTAATGTGAGCTCAACACTACAATCTAACCATCTTGCATGTTAGTAAATTTTTCACTTATGTAGACATCAAACTCTGACCTGATTTTCTCTCTGACTGGTGAGACCAATAACCCTTTCTTCATCGACCCCAACAGTGGACAACTCACTGTCCAACATCCAATAGACTATGAAGACAGGACCTTCTACCAAGTACATATTACTTGCACCACTCACCCATACATTATATACTACTCACTCACCACACGCATTATATAACTACCTACTCACTCACCACACACATTATATAACTACCTACTCACTCACCCACACATTATATAACTACCTACTCTCTCACCACACACATTATATAACTACCTACTCACTCATCACACACATTATATAACTACCTACTCACTCATCACACACATTATATAACTACCTACTCACTCATCACACACATTATATAACTACCTACTCACTCATCACACACATTATATAACTACCTACTCACTCATCACACACATTATATAACTACCTACTCACTCATCACACACACACTTACACTTTCATTCAGTTTGAAGTTATTGTGGAAGACAAAGGTGTGGCTCCTCTCCGAAACAC
This sequence comes from Crambe crambe, assembly GCA_963924555.1. Taxonomy (NCBI): domain Eukaryota; kingdom Metazoa; phylum Porifera; class Demospongiae; order Poecilosclerida; family Crambeidae; genus Crambe; species Crambe crambe. The sequence goes on along the minus strand of OZ004586.1, from coordinate 8,752,095 downwards.
CTCCACTATTCTCATCAACATCACTGACATCAATGACCAAGTGCCCCGGTTTTCCCAGCTGGCTTACAGTGCAGCTCTCTCTGAAGCCATCTCTGCCAGCTCCAGCTCTCCTTATCTTGTCACAACTCTCCGATATTCTGATGGAGACACTGACCCCGCCTACAAACAGTCCATCCTTACCATCCCCTCAGTTAGAAGTTCTGCTGGACAAACCATACGTAAGTGACGTCCACAACCATACATAAGTAAGTCATGTCCCAACCATACATAAGTGACGTCCTAACCATACGTAAGTCACATCCCAACCATACATAAGTCACGTCCCAACCATACATAAGTGACGTCCCAACCATACATAAGTAAGTCATGTCCCAACCATACATAAGTCACGTCCTAACCATACGTAAGTCACATCCCAACCATACATAAGTGACGTCCCAACCATATGTATATATAAGTGATGTCCCAATAACGTTATGCATTTGCAGCCAACAGCATGTTCACTCTGTTTGACAATCCTCAAAATAACTCTGCACAATTGTTCCTGAATGGACCCTTGAACTTTGAGTCAACAGAGTCTTACAGTTTGGATATCGACATTGCTAACATCAATCAAGGCACTGGAGAGTTCTGTGGATCTGACACAAGTAACTTGTGCACACATCACTGATACTCTGATTATACTAATTCTCACTGCAGCCTGTACACTGAGGAGCAGTACTACTGTCGACATTCAAGTCATTGATGTCAATGATAACATTCCAGTATTTTCCAAGAGTCTGTATGAAGGAGGTCAGTGCTCCTCGATCACATAACACTACATTTCATCATTAATTTTATCTCTCACAGAGGTCAGCACTATGGCAACCCCAAGAACTAACATCTTGTCTGTGATGGCCACTGATGCAGACTCCACTGCAAACTTTAGAACTGTAAGTTTTGCTGTCAATCACGCAGTCCATCACCTGTGTATCTGACTTCACTGCAGATATCCTACTCGTTCAACCCTCCTCAAGATCGCTTTAGCATTGACTCCACCACCGGCACTATCTCCACACAACTCACCTTGGAAAATCTGGACGGTGTTGTCTTCACGCTCATTGTAATATAATATATCATAATGTCTAAGGTTCTGATCTTACGTACCCCTGCATGTCTGCATAGGTGGAAGCTCGTGACAACAATGGACGTATTCCGTTCAATACAGCTGAAGTAACAGTTCGTTTGACAGTACTCGATGACTTCCAACGTTTTGCCATTGTCTTTAATGCGAGCTTAAATGTCATCAGAGCAAAGCAGACTGAAATTGTCAGGTACAAATTAAATGTGTAACATTAAATTTCCAGTCGTTAGTTGCTTGTCTTTTCTGTAGTCTTCTGCGTAATCTGACCAACTTTGAGATAGTGGTGGAGGACTACAGTGGCTACATCACCAACACAACCACCACCTTCATCTTTCATGCAATTGAGAATGGTACCATCATAGACTTCAACCTCTTCTTTCAGCGGATTCAACCACACATCAATGACATCTTCCAAAGGTTCAGGACCTGCAACATCACACGCATCAGAGTGAGAAATAATCTTCCTCTAAAAGTATGGCGTGATTTATGTATGTGTGGCAACGTGTAGTCCTTCAGGGATGAGTTTGGTGGACCGACTGTGGTATACTTGTACCCTGCACTGTTAGACACGGAGACTATAGTCATCCTAGTCCTCTGCTTCCTCCTCCTGGTGGGCTCCATCATCCTCCTGATAGTGGCCCTCAGACAGCGATACCTGTGAGTCTATACTAGCTGACATCATGGACATATCACATGACATCACATGACTTACGTACTTGCTAGGGCACTTCATGCTGCTCGCCACAAGCTGCTGGCAGATGTGTTCTATGGTTCCCATGCTGGTTCATCCATAGTGGACCACCAGGAAAACATCCAACTCGAACTGATCGAGACCAGTGGGTAAGTTTCTCTATGGTGTACAGTGTTCTCTGTACATGACATGACTGTGCATGCTGCCACGTATATGCAGGCAAGGCATGAACAAGCAAAACCCAATGTTTGTCCACCCATATGACAACTGGGCAGGAGTGGACACCAGTGGAGTAGAGTCTGTGTAAGTATTAATAGCAAATACATATATAATAGCTCTGAATCATCGCTTACCACCGACAGTGGAGGGGACTCCAACCTGCAGCGAGATAATCCCCTTTATGAGAGTCAGGAGATTCGTATGGAGATGTTTGTTGATGTCTCTGATGAAGAGGAAGAAGGTATTGGTACACACCCCCACCTTATTCTCACTTGACTTAATGTAATGATCACAGTAGATGATGAAAGAGATGAAGCAGAGCTCCTTGCTGCTGCTTTGCAAGAAGACTCTGATCTTGAAGAGGAAGATAATTCTGTCACAGCTATCTAGGCTATATAGTTTTTATAAGTGTGTAGTTCAAACACTTCATATAGAACCTTTGGTTTCTAGTTACATTATCGCATCATTTCTTGGTTCCTACGTAGCTACATTTAATTGGTACAACAGCATCTTATTATACTTTTTTTTTTAGATAAAAGTCTGTTTAATTACATAATACTTCCACTGCCATGCCATTATTATGATAAATAATATTTATTACAAACAATAATGAGCTAAAAGATTGCCAAGACTGTGCAATAAAATAACTTCCTAGATAACATAGAGTCCTAGAGGTTGTGTGTTATGAGAAGGTGATGCCTGCTGACTCGTACACAGTGTGAATCTTTTGCAAGGCACAGATGTAAGCTGCAGTGCGCAGGTCAATCCCCAGACCATGTTCCCTCAAAGCAGTCATTATTTGCTGCAAGAATAAATAAGTTAGGGGCATATACAAGATGCAGGAGCATACAAAACCTTTGCAGATCTCTCCATGGTGTATTCCAATCCAGAGTTAACTATGTCTTTTTCAGAAGCTCCTGCCATGCGACTATTGAACTCAGAGGTTGGGGTGATGGGAATAGAACCACTTCGCCCACCAGAAAACTTGGACTCCAGGCTCCTCTCCACACTCTCTGCACAGCATCATATAATATATCACTTAGCTGTCTAAGACCAGGGGTGGAGAGGCAAGTGCTTATTTAGTGAAGAAGTTAAAGACAAAAAAATCGTAAAAAGTGGCCGGGGTCAGTTGCCCCTCCCCCCTTTCCACCACTGTACATACATGCCACTTGCCATTGTTGGTAAAACGTTATGGCAAGGTCAAAAGGACTTACTTAGCAAATGATAGTTAGCGTCTTCCTCATACTTCCAAGTGAGTCGTCCATAACTGACATGGTTCAGATTTTTCAGCCACTCAAAGTAAGAGACAGTCACACCTCCAGCATTGGCAAAGAGGTCTGGAATAACCAACACCTTACGCTCATGCAAGATACGTTCTGCTGTAATGGTAGTTGGTCCATTAGCACCTTCAGCTATCACCTATATACAGTTATTACAAACACAGCTAGACACTTAACACTCCTGATACTAAATGATTGTAGTGAATCACCTTGGCCTTGATGTCCTCAGCAATACTGGATGTGATTTGTTTTTCTCCTGCTGCCGGTATGAGGATATCACACTCAGCAACCAGGAGATTCTCGTTAGTAGACTGAGCCTTAGGGAAGCCTTTGATACTTCCCCCATTGACCAGAGTGTAGTCCTCTAGCTCCTTTGGGTCAATCCCTTCTTCACGATTGATAATGGAACAATCCTTCTCCATCACACCTATCAACTTAGCACCCTCTCTGTGAAGGTAGCGACATGAATGCAACCCAACATTACCAAAACCCTGCAAGGAAACCACAAGTCACAGGTAAAAGCTGCAAGTACTAGGAAAATGCACCTACCTGGACTATGAAGGTTTTGCCCTTGATACCTGGCAACAGATTCACTTCACTACAATACTCTGCCTCATTCAGAAAACTTCTGATGCTATAAAATACACCCTGAGAAACGAAATAAACACAGATCTCAAGCATGTACACATCCATGTATGTATGCATGTCATTCTAACCCTGCCAGTAGCTGAAGTGCGTCCATGGATTCCTCCCTGAGGGATGGGCTTTCCAGTGACGCAGGCATGAGCATTGATATCAGCATAGCCGTGAGTCATGGCGTAAGTGTCAGCAATCCAACTCATTTCTCTAGCCCCTGTCCCCATGTCAGGGGCTGGAATATCAAGTCTGAGAAAGTGAGAAATAGAGGTTCAACATATTATATTTCATAACCGAGTGGAGGTGGAATACTTACCCAGGCCCGATAAAACCCTTCTTGGCCAACTCCATAGTGAATCTACGAGTTATTCGCTCCAATTCAGTTACCTACACATTCAGCAAGCAAAACACCATGTTTTTGGTTTGCATATAGTGCAATCTCTTTGATAAAACATTATTTGCACATAATACTAGCTACATGCACCATAATACAGCTACATGCACTAATAAAGCTAAATGCAGCTACATGCACTAATAATACAGCTACATGCACTGTATTAATACAGCTACATGCACTATATCAATACAACTACATGGTTGCATACAGAGTATTTTGATGGGTCTATCTTGATGCCAGCCTTAGCCCCTCCGAATGGAACATCAACTAGGGCACATTTGAAGGTCATCAAGGAGGCAAGTGCCTTCACTTCATCCTCACACACATCCACACTGTAGCGGACTCCACCCTTGCAAGGAGTTCTATGGTGGCTGTGCTGTGCTCTCCAGGCATTGATCACCTCCATCCGTCCATCATCTCTACACAAGATAGCATTAATTTATACAGATATGCCCCAGTACTCACTCACCTGTGTATAGGAAAAGCAATATGCAACATTGCATTGCATGGCAAAATCAGTCCCAACACATCAGACGCACGTTCAGCCTTTGATTCTTGTGATAAAGGTCGCTTATCATTTTCTATTATGCTTTTCTGAGCCAACACTGTGGCCTATATATAAAATACCAGAGGCATATTCATTCAAGTGGTCCACACCCACAAAAGAATTCTCACCTTTTCAGCAAACTTCAAAACCATCTCAGAAAAAGGCAAGTTATCTTCATCTTCTACAGAGGTCGAAGTGGAGCAGTTGACATGGTGACTGGTCAATGAAACCCCTGCAGTGGAGCATAGTAACAGGATGAGTGACTATCAGAAAAAAACCACAGTCACTTCAACTATGAGGATGTTTAATACAGTGACTGTGGTCTTTCAATGGCTTTGGACTACCACAACTAAGGGCAGGGGGCACTAGTCTCACTAGCCAGACTCATTTCCCCCTTTGCATGTGCAACTAAGTGTGTGTGCAAAGGGAAGAGTCTGGACTAAGGAGGCACCACTCTCACAGTGGACAACAAACTTAATGAGGGTACACAATCTGTAAACCAGGCCAACTCCAATTGCAAGCAACATATCATACTACTACTACCAACCATACCTTGTCTGAGTCCTAACAGGGGCTTTATACGCAGCTGACGTAAAAGAGTAGACATGGTGGCTAAACCTCTTAGGGTTGTCTTCCTCTCAATGTAACTACCTTGCTAGCGAGAAAAAATAACACACACTACACCTTCCAGTACTGCTTACAGCTGTCTATAAACTTGCTGTCTCTCCGACCGGTCAGCTTGTTTTCAGGGTTCGAGGTGGGAAGGAAATGGGCATAGTGTCACCTGACATGATGACGTACACGTGATGATGAACTTCACTCACGTGCGCGTATAATACCTACGCGCATGCGCAAATAAAGAAGACTTGTAAGAATCATTCTGCAGTGATTATGAATGTTTGAGAGGGTCATAAGTGAAAAGATAACATACTGGCTAGGTATAATGACCTAGCAAGCAAAATGACAACTGAGGAATAATGATAAAGGGTACAAAAGGCTTCATAAGCCAGGATAAGAAATACTGTTATAGGAAAAAGAGCCTATCTGAAAGTTTGAGAGATGGATCACGGTGAAGGCTTTGTCCTACCAGGAAGGCCAGCTTGTGTGCATACTAGAAAGTAGACAATTACAATAAATTAAGCTTGAGGGGACCCTTAAAATTTCCAGAACCTGTGAAGGGGGGAGACTGACCTGACAGGGGGCAGGGACTCGGATAGTACCAGGCCAGTTGTAGTACATGTGTGTGAGCTTATAAGTAAGGCGTTGCAAGTGATCCGACTTCAAACCCGAGCAGTCATACACTACATTGTAGTGGGTGGGTGTCACAGTCCCTTGACGTACATGCTGACTCACCAAGAAAAAATCATACCTGCATGGTACATGTAAGAAGAATGCATTTGATCACAATTTCTAGGAAAATCAGTGCCCAATTCCAATCAAGAATGTGTGACAGGCTTACCATCCTTTGCGTGTTATAGTGTGGTCTACAATGGTTCCAGGGGGAGGATTAGTCAGGCCCTTTTGTCCTCCATGCTGGAAAATGCGAGTCGAAATTCTCTTTTGAACAACTACAACGGCCAACTTGGGCTGGTACGTGGTTCCAAACATGGAAAAACATGACGTGATTTGAGGGACCTCGTACTCTGCCACAGTGTGCATTTGTCCATCACCAACTCCATCACGGAACACAACGATCCTGTCAGGAAGACAGTGGTTCACCTATGAAACCAATAAGATACACCAGGTTATAGTCACGCTAAACAGTAGGAGACCCGACACACACCTCATTGTAGTTTTTGAGAGCTGCCTGCAAACACACTTTAAGACCATCTGCTATCTCTTGTCTCACTCCCTGAATGGCTACCCTTGAGTACCATCGGGTCAAACATCTAGCACCAACGAAAATAAATATTAGTATAAGAGGCACAAATGGCCTACTCACTGGTTAGTGCTGGACACAAAACCAAGTATGGAACTTTTGCAGCCCTGGGCAGAATCATGATACACATCCAGTCCAATCACCATCAAATTTTTCTACATCATATATTCATTGGAAGGGATGAGAACGTTCACTCATGACTGATGTTAGCTTACCACAGGTATTTCCACCGCCCATAACTCTCCTCCCAACTTGCAGTTGATCTGCAAGGCTATCTTCTGTGTCACACTTCGCAGCTTTTGTTGTTGTGAGATGGTGCGGGCATTAATAACCTCCATAAGAAAACCATAAAAATTTCACCACCACACACAACACTTCAATACCTCTGGCCAATCTACATCTCATGCAAATTGCCTCTGCCTTACTTGTGAGGGAATAGGAGATTCAATGCAGCAAAACTTTTTGAAAGCAGAGTATCTGTCGTCCCTACTTGTGGGAAAGATGGCGACCACTAACTGTAGTTTGGGATTGATAGCTTGCCTAATGGCCTGCAGATACGAGTCTGTCCTGTCATTAGGAAGATCCACGTGCTTGGGATCAGACAACTATGTACAAACAGTGAATGATTAATTAAAGAGAGTTTATAGAGTAGGACACTACATCTTGCATACATTGATACCGAGGGAAGGACAGACTTTCTTCATCATTTCAGTAAAATCATAAGCCTTAGCACTGTCTCGCTTGGTGGAGACTACAAGCCAGTTGTTGAGTGGGACCTATAGCAAACACACATGAATACCACAGGCAACTAAACTACTATTAGTGTATGTACAGCTGATATGACATTCTCCTTGACAGCCTGACGGCTCCAGTCTGCGTCATGGCCTGCAGAATGGACAGCATGTCGAAACATGATTTTCTCAGGATTGAGAGTTCGTCCTTCCAGTTGAATCATCTGTGGGTCCAGCTGCAGCCCCCACATCTCAAGTTCCTCACGTGCCTGCACTCACACTAACACCAATTACTTCCCACTCCAACAAAGTGATTCAGCTTGAGTACAGTACCTTTGGACACTTGTTGACACGATCCACAAACTTTCTGAAACTGACTTCCCTCTGGCTGGGAGAAATGCGTGTGTGAGTTGCAATGTCCTAAAAAACAAATTATAAAAAGGCACAAAAATTTTAAAGACCTAGAAGAATAAGCCTGTCACTGACCTTCATGATGCGGAAATCTTGACGAGCAACATCAGTAAGGCCAGTCATGGAACACAGCTCAGGCACAAGGCATATGACCTCCTCAGGAGCCTGCAAATCAACAACACATCATCTCAACATCACTGCAAATATATATAATAATCAATGCAACCAACATTCTCACGGATATCTTTCCTCTTTGGACGATGAATTAACAATGGCTGCTCTCTATCATTGATTACCTTCCCATACACATTCCTACATAATTATGATAATGATAGCTGGATAAAAAGACTTGCTAACTACCAAACAACTAACTTGTAATAGTCCAGAAAACATATGGCGTCTCCTTTGTGGTCAAGAAAGGTGCTTTGGGGGTTCTTATCCCATGCTATGTCATCCACACGATAAGTCTTGTTGTTATACCTATAGAGTAGCATTAAGATCATACAGGCATTTATACACAGCAACCAGACACTACCTTGTTAGCACCACCATTCCAACTAGCAGTTTAGTGGCTTCATCTTGAAACTTGTTGCGATTAGTGGAGTACAGCTCGTAACTAAGAGGACATAGGCAGTTACAAATATTAGGAGTAAGGAAGGGAGGGAGGTTCCTACAGAAAGTCAAGAGCAGTATCAGTGCGGAGGAGACGATGTGAAACATCAAACATGAGTAGCAGGCCACCATCATGTTGCTGAATGGAAGACACATAGCCAGGCCATAGCTCCATCCTAATGAATAGAAACATACATCTTACTCTCAGTATAGTGGCTAGACGACTGCCTCACTTGTGCTGAGGTATGGCTATAGGGCTGTGGGGGTCATAGTAATTGCGTCCAACTTGAGTCAAGTCAAGAGCTCGTAAGACTCGTCGGAAAATAACATTGAAGAGTTGAAAGCACTGTGCATAGCGTACCATAGCAACCAGAGTGATGGTGATAGTGATGGGAGCTCCATCAGTCTTTCTGGTACTCTGTAGCACTAGTGATGACTCTGTCACTTTCTTGGGAAGGTAAAGGATGCTCCCATCAAAGGCACGAGTGTTACCAAGCACATCCTGAAGACCAGCAAGCATACCAAAACGATGGTTCTTGCTCTCCACTAAAGGACTGAGGAAATAAACACACCAGATGAAAGAATGCATTCAATAAAGAAACAACATGCAACTTACTCAAAGGAAACAGCATACTGATACACTCCCTCACTCTTGCCTTGTAATGTCAAATAGTTTGCATTCAGCAAAACCCTGGGGGAAAAATAAATAAATAAATAAAAAATGACAACCTTATAAGAGAGGCTTAGACTGGTGCAGGTAACTCTAATCAAAAGGACTTGTCACACAGGAAGAATTTAGTGACGTTAGCATTCAGTGGCACTCCTGATTGGTTCTCTTGGACTGTGTATAGCCTTGAGTGCTACTAGTAGAGACTTGACTCACTTCTGCCCAGAAGATCCCTTCTTTGCTGATGCCTCCTTCTCAGTAGAACCAGTGGGTGCCCCATCACCTAAAGAAAGTCCTTTCATTGCTGATACGGGTATATGGCGAGGAGGTGTTGCTCTCTTGGGTTCCTGACGCTGTGGACGACTATTTTCACCAACTATTTTTGCTAGAATTAAGCGAAAACAAAAGGCATTGAGAGTAACAGATGGAGTGAGCTAGCTACCACAAATGAGCACGAGCCATAGTGGCCAGCCATATGGACTAGACATTTGTCTAGGAAAGGCTGGAGGATAGTAACTCACTTGCTGTTGGGATGACTGGTGAAGTGCCTGGTGGAATTGATGCAGAGTCTATTACCTGCTGCTGGGATACTAATGACCTTAAACCTCTTCCAAATGGCAGCACCTATATAACGTCACCTCATCAGCACCGAATTCCACATGCAAGCTGACTCACCTCTTGCTGCTCAGCAGCCCCAATAAGAGTCTTCCCCATCATCCCACGTCCCAGAGGGAATCCACTAACAGGTAAGGTAGGTGTGGTCTGTGCTTCATTGGTCAACAGAGACTGGGTAGGTGAAGCTTGAGTAGGTGAGGTTTTAACAGACTGCTGGAGAGCACCTCCACCAACCTAAATATAACACAAATAATTATCCCACTCTGTACGAGAACTAACCTCTGGACCTGTGGTTGCTGGGGTAAGCTTGAAGGGGATGAGCCTTCTTGGCTCTGGGTCCCTGGTCTCCTCACAGGTTGCTTTAAAGCCTCTAACAGTGCTTGCCCACGACCTCCCCTACCTAGGCCAGCCATAACTAGACTCTAGATCTAATGAACGTTGAAACAGCTGTTCATATTATTCGGTCCAGCTGCACTTTCAAATTGGCCACTTATGCACGCGGTCTACCCACGTGGCTCTAAATCCCGCGCGTATTGCGCGTTAAAAGCTTATCAATTGCATGCAATGGATGTCGATAGAGCTAAAGTAGCTTCATCTTTGGTGGACTACAAAGAAGGTGACAGTACTGACAGTGAAGATGAATACATTGTGCCGTCGAAAAGAGCTAGAATAGCTCCCAGAGGAAAGGGTGCGTTTATTCTAAATAATGCCTACTGAATCCCTTTTTTTCATGTTGCCTTGCTTTCTTGCCTGCATGCAATGCAGAAGATGCAAAAAGTAGAAACTGCCCATACTTGGACACAATTGATCGATCAGTCCTTGATTTTGACTTTGAGAAGCTTTGTTCCGTGTCTCTCCTCAACAACAATGTGTATGCATGCTTGGTCTGTGGCAAATATTTCCAAGGTAGGAAAAAGTTTAGTAGTCAATCACACATGCAGTGGAGCTAATCCATTTAGTGATTCACCTGATGAGTCCTAGTGATGGACATATGAAGGACCATCACAGTGATGCTTGTGTTGGTATGCTGCAGGTCGCGGACAACACTCACATGCGTACACACACAGTGTGCAGGTAGGCCACCATGTGTGGCTGAACCTGGAAACCCTCGAGTTCTACTGTCTCCCTGACAACTATCAGATCATTGACCCCTCCCTTGAAGACATCAAGGTAGGTTCCTCTTATCTTTATCCTCACTATGATTCCTGGAGAGCTAGCACATATCCTCAGATGTCGGCAGATCAGTAGTGGACCATTTTGATTGTTTTCTAGTTTGTGCTGAAACCTGTCTTCAGTGCAGAAGCAGTAGCAGCTCTTCAAGTGACTTCCAGACACTCCATTGCACTGGATGGGACTAAATACCTCCCTGGAATAATTGGACTCAACAACATAAAGGTCCGCATGTGTGTTGTGTTGTCCCCTCTCACTTGCACTTAATTCTATTCATTAGGCCAATGACTACATGAATGTGATCTTACATGCCCTGGAGCATGTGCCTCCTTTCCGGAACTTTTTCCTTAGAGAAGAGAACTATGCCCACATCACACCTCCCCCTGGGGATCAGATATTCATTCTTGGTAGGATTACCCTTGACATCCTGTGTCTGTTATGCACCTATTCTTACGTCCAGTGCAACGACTGGGAGAATTGTTCCGTAAGTTGTGGAATCCTCACAACTTCAAAGCCCATGTCAGTCCCCACGAGATGCTCCAGGCTGTGGCATCCACTAGTAAGAAACGCTTCAAGATCACTGAGCAAGGTGAGTCAATGTGCCGTCAGTACAATTATTCCTCTAAATTGATGATCTGGTTCTCTTGTGTAACGTATGTAGGTGATCCAGTGGACTTTCTATCATGGCTGCTAAACACTTTGCATATGGCCCTCAGGGGCACAAAGAAATCCGGATCCAGTGAGTTGATTCTAGTATTCTTGTGACCTTTGAACACCAGAGACCTCTCATTACAGGTATCGTTCACAATGTATTTCAAGGTTCCATGAGGATCTACACAAAAAAGTTACCTCCACCCTTGGAAGTACTGCATATTGATCACTTCTCTATCCACTGCTAATCGTACCTTTTTTTCTTTCTTTATCCCAGAATCCTGAGGACTTGGCATTGCTTCTGGCAACAGATGAATACCAGGAAAAGATCACCACCTCTTCGTTTCTCTATTTGACCCTTGACCTTCCATCAGCACCTCTATTCCAGGTATAAATGCTGTTGTGACTTTAATATTATCAGTGATACACATCACGATTTGCATGTTTTTCTGTGCAGGAGGATATAGAGCGTAATAGCATCCCACAAGTGCCTCTCTTTGACCTCCTGACCAAGTTTGACGGGATGAAAGAAAAGGCAAGACTGTCTGTCCTTCCTCTCCCACCAAGTGACTCATACTTATCTCATTTTGCAGGAGTATAAGACTCACCGTGACTCTCACATTAAGAGATTTGAAATCACCAAACTACCTCCATACCTCATTCTCTTTATCAAAGTAAGATTGTGTAGTTGTGACTTACTCTTGCATTTACTCTTCCCTGTGTAGAGATTCACCAAAAATAACTTCTTCATTGAGAAGAATCGAACTATCGTCAACTTTCCAATTAAGTGAGTAGTCTTGGTGTTCCTCATGTATAGCTATGTCATTAATTCTATTACTTTTAGGGACATTGATATGGCAGAGTTCCTTGCCAGTGATCAGGAAGTTCAGGATGCTCACAAACACACAGTGTATGACCTGATAGCCAACATTTGTCACGATGGACAGCCAGGTAAGCAGATCACATGACTGAGGCACATGATTTTCACTTCATACATTTATGAGTAGGGGAAGGGACCTACAGAGTTCATGTCAGACATCAGGTACAGCGGTACTTTTTGAACTCCGTCATGTGACCTCTCTATTCTGTTCGTCCATAGGGGGCAGGACAGTGGTTTGAGCTGCAGGATTTGCATGTGCAAGAACTTCTTCCGCAGATGATTACTTTAGCTGAGGCTTATATACAGGTATTATGTATAGCAGTACATAATGGAATATCTGACTTGCATTTGTGTATGTACATTGCAGATTTGGGAATTGAGAACGTCATGATAGAGCTATAGACAATGCTTGCACATTATACCCACCAAAGAAGTTATTATTAATTAATGTCTCTTTTAAATACTGTACAAATGTAAGTAATATAATGTGTAAAATTGATGTTTCTGGTATCCTTTGTACTGCATACATAGTTTAACAAGTGGTGAGGTGAGTAGCAGCTGCATTAGTCATCGCTCTCTTCAGTTTTGGGTGCCAAGTAGTAGCGGAGGTGACCTATATCACCGATCTTGTACTCGACCATGAGAGGTTCTTCAGCTTTAATTGAAAGGGTGACTGATCCCGAGAGAGGTGTGGCCTTGGAGATGAGGGCAATGTAACGACTGGCAAAGGCCACAGTCACTGGTTCATTCAACTCCATGGAGACCTGAATGCATAAACAAAAGTTTGAGTTTCTAAATAGTGCACACCATGTAGCACATGATAAGTCACCTGTTCACTCTCTTTGGTGTCAGAGGAGCTGTTTGGTCGGAGTATGATTTTAGCCTGACTGGTAGAAGAGTCTGCAGTGGTAGAGAACTGGACTCCTTCCTTGCTGCATGTGATGTTGACGGTATCATGAAACTGGGAAAGGTCGCGCACAATACGCTGCAACTCGTGTGCAGGCATGTGCACCACTGCACTATATGATGTCTCCTACAATACAACATTAATGAGTGACTCAAGAGTAATCAGAAAGGGAAGGACATACAGGAAGAGCCAAGTGTTCTGCATCTATCTCCATCAACTTCATCTCGAAAGAAGCCGTCTTGTCCTGATCTAATTGTATTGGGGGGGGGGGGGGGGGGGGGGGGGGGATGAGTGAAAACAAAACAACAGTCAAGAATGAAGGCTCTATTGTCTTGGGTGGGTTAATTAGAAGCAATGTGACTGCTACCACCCTCCTCCTCTGTTTCATGGTTGGAACCACAACATACCAGCATTCTCAATGACTATGCCAATGCTGTCACAGTTGTCTTGACATCTCAGTGTCACTCCATCATCATTGCCTCCACAACGAATCACCTTCAGGAAGCTGCAAGAAATGATTAATAAAACATAAATGTCACTATTTTGAATGTATGCACTGACTTTGCAAGGTTAATTCCAAGGATGATATTCTTGTCACAACGATAAGGATCAAATCCCTCATGAATCAATTCCATGCTCACAAGACACACATTGGCAGGATCCATAGCTTGCACACACAATCCTACAAGATAGAATACAACAGAACAAGGTTAGTACGTTGAACCATGCAGTGATGTTCAGGCTACAAAACTAGTCACCTGATGAGGTGCACTCAAAGTTGACCTCGGACACTAGAGGATTGATGGCCTCCATGATCTTCCTCAGCAAACTACCCTGCGTTAAACGACACTCAAACATTTTCACTTGGGTCCTGCACTCGAAAAAAGATGGGGATGGTGTGTGGTGCCCGCTGTTTTGCCGCCAAATCCGCTTTTGAGTGCGACCCCTTACCTGAAGAATAGTGATGGAGCATGGCGCCACTGGTGGTTCCGTGAGGAAAAACATAGCCCTGAAACTCCGTGATCAGGGCCCCACTGCTGTTGCATCTCCATCTGCAAATGAGGATGGTGGTGAGTCGCTAGCTAGTTAGCTGGTTGAATGGTATGGACTGTATATAATACTAGTGGACTCGGTTCCCAAGGAGGGAGGTATCAGCAATGCCAGTGCTGTAGGTGTACTAGTAAGTGGGAGTGGCTCTGGTGAGGTCCCACCCTCTTTGGACCCCACTAAGGAGTATGAGAATTTAAAATGGGACCACACACCCCGTCTCTGTGGACGTCCCATTAAAGACCCACTCCTCCATGTATGTGAGATATGCTCCCTTCCTGTCCTGATCTACGGCCGCATGGTGAGGTCCCTCTCTCTCCTCTGCATGTACTAGATATTTCATTTACAACTACAGAAACGCTGCAGGCATGCCTTTTGTCGCGACTGTGTGAAGAAAGCCTCAGGGGTGTGTCCCAAGTGTCAGGAAGGGGATCAGACATTTGAGGAGGCATCGATGGGCAGTGTTTTTGTCTGCACTCATGGAGGAGGGAGGTAGGTTACTTCAATGTTCTCATTTAAAGTGTGCACCATTTAGAAAAAACTGCACCTTCAATGATAATTTTGTTAGATATGATAATACTGGCTGTGGAAGGAGCTATTTGTCTCAGAGGGATCTTGATGCTCACATTCTGTATCGACATAACAAGGACAAAGGAGTTTTAAAGCAGACAGTTGTGGCCCCACACCTCAACCCTCCTCCATCACAGGCCTCCCTTGCTGCTTTCAGTCTGCCTCCTTTCTTCCAGTCCGGCATTCTACCGGTTAATGCATAATTAATACAATATCATTTAATATTTCAACAGTAGTATCTTGTTCCATAGCATCGTCTGCCCCCTGGTTTTGGTCCAAATCTCCCTCCTCCACCGTTGTGAGTAAAACTTCAGTAGTTATGTAATTCCAAATATTGGCTGGCCCTAATGTGACTATGTTGTGTCCTTCATATTGGTTAATCACAGAGGTGCTGCTGTGCTGCGTCCACCTGCATCCATCCTCCCCACCAATCCTCTCGGAGCCCCCAGAGCCCCTCCTGGTACCCTCGGCCCTCCACTCATTCCACCTCCCTTCTCAGTTCCTCATAGTGGAACGTAAGTAGCCCTCCATGGCTCCCCTACAACTCCAACTAACTGTAGTTGTAACACTTTACTTTCTATAGGATGAATGCTACATCTGCCCCTCCTGGTGTCGTGTGGACACACCCCTCTATGTTCAAACAATAATCCCTGCACCTTAAACTTTTGCACACAACTCATTTTACATTTCAATAATTCAAAACTTTCAAAAGTAATTTGGGGCAGTACAAGACAAACAAATAGAGACTATGTACATTGTAGTAAAGTAAGTTTTTCAGTGAGTTAGAGCTGTCACTGGTTGTAGCGGTTGAGAAGACCACAGAGGATCTTGAAAGCAGATTCCATGGAGCTCAAGGTGCAATACTCATTGTCTCCATGATAGACACTGGAGTGGCCATATCCACAGATCTGGACGTCAAAACCTGCCTCTTGCAGATCACCAACCAGAGGAAGACTTCCAGTGATGGAATAGGGCTTGCTCTCGCCAAGAACACTCTTTGTGGAATCATCAAGATGCTTGAAAGCATCGGAGTCCAGATTCACTGCAATCCCCTACACGACAACAGCAAAATATGAGTGAGGTGTGCGAGGGCTAGGGCCTAGGGCACCCCCAATGATACATACGTACTTTGCACCCTCTGAGCAGTTAGTTGTGGCCTGTGTCATCACTCCTATGGCCACCTCACCGATCCACTCACCTTAAAAGGATCTCCTTCAAATGTCAGTTCAATCTTCCCCTTGAACTCCCCCTCTTCAATGCAAATGTGGTATTTGCTGCAGGGCCCTCTGGTGGGCAGCAATGACATATCTGGATAGAAGTGCAACACAATATGTTGGGTACAGTGGATACTTGTATAGAACACACCTTCATTTAGTTCCTTCACGTAACCTTTGACTTTTTCCAGACACTTGTGTATGTTATAAAATGGAGTTAACCTGATGTCCCCTTGGACCTGCGTCCAGGGAGGGATCTGGTTGATGGACCCCTCAGCACACTTCACTT
Source organism: Crambe crambe (assembly GCA_963924555.1). NCBI lineage: Eukaryota > Metazoa > Porifera > Demospongiae > Poecilosclerida > Crambeidae > Crambe > Crambe crambe. The sequence continues at coordinate 8,735,559 of OZ004586.1, read as the reverse complement.
GAGTTGGCTTCAAAGTAGAGGGAGTGGCAAATTGATAGCGTTCTTCACTCTCATGCTATATGTAGGAATAATTCTATTTAAAGCACACTAGACCGAGCTAGGTGACTCACAGGTGGAAAATCCTTATAAAACTTGCTTTGTATGTAGTTGACAGCCTCCATGGCCAGCTCCATGGAATTGATTCCCTTATGAGGAAGTCCAGAGTGAAAGAGACGACCATCCACCCTCAAGGTCCACATAGCACATGAGGCAGTTCCCATGCATGGCTGAGAATCTGCCGAGTCCACCCAGAAGATAGGGCCATTCTTTAAATGGTCTAGTTTGCCCGATGACATGAGTTTGTCCACACCTACTCCAGGAATGGCTGTACTCTCCTCCCTGTGGGAATTAGCACCCATAAGGTACATAAACTGTATGGGCATAAACTTGTTTACAGGGAACAACAATAAGGTATGAACTTTATACCTTTAAAGTAGCACCATTTACACAGCAGCGTGTATCAGACCCTATGCATGCCAGGTCAGTACTATTGATTGCCATTCTGCAATTTTTGCACACCAAGGGCCAGCCCCCTGGTTGCAACACCCTGTACTCACGAAGCTATGAAGACAGCTACCACAGAGAATTTGAGTTGTGGTTTCTTGTCAGCCAATTGCAAGAAGAGGTCAGTGATGAGAGCAACATGACCTAGACAGTCTGTAGTTCCACGCCCGTACAACTTGTCTCCCTGCACATTAAATCATTCATCATAGTATGCTTTGATAGAGCCAGGTGTCCAAATGAATAAAGATAACAGGGGTAGCTGATAACAGGTACTAATGAATAAGAGTACAAGTCAATAGGAGGTCAGAGGCCAATCCTTGATAACCTTTAATGAATGGTTGACCTTTAATGATATGAGTGAGTCAAATAGTCTAAGGGGGTTGACCAGCCATACCTCAATAGTTAACTTAAAGGGGTTCCTCTCCCACGTCTCTGGGTTAGCAGGTACAACATCCAAGTGACTTCCCACAAAGGCCACAGTCCCCTTGGCTCCTGGGGGTGAATACTCCAGCAGCAGATTCCCTCGTCCCTCTACATACGTCACATGCTCCACTTTGAGAGGTCCTCCATTCTCTGTGCTATGAGGCTTCAGTAACTCCAGCAAGTGCTTGATAGCTCTGCAATTATAGAATTACTTACTATTCTTGTACACACGAGAATACTGGATAAGGAGCTAGATATGGACGTACTTGTCCTCTTGAGGCACAAATTTTGGAGGGTTGTCCTGCAGGAATTCCGTTTCCCCAATCAATTTCTCCATAAGTGCGACATATCGCTCCTTATTCAGACTGAACCCGTCACAGGCCATCTCTCATTAGATTTGGCAGTAGAGATACAACACTGAGAATATAACGCAAAGCTGCTTTAATGCTTTGGAACTAGCAAGGGCCAAGCACATGTAAAGGGGGTGGAGTAGGGGCAGGGCTGCAAGTACTTGCGCAGACTCATTGGCAGTCATTGTGCACGACTTGTCTTAACCTTTGAACCTGTACGAACCATGGCTATGGAAAGTGTTCTCGAACAGCAGCGGAAACTCCACGAAGAGCGAGAGAGACTAGAGGACGCCTTAGTCAAGGAGAGACTCCTCAAGAAACCAGCAGTAAGCTAGTAGAAACATTTGCTGAGATATACTGTAATTAAAGCCCACCCCATGTGTGCATCAAATAGATTAGGGATCAAATCAACTGTGAGCACCGGATGCATTCATTGGTGGAGAGATCAGTAAACTGTGCTGAGCGGCTTCTAGCTCTCTATGAAGACAAAGATGGGCAAGTATCAAATAGTCCGATTGTAGAAGCCTTTCATTTTGGGTGCATGCAGGATGCGTCGTGATGAAATAGCTTCCCTGAGTGGCCCAGATGAGTTTGGTGAGTTTTATAGACGATTGAAGAGCTTGAAAGATTTCCATCGTCGGAATCCTCATGAGATTGAAGCTCCCATGGCCATGGAGTTTATCCGCCTGGACCGCCACAGACTCCACCCCCCTGAACACATGCAGACTCTAGTGGACTTCACGGATGAGGAAGGTTATGGCAAGTTCCTGGACATGCATGAGCTCTATGACACATTGGTCAACCTCAAGCAAATGGAAGTAAGTATTGGGTCGCCTCTATGGCAAATTAGCTGCTCTAATACACCAGTGCTAATCTCTCAGAAAGTGGATTATCTCACTTACCTTTCTTCCTTTGACCGTCTCTTTGAAATACCCAAAGAAAAGAAAACACCCGAGTACAAGAGGTCAGGAAAATTTGAGATGCTACTAATGTGGTTGACTCTCTCATATTGTGTACAGGTATCTGATAAAAGTGTTGGAATATCTTAGTAGTTATTTGGAACGGTTGCACCCACTCCTGGATCAGGGCTTGCTGGAAGCAGAGGTCCAGCGCACCTTTGGGGAGAAGTGGAACCAGGGAAACTTCCCGGGCTGGAGGGTGAGTCCTGGTCCTGTTCATTGCTTGTAGCTATACTGAGAAGTGTTCTCATTCTTTAACTTATGGTCGTGTAGAAGGACACTGGAAGTGCCATGGCCAAGCATTCAGGGGCACACCTTGACCTCTCAGCCTTCTCTTCACCTGAAGAGCTGATGTCTCTGGGACTGGATCGTTTGAAGTCGGCGCTCATGGCCCTGGGGCTCAAGTGTGGCGGGTGAGATGTGCACGCACCTCGAAATTAATGTACATCGAATGGTCCATACTTTAAACAGTACTTTGGAGGAGCGGGCCAAGAGACTTTTTCTGACCAAGGGAGTTCCCCTTGGAGCACTGGACTCCTCCCTGTTTGCAAAGTCTAAGAGTTCAGTGCAAGAAGCACAACGACAAAAGGAGATTGCCATGTGTGAGGCCATGATCTACAAGTACTCTGAACTACTAGGGGTGAGACATGCAAGCCTACAGCTATGGGTGGGGCATGCATGCATACAGCTATAACTACAAGGGCATGCCTACAGCTATGACTACTAGTGGGGGTGAGACATGCATGCCTTCAGCTAGCTATAGGGGTGGGACATGCGTGCCTACAGCTATACATAGGGGTGGGACATGCTGCATGCCTGGTGGGAAGGGGTGGACATGCATGCCTTCAGCTATACATAGGGGTGGGACATGCTGCATGCCTGGTGGGAAGGGGTGAGACATGCATGCCTTCAGCTATAGGGGTGGGACATGCGTGCCTACAGCTTTGACTAACATACAATGTGGACATTATTGTAGGAACAAAGAAGTGCTACGGTGGAGAATGTTGAGCGTAAGATGGCTAGAACTGCTGATGAATTGGCAGAAGAATCATCTGAATCCGAGGGGGAGGGGCAGGCGGAGGAGTCCAGCGATGAGGAAGAGGGGGTTCCATACAATCCCAAGAACCTACCACTTGGTTGGGACGGCAAACCCATCCCATACTGGCTCTACAAACTTCATGGTCTGAACATCAGCTATTCCTGTGAGATTTGTGGTAATGCTACATATCGTGGTCCCAAGGCTTTCCAGCGACACTTCTCTGTAAGTGGCACTGAATCCAATATATCTGTAAGTACCCATCATCTGACCTTTCACCTCAGGAGTGGCGTCATGCTCATGGAATGCGCTGTTTAGGAATCCCTAACACTGCCCACTTTGCCAATGTGACAGCCATTGCTGATGCCATAGCTCGTAAGCAGCTGAAGTCATAGCTCTTAGTGTGTTTACAGGTTCCAGTTGATGTTTTTGTTGTTATTGTTGTTGTTTAGTGTGGGATAAGATTCGAAGTACAAAGGGCAGGGACAAGTGGTTGGCAGAGAATGAGGAGGAGTATGAAGACACTGAGGGAAATGTCTTCAACAAGAAAACTTATGAGGACTTGAGAAGACAAGGACTCCTCTAGCTCCTTGCAATACACATTTACAAATATATAGGGTTATGGTTCAGAGCAAACTGCAGCCAAAATTATAAAATATACAGCTGATGTGGATATGCTTTCAGCCATTATAATAATATTAATTACACAAAACAAATAATATGGTGGAATAAAAAAAAATAAATTAAAATCATCATACTATACTGTCTAAAAATGATGCTTAGTTTTAAGTATTGCTGTGACTAGCTAGCTAGAGGTCATCATCTGTACCAAACTGAAAGGTTGGGTTTTCAATATCTGACATGCATATGCTGATGCCTTTCTTCTTTGATGTCTGCAACAAACAACTGATGATGTAGTCATGCACTCCACAAAACAAGCTGCCTAACCTTGACTGGCTTAGCCTTGCTCTCAGATTTGGTCTTGCTGGTATTTGTTGGTCGTTCTCCAATGCTACTGGTTGAAGTCACTCTACAATAATTGTGTACAACCTTCTCCAAGTGTGTACTATTTAGTGCTGTGAATACCTTTCTTTGCTAGAAGATGGTCGTGCTCCGCTTTCCTGTGGATGTGGTTTACTCTTCACAGGAGTAGAATCAGAGGGAGACGTGGTGGTAGTGGTGGTGATGGTACTAGTGGGAGTGTCTGAACCTCCGTCTAAAGAGGAGGAGGAAGTGTGATCTCCCTGACCCTCTGAGACAGCTGGTTCTGGAGATTGGTAAAAAACCACTGTCGGTAGTTCCTGCAACACACGACTTATTCCCTGCACCAGACGAAGGGGGGGGGGGGGGGGGGGGGGGGGGGGGGTAAATTGTTAAGGAACTCTGGATATAATAATTATATACCTCTTCACTAGGTTTTTTGATTTCTTGTTTGTTGCGTATACGAATGAACTCATCCACGATGGAATGAAGACAGTTTGAAAGGAAAGCAGCATAGGGACCGGTCACAGTCACCGGTATAAAATCACCAGGCCCCATCTGGTAGAAAAACTTCATCCACGACTCTCCACTTGCCTTCAAGAAAGAGGTAAGTTAAACTCACTTGTGAAACTACATCCAGAAAGTTGAGATGCTACCTTAGCTCCGACTTTCCAACTTCTAATTTTAGGGAGAGAATAAGTGAATATTTTTGAGGTGTGTCCATCACGATTGGTGATATAGCTGGCTATCTCCATCTTACCAACACGTACAAAACCTACAGGCACATGTACACGCAGTCAATGCTAAACTTTGGGTCACCAAATCACTGTACCTGTGGTGTTTTCAGTGGGATGGTCCAAGACCAGACCTTCCAGTTGGATAAAACCAAACTGCAATAGAGTGCCCACTTTCTCCAAGTACTGTATGTATGTAGTGCACGCAATAGAGTCACATGATAACTTGATGCTAGCATCCATCCATCCATGTTATACACTACATACCATCCATCCATGTGTTATACACTACATACCATCCATCCATGTGTTATACACTACATACCATCCATCCATGTGTTATACACTACATACCATCCATCCATGTGTTATACACTACATACCATCCATCCATGTGTTATACACTACATACCATCCATCCATGTGTTATACACTACATACCATCCATCCATGTGTTATACACTACATACCATCCATCCATGTGTTATACACTACATACCATCCATCCATGTGTTATACACTACATACCATCCATCCATGTTATACACTACATACCATCCATCCATGTGTTATACACTACATACCATCCATCCATGTGTTATACACTACATACCATCCATCCATGTGTTATACACTACATACTATGCTGATTCACATGCAGACACACAGATAACATGTTGGTGGCATATGGACATGGGAAATCAACCAAGTATTGAGCAATCTACACATGCACACATGCCGACAAAGCTACGACGTACTGACCTCCTTCTTCTGTGTCTTTTTCTGAAGTGATGAGAGTTGTTTCTTGACTTCAGGGATCATTTCCCAATATCCATTAGTGACAGAGGACAGAGCCTCAATATACATCATATTCTTTGCCACACGATCCTCCAACAGCTCAGGCAGCAACACTGGGTCCCAGAAACTACATCAAGATGAGGGAATACTGTACTAACAGCAGCAGGTCTGCAGGTACAATTATTGGGCTAGATGTTTACCTTTTTCTGATGGTGACTCGATGAGGGGAGGTTTTATTGATGGCTTGTAATGATGGGATGGGACACTCATAGTCGGTAAGGGGTCGTATCACTGCATATGTCATATGTATATGTATATACATATACGTACGTACGTATGTACTAGCCTGGTGTAGTCACCCTTTACCATAATTGACCCTTTACCATTATGGTAAAGGGTTGGCTACACCAGACTACACATTGACTGCTGAGTGTTCAGCTAACCTGTCCATGTCTGCTCCTCCTCCTCCTCCTCCCCTTGTTTCTCTTCCTTCTCCAAGAAGAGACCAAAGTAGTAAGTGAGGGGTGTGGCCAGCTGAATCTCCTTGCACACCTTTTCCAGGACCTGATCACTTCTGTCGTACGTCCCAATCTTCACACTCACACTTTTCCCATTGACCAAGTAGACCTCCAATGTTCCCCATGGTTCCCCAATGTCACTTGATGCCTATAATGATCACATGTACACAAATTAACAGAGATAGTCACACAATAAAAGCTTCTACGTAGGAGGTTAATGCAGCCAGTTGCCTCCTCAGATTATGAAGCTCGTATCACTTGCAAGATGACTACTTGAATGGATTGATAATAGCCTCTTTCGTGCATACTTCTACCTTATACCTTACACAGTGAGGATAACCCTATCAATTAATAGTGAGGATAACCCTATCAATTAATAGTGAGGATAACCTTATCAATTAATAGTGAGGATAACCCTAGCAATTAATAGTGAGGATAACCCTAGCAATTAATAGTGAGGATAACCCTAGCAATTAATAGTGAGGATAACCCTAGCAATTAATAGTGAGGATAACCCTATCAATTAATAGTGAGGATAACCCTAGCAATTAATAGTGAGGATAACCCTAGCAATTAATAGTGAGGATAACCCTAGCAATTAATAGTGAGGATAACCCTATCAATTAATAGTGAGGATAACCCTAGCAATTAATAGTGAGGATAACCCTAGCAATTAATAGTGAGGATAACCCTAGCAATTAATAGTGAGGATAACCCTATCAATTAATAGTGAGGCAATTAATAGACATACTTTCTGTATGGCAATGAGGAACTCCTTGAGTGTGTCTGAAGTGCCGATGACCTTGTCCTGACAGACGGAGTGGAGGTAATGCTCCAACCCAACACGACGCTCATACAGCTGCTGGGCACTCAGAGAACTGAACCAGAACTTGCCAGGAAATTCATCCAGGGAACCAGTGTTATACTTGGCTTTTAACTGCATGTATCAGATGACTCTGTAAGCAACATGTATATGAATATAATATTATACCTCTTGGTGGAAGGTTAGGAGTTGACTGTAGCGGACAGAGCCATGGTAGGAGCCATTGATGTGTATATTGAAGACAGTGTAGATTCCTTTGCCATCAGTGGCTTCACTGGTGCTAGGGATGTGCACCAGACCCAACATAGCTACCAATACCACCACCACCAGTAGCACCTACATTATTGAGAACACGTACCCATTGCATATCAGTCTTTATCTCTTTTGTAAAGATTATTCTAGTTGTTGGCCTAGACCTGATCCAGTCTTTAACTGTCTTGTCATGCATGTAGCTGGACTAATGAAGATGTTAAACAAGTTACAACTATTTACGCTATCTCATAGGTAAACAACATGAATACCTCTAGCTAATGAGAGCTACAGCTATGCTTCACTCACTTGTTCTCTTTACAGCTAAATACCCAGATGGCCACTATCGAGCAGGCAGTTCTTAGAAACCGAGTTCAGTTCACAAGACACGCCCCCTAAAGTGGGCATTAATAATAACGTGTTTGTGCGAGAGGCAGCTCAGGGGAGTGTATCATGTCTGCAGAGGGTGAAGGAGTCAAGAGAAGGACAATGGCTGATCATGGAGATCTAAAAAAGGTGCGTAGCTGACTAATTAACCACCTTTAATAAGCTTAGCTTCCTAATTACGTTATGTTAAGCTTCGAAGTGGTGGATGTGCTCACCACAGCTCTGCCCATCATGATGCAATTCCGACCTATCATTCTCAGTACCAGGAAAAGGCTTTTTGCATGGCTAAAGATTCAAACATGCCAGGCCCACGAGACTTCTATTTAAATACTTCTTTTTATTCAGGAGGACACAGGGCCCAGGGGCCCACTGGGTGCAGTTTTACAGAGGATGGACAGTCGATGGAAGAAATGGTGGATCAGAGGCATCTTCTCCTTTCTAATGATAGGGGCATTCTCCTTCATAATTTACTTGGGGCCGATAGCTCTCTCCATCTTGGTCCTAGCAATACTTATCAAGTGCTTCCAAGAAATCATCTCCATTGGCTACAAGAAATACAAAGAGTACAACTTACCCCTTTACCGTGTCCTCAACTGGTATGTACATACCTACAAGAATGTTGGGAGGAATGTGACGTCTTATTTTCCTTCCCTTTCCCCTCAAAGGTACTTCCTGTTAGTGGCCACCTATTTCTTGTATGGTGACAACTTCTTTTTCTACTTTCCTGAATACCACTCTTCTGCCATGGTCAGTCCATAATTATAAAATCATGTGACTGTCACATGACAGTGGTTCTGACCCTTCCTTCCTGGTGCAGGGCATACTCTCCGTCTTGGCTCGTTATCATCGCATCAGCTGCTTTTGCCTCTACGTGGCAGGTCACTATTATTTTACGTCTTCCCTACCTCCTGACCACACCCTTCACTTATGATATTACTCCTTACCAAGTATGTCTTATTTCCATGTGCAGGATTTGTTCTTTTTGTGCTGACTCTCAAAAAAGATTTTTACCAGATCCAGTTTGGCATGGTGAGTTCTAGAATCTTTAGCACTTGCAGTGATTCAAATTGAACCCATTCTGCAGTTTGCATGGACACACCTTACCATGTTCATGTTGGGTTCCCAAGCGTACCTCATCATGCAGAACATCTTTGAGGCCCCTTTCTGGTTCCTCCTCCCTGTTTCTATGGTGATATGTAATGATATCATGGCATACCTCTTTGGTGAGTAGTAGTAGATGAACAGCTTCTCCTTGCCACTTGACCTCTCCTTATTCCCCTTCTCCTTAGGATTTTTCTTCGGGCGAACTCGACTTATTAAACTCTCTCCTAACAAGACTTGGGAAGGGTTCCTGGGAGCCTTCATATCAACTGTCTTCTTTGGCTTCATTGTGAGCATTCTTGTTCTCCCCCTGTGCCCCTTCAATGATTTACTTTTGCCTTCTAGTTTTCCCACATCCTGGCCAGTTTCAATTTCTTCATTTGTGTAAGTGATGTGATGTTACTGTGTGCATGATTGCTCCATGAACGTCTCTCTCTCTCTCTCTCTCTCTCTCTCTCTCTCTCTCTCTCTCTCTCTCTCTCTCTCTCTCTCTCTCTCTCTCTCTCTCTCTCTCTCTCTCTCTTGTAGTATGGGGAGACTTGTGTCAGAAATATTCTCTTCATGAAGACTGAATATAATGTACGTATGTAAGCAAGCGTAGTTTATATTTATCACTGCATTGGTCCTTCCTTATTACATAATTATGTCTACAGGTGCTGGGTGTGAGTTTTTCAGCTTATCCGGCCATGTTCCACTCCCTGCCTCTCTCCATTTTTGCCTCCCTCATTGCTCCTTTTGGTGGCTTCTTTGCTTCAGGCTTCAAGAGAGCATTCCAAATCAAGGTAACAGACACTTCCAGTGAGACAGACCATGCAGTGTACATGTAACTTACCTCCAGGACTTTGATGACTTAATTCCTGGACATGGAGGCATAATGGATCGCTTTGACTGTCAAATTCTCATGGCCACTTTTGCCAATGTCTACTACTTTACTTTCTGCAGGTACACATGTATATGTACTGAATATGTACATGCAGTAAGCAGGCTACACATGTATATGTACTGAATATGTACATGCAGTAAGCAGGCTACACATGTATATGTACTGAATATGTACATGCAGTAAGCAGGCTATAAAAATAACTTTTTGTATGCAGGATTGCCAACCCTGATAAATTACTGGCCATGGTGCTAGCTCTACCTCTAGATAAGAAGAAATTGATATTTTCAGTTCTCAAGAAACAATTGGAGTCATAATTCCTCATTCCCCCTTTCTCTCTCTCTCTCTTTTCCAGCTGCTCTTTCTTTCCCTTTTTTTTTTATAATTTGTATTTTGTGTCGTCTTTCACACTAGCTTTAATTACTCCATAAAACAACACGTAATCCTGCAATGTCCACAGTCCTATATAGTTAGCACCTGCACACACACAACTGATCATCCAAACAAAGTATGCGCATTCATAGATATATTATATGAAAATAGAAAAGGGTACAAGATGACAGTCAATTTGCAAAAATCTCTCCCATTGGAATCCAAATGTTTTTCACCTCGGTGGAATGATATAGAAACTCCTCCCCCTATTGTTATGTTATGACATTGTTATTGATTAAGAGGGGGTAGGTGGGAGCTGACCTGTCCTTGTTTGGGGTCGGTCCAATCCCTGGGAGAGCCATAGTTGACCCAGGTCCTCTTGACATTGTTCACTGACGCTTCTTCCACAAACTTGCTCCCTTCAGCAGAACCAAAGTACCTATGTATAATTATGCATACAAGTCCAACTGTCAACCTCCAATAAAGGATCCTCCAAGAAGAGGACATTCTCCACAGAGGACGCTCTTTTGGGCCCCTTTCCCATATAGCATATTAGTACATTTTTAACCTCCGAGAAAAGGACAACCTCTCCATAAAGGATAAGTGGCTGATCCCAAAGTGTCCTTTACTCAGAGGTTCCACTGTATATGCCACCCCACAGTTGATTTTTTTGTCCAAGCTTGACTCGAGTACTCACCACATGGCCTCCACATCTTGATGTTCTGTCAGATACTTGGATAAATGATCACGAGACCCAGTCACTATGTTGACCACACCCCCAGGAAGATCAGATGTATCAAATACCTATAGAGAATAGCAGTACATAATTGAAGTGGATACTTTCATTTGTGCACGAGTGCATGACACCTGATAGAGGTCAGTGGCAGAGAGGGGCCACTTTTCACTTGGCACAATGATGATGGTGTTCCCTCGGATCACTGCCGGAGCAAACAGAGACACAAAGGCAAGTAGCGGGTACTCATCAGGACATGCCACGCCCACCACACCAACAGGCTCATTGACTCTAACAGTGCAGCCATAAAGGGTAGTTTCCTGTAATAATACTCAATCACACCATATTATTCTTCCTTCCATATTTATTGGAGTCAGTTGGACCAGAGTCGGACTCACTAGACATGCATACCCACCTGAACAGTCCCCCCGTACTTATCAGCATAAGCCCCCCAGTAAAACAGTCGCTGTATTGCCAAGTCCACTTCTTTCAAAGTGTCCTGTTCTTCACGTCCAGTCATGGCCTCAATCCTGGCAGCAACTTCTGACCTGCGTAGTTCCAGGTTTTCTGCAATGTAGTACACTATCTGTGCTCTATTGTGAGCTGCACGCTTGCCCCAACTGCAGAGTGAGGGTATGGGAAGTCATGTGACCCCAGTGAACAATGGGAAGGCTTACCCAGGAGCTGCTTTATGTGCTGCCTCTACAGCTTCCCGTATGTCCTTTCTGTTGCCTTCAGAGACTTGACCTATGACCTTTCCAGAGGGGGCTGAAATAGGTCTAGCATAAGGGGCATCAGGTCTCTTCTGAGCACCTCCAATGTACATCTTTAGAGTTCTATCAATACTGAATACACACTAATCACATCAACCACACCCTAAATACCTCAATATGAAAGACTTTAGCCTCGTTCCCAGGCTTTCAGTGAAGCAGGAAATTCCCGCTTCACTGAGAGTCTGGGAACGAGGCTAGAAAGACTTGTGCTCACAAATAAACAATGTCCATTGCAATTGTGCAGAACTATAAGTGTTTATTACAAAGAGATTTCCCAGAACACTATGACTACATACCTTGGGGCTTTAGTGCCACTAATTTCAGACGTGGCTGGATAGAGCTGTAGTTGAGACTCTGAAGGGTTCAAAGGTCGAGGAGCTATATTCTGTCCAAAACTCTCGACCTTTGCATCATCTACTTTAGGGCGTTGTCTCTGTTGCCAGGCTGGCTTCACATACTCAAACAGACCCTATATACAACACACTGGCTGATCCCTCCCAAAGCCACACCCACCCATGCTTCCCCCAACAAAGCCACACCCATATACCTCCTTTCCACCATCTCTGCCATAGCCACTCTCCCTGTAACCACCAAAGCCTGCAGCTGCATCAAATAAGTTGTGAGCATTGATCCAGACAGCTCCAGCCTTTATGCTCAGAGCCACCTCAAGTCCCAGAGCAGAATGCTCAGTCCACACACTAGCAGCAAGTCCAAACTTGGTGTTATTGGCTAGTGCTATGGCTTCCTTGGGAGTCCTGAAAGTCAGGACTGTCAAAACAGGACCAAAGATCTGCGTCAAATAGGAAAAGATAGAAGATTATCATTTCATGAAAGCTATAGGTCTCTTATAGCCTCGTACCCAGGCACCAGCTGCTTTTTTCACTTTTCCACCACCCCATGAAAAAAGCGTGGCCTGGGTATGAGGCTATAGCTCTCTTGATATAAAAGATAACAGAGAATAGACAATACTTTCAGCCATCATTCAATATTCACTAACCTCCTCTTGGACACATATGGAGACGGGCTGGACTTTGGTGATAAGTGTAGGAGGATAGAAACAACCCTTGCCACCAGTAGGCATACTGGCACATGCTTGATACACCTCTGCCCCTTCCTCCTTGGCCTGCTGAACATACTTGTCTATGGCAGTGCGTTGGGAGTGGTCCACTATTGCCCCCATGTCCACACACTAAACAAACAATCCCAACTCTAAACACACATGCATACATTTTAGTTTCTAAATAGTGTTCACCTTGTCCAAGGAGTCCCCCAGTCTGAAATGAGTGAGACGTTCTTTGATTTTCCCCACCAAACGTTCAGCAATACTCTCCTGCACTATCAAACGACTACCAGCACTACATACCTAAATCCATGGTCAACATAACATGCTGCAATGTACGCTCAGAATGCTTTACCTGTCCCTGGTTGAAGTATATGGCATTAACCACACCCTCCACAGTCCCATCCAAGTCAGCTGAATCAAACACTACAAAAGGGGATTTCCCTCCTAACTCCAACGATAGCTTCTTGCCAGAACCAGCTGTTGCCTTGCGAAGAATCTGCCCGACCTCAGTTGACCCTGGACAATAGTAAAATTCACTTGGATTCTGATTAGGTACAACAAAAATGGAACAGGGACACGGAATGAAGGTTAACCATAAGAGTTTTACCTGTGAATCCAACTTTATCCACTTTAGGGTGAGTGGCCAATGCCTGCCCAAAGGCACCGTTACCCGTGACAACATTGAAAACGCCTGGAGGGAGGCCTGCTTCAGCGCAGATCTCAGCAAAGAGCAAGGCAGTCAGTCGTGTGTAGGAGGCTGGTTTCAAGACCACGGTGTTCCCCATAGCCAGTGCTGGGCACACCTACAGCAGATAGAGCAGGCTCAGGATGAATCAAGGTGTGTGTTTGGAAAATGTCCAAGCTCAAGTGTGGTCGTCATTAAGATTACACGTTTTCAGTTTGCCAGACTATCAAATACATAATAATTAGTGTGGAGATTTCTCACCTTCCAAGACAATAACATGAGCGGAAAGTTCCAAGGGACAATGGCTGCCACTACACCAATCGGAGCCCACTCCTTCATCTCTTCATCCATCAACTGCGCCCATCCTGAGCATAGAAACTCCATCACTACAAGCTGCTAACACTACACTGTTAAATACCTCACCTGAATGGTGATAGAAATGGCGGGCTACTATTGGAATGTCACAATCTCTGGACTCGCGTATTGACTTGCCATTATCCATACTCTCAAGCACTGAAATCAACCTGCACTTAAACAGGGGAGGGGAGACGAGATAGATAATCACATGGAAAGGGGAGGGGCAGCCACATGGACAGGAGGAACTGTAGTTATACCAACCATGTGGATAAGGTTATACCAGAATATTAAACCATGTAAGGCTATGCCAGGATAAGGTTACGCCACGTAACCAGGATAAGGTTATGGAAGGATCACTATAATATTATTGTGCCCCACCACCTACATGCCTTGTCCTCACGCACCTGGCATGTTTCTGTACATGTCTTGCAATGGAGTACATGTGACGTGCCCGTACATGCCCAGGCAACTTACTCCAGCTCTCATAGGCTGTATTGGCCACACCCACTGCCATATCAACATCTTCTTGTGTTCCTACCAGTATGATATAGGAGAATAATTAGCCCCATCCCCCTGAGTGTTGAAACAACCTTGAATTGTGGATGCCAAGCGTTGGCCTGTAGCTGGGTTGAATGTATCATAGTTCTTCCTCCCTTCAGGTTTCACCCATTTGTTCCCAATGAAGTGTCCAAAACTCTGCCCATGATCCTCCAGCCACGCCTCTGCTACAGCTGGTGCCTCTGGGGCGGGGCCATAATCCAAGGTCTTGAGTAGTTCTCTGACAGAAGGTTTCCCACTCTCCACTACAACTCAATAATACATAAATATCCACACCAACTTACATGTGATCTCACATTTTCCCTTCTTGGTTTGCAGTACGGATGTTCCATTGCTGACGTGATTGCTAGTAGTGTTGGCAAGCTTGGCAACTTTGGCAGGAGTCTCTGCTCCACTTGCAGCAGCTAATCTCTTGCTCCTTGTAGACATCACACCCACTTCAAAACAACACGAGGATCCTATCTGCACCTAGTACCTGGTAAGGGTCTTCAAGCTAAGGGGCGGGCGCGCAGCGCGCGCAGACTCGAACTCGAACTCATAGGGCCTATATCTATCTAGGGCCTAGCGCCTAGGGACATGCAAATTATGCTGGCATATTAGTTTTGGGTTGATGCCAGCACAATGCTGGGGTTTTTACTTCCAGATATGATGTTGACTCTTGAGTTCCTTTGTATAAACTGCTGAATTAGAGTAGCCACCTACGTAATTGGTGGTGGTAACAAAAAAAAATGTTCAGAGCCGGAGCCACCTCATTTATAGTGGTACAGCCATGGCTACCATCTGGAGGGTCTGGGGAATGATTCAATTTCAATCTGGTATGATCCAGGCAATGCCATGTACTAACTTATAAGTCATTTTGTTATTATTATTCAAATTACATACACACACACACTGAATGGTGGTACGGCCATGGCCGTAAAGCGGGGCTATTTCGAACGGTGGGGCTATTCCGTAGGGTCAAATATTTTCAAAACTCCTCGAGCTTATGAGCTCTATTTTGAAAGGTATATTCTACTATTATGGTAGATTATATCCTCCAACATTGAGCTCAGAAGCCTGAGTAGTTTCAGAAATATTTGAACAATACGGAATTACGAAATAGCCCCGCTTTACCTTACTGTCTTGCTGCTCATTAAATGAAGCTTTTAACAACGAAAATACACGTTCAGAGGCAGCTGAAGATGGCTGAACTAGTAAGACTTTTGTGCAGCCTCATCCAATATGGAAGCTCTGGAGCATTTTGCTTCCACCACTTCAACACAGAGAAGTCTTCATGATTATGCTCAAATTTTACCTATTATGCCAGCATTATGCCAGCAGAATGGAAGTACCGATTATGCCCAAAATTATGCCAGCATAATAATAGCCTCAGGCCTATAGCCCATCTTGTCCCCTGAGCTGAGTTTATAATGCCTAAAGGAATACACCACCCCAGGGTCGTTTCAACAACAGCGCGCCAAAACCCCGCCAATTTTGATAGAGAGAAAGGGTTAATATGCGACCTTTGAGCCCTGCCCTGCCTATCATTAGTCTGGCATAGCACCGCCCACCGACTTGAGTAGGTGGTCTGGTGACATACAATACAACGAGTTGTGCCGTTTAGCAGGAAACTAGCTAAATCAATGAATATCATTAAATGACGTTTAATGACGTAAAATTACGCAAACACTTGGCGCCTTTTCCTGTAAGTTCACGGCTAAAATTGCACCTGCCAATTAAATTAAGAATAACTGACAACTGTGATGTCACTGGCTAATTATAATACCGTTTCCTACGACACTTCCTGTTAGTAACGCGCATGCGCAGTAGAATCCACCGGCACAACTCGTATTGTATGTCACCAGACCACCTACTCCAGTCGGTGGGCGGTGCTATGCCGGACTGGCCTATCATTAGCATATGCGGCCAAGGGATGGATTATGGTGTTCACGAGAGGCGTACTGAAGGTCTTATGCCGTGTTCTGTGGATCGTTGGTATCATCTGTCTGATCGCGTTTAGTCTGCTCAGCAATGGAAACTTTCTGAGGTTGAGAAAGATGGTTAACAGTGAGGGGATGAGTGGTTGTGGCTGCAGTAGTCTCGGAGCCAGCATTTTCTTTGATAGAAGGAAAGATATGGAGTCTTGCTGCAGTCAAGCAAAATATGTCTCTCTTGAGAAAGTCATGGATTTATCATCACAATGTACTGTTCCATTTTTAATACGCACCAAAGCAGGAAATATCAAGTGCTCTTGTACAGATGTGATCCTGTGCAGGACAACAATTGTCAGTGCTCTCTCTGATAACCACTACCCTGAAGCAGTGGATTTTATTGCTTCATTGCAGACCTTCATGCCAGTTAGTAGAATCATTGTGTATAACTTGGGACTCACTCTACATAGAGTCAATTTGCTAAATACATATTGCAACGTTGAAGTCCGCAACTTCAACTTCAGCAAGTACCCACCACATGTCAAGAAAATCACAACATTTGCCTGGAAACCAATAATCATCAACGAAATCTCAAACAATAATTCCCATGAAGTGATCATGTGGTGTGATTCCAGTTGCAGACTGCGTCGTCCCTTGGGTCCCCTCCTGACACATCTTGCAAAACACCCCATCCTGCCAGGCCCCATTTCAACCTTCCCTTTCATTGCCACAGCACACGACGGTATGCTCCAATACTTGAAAATCAACCAATCCAGAAAAGAACTGGCCTCCACTGGCCTCTCCTTACAAGCAGGAGCAGTCATCCTCTGGAATAATGACGAAGTAAAGAATAAGGTACTCAAGTATTGGGTGGACTGCGCCATGCACAAGGAATGCATTGCTCCTGATGGAGCTACATTAGGCAATTGCTTCTTCAGACACATGAGCTCTGGAGAATATTGTGGTTGTCACCGCTATGACCAATCTGCCTTTAACCTCATCCTCACCAGGGAATATGGTATACACTTTATACCCAAAATCATTTACGATGATACAGTTAATTATTGGACAATTGAGAGAAAACCTACCAGATATTTTCCTATAGCAACAAAATGTGCTAAGGAGTAGTCTGTATAATTACTGGGCTCTTTGTGTACTTCATAATAATTATATGTAGAGATACAGTTGTGTGCCAAACTCTTGTAGTGTATAAGGTGGTAGTTGTACCTAATTCTTTTCATTTGTCCATGGTATTCATTGTGGTCACCTAGTAGTTGTTCTGGTGAGCAGTGAAGTAATTAAGTCAATCAATAGAATCAGCAGCAATAATGAATGTGACCCTCACTGGGTGAAAACAGTGCTGACAAAAATGCTAGTCACTATCAAACTTGATGCTGCAGACAGATGTATCAATTGTACCCCCTTTGTATGTTCCTCTCTTCTTTTTGGTCTTCTCATGACGGAAAGATTTTCCTGAAATAAAATATAATTTTGCTGAAATACTGCTGGGGACAATGGACATACCCCATATAGACCTCCTTCCACCCAAGGCTACCATGAACCAACCTTTTGTAAACTTTAGGTCTCGATTGGCTTTTTCTCCCCAGGAACCGTGAGACCCTACCTGAAGAGAGACACGTACAGAAAAATAGAAAAATGATTGTGACTCATTCACCATTGAATGCACAATGAATGGCTTTGTTAGTCAGTCCCTGTATTGAATGCACAATGAATGGCTTTGTTAGTTAGTCCCTGTATTGAATGCACAATGAATGGCTTTGTTAGTTAGTCCCTGTATTGGTTCGGTGCATTTAAATTGACACACACGTACATACCTTTGCTTCAAAGGAATTGTCTTTCAGTCGTTCATCCACTTGAATATTAGTAGCCACCCTCCTAAAGGGAGTGCCCGACATCTTCCCTTTCTTCTTCTGTCAATATCAAGCAAGCAACAGAACAATCATTCATACTTGCCTCATTCTACTGCTTGCCTTTTTCCTTGAAACAACTGGGGAAGATAAAGCTTTGGTATCCATGGACATGGAGGTGGGTGTTGCAGTGTCTGCATCTTGTAGTGACCTTTTACCAACTTCATTCTCAGAATTAGATGAGTCGGAAGAGGATCCATCATTCATTGACTGTTGTCTCTTGTCTGTCGTGTCAGAAGAGACAAGTTTCTTGTCGCCATCATCATCACCATCAGAGCTATCTGAACTGGAACTAGTGGACGATGCCTGCTGATTCCTCCCCTTCGCTTCATAAGACTGAGCCAGCTCTGAAGTACCATTGCTCATATTCTTCTTTCCTTTTTCTTTAACCACTGACTTCTTCTTGTTAAGGTTTTCCATCTTTTTTCTTCTTTTTTCCTCAGCCCCGCCCACTTCCTCATTGATGACTACTGGTTCATCTTTCCCATTTTCTTGCATTGTTACGAGTTTGTTCTTTTTTCTCTTCTTTGGTGGTGGGGGTGTGTCTTCAGTGAGAGTCACAGCCTTCCTTTTCCTCTTTTTGGATGTGGGTTTGTCTTCTCCCACAGCAGTTGCTGTCGTTCTCTTTCCAGTATGTCTGCATAGTTAAAAGTTGTGACCATTCAAGGAAATGGCACTAATCATCCAATATGTCATGAGGTGAATGAATACCTTGACTAAGCCTTTTCAGCCCAGCCAGAATATTTCTTAAACTGCTTCGGTAATCGTGACCATTGACTAATGAATCTATTCAGCAGGTTCGTGCTATTGCGATCGTTTTGAATACCCAGAACTTAATGAAACACCTTCAGGTTCTATGTTTGATCAGTTTCAATTCCTAAAAGCTAGCTAGCTGCTTGTGAGTTCTGAAACACTGTGTATTGACATTGATGGATTTTTTTCCACTCGCTTGCGCTAGTTATCACCTCTGGAGCATTGACGTAATTATTTGAAATAAATTTATAATTTGTCTAGTATTTTCGAGAGTTTGTTACCTTTGATGATAGAAGGAGTAGAAATGAAGGAGGCCAGCCTCCCCTGCCCCCAACCTCTGGCATTGAACACCTAGTGGCTACAGATAAAAAAAAAAACAAGGTAAGCTTACCAAAAACATAGTCAACTGAGCCTAAGGCAGATAGTGGTACGGCTACCATCTGGGGGGTAAAGTTTAATGTTATTGATTCGATTTCAATCTGGTATGATCTCGGCAATACTATGCACTAATTATAGTCATTATTCAAATTGCATACACACACAAAACAAACAAACAAAAAAACTCTGAATCATGGCCGTATCAGCCGTAGCAGCCGTAGCAGTGCCTCCGGCCATGCCTTTAAGGGGAAGGGTAACTCACTGTATCACAGGCCTTCTGGAGGGCTTTGGCTGCCTTTTGAAAGTTATTCTGGATTAGAAATGTGTATACATAAGGCAGGAGATCTGAAGGAACCACACTCTCTTCATCCATATCCATAGCTAGGCCACGTGTTCTATCACTTGGACCCCTTACCAGCTCTTTTCTTGTTTACTCTTTGGCAAACTTGTGCATCATGTCTGTAGGACGAACAGCATTGTTTTGGCGTGCTCTGCAGCCGCAAATAAAGGTAATAAATAGTGATGTGTCCCTAAACTGTTGTCATGGAGCCGCAAATCTCCAGCTCCTTGGTGTCCCTTTATGCCCTCTGGCAATTCGAGGTTACTCCCACCAGCTAAACGGTGAGTTTTTGGTAGAGAAGAAAGGACTGAAAGCTAGAGTGTTTGATGGAACAAAGCTTGCAAGCACCATTAACAAGGAGATCGCCAAAGAAGTGCAGGACATGGTTGCCCAGGGAAAGAGGTATTCACTAGTTATATAAATTAATGGAGTGGAGATGTTTGCATGGAGATTCTCTCTTCCAGGATGATCTCAATCTCTGCTCTAAATGGTCTCTTTTTCCTAGATCTTAGACTTAAAACTAATGGTAGCTGATGCAGATGGGAGACTCATAGTAATTTGATGCCTTTGCATATGCCACCACAGCATAATTAATAAAGTTGTGGAGGATACAATTATGGTTTTGCAGGGCCCCTCACTTGGTTGCCATCCTGGTGGGAGGAGACCCAGCCTCTCAGACCTACGTCTCCAACAAAGCTAAAGCAGCTGAAAAATGTGGCATGAAGGCAAGCACTATGTTCAAGGACAGCTCCATCACACAGGTAGAACATCACAAGATAGAACCTCCAGTGTGACTGGTACTATAACCACATCTATTAGGAGAAGCAGCTTTTGATGTGGAATGGTGGCCTCTCCATAAACCTATATAGTCATCTTAATGCTTCACAGTAGAGCTAGAGTCAATGCCTAGAACCACAATCTCAGCTTCTGTGGCTCACATGCTGTCCTTAGTCTGAGAGGTGGCTGGATGGTTTTGTTTGACTGCAGGAAGAGTTACTAGCCCTGATTGGGGACTTGAATCAGAGTGATGATGTTGACGGAATTCTGGTCCAAATTCCTCTGCCTCCCCATGTGCATGAGAAGACAGTGATGCAGGCAGTGGACCCCTCCAAAGATGTGGATGGCTTCCATCTCCAGAACATTGGACGCTATTGTTCAGGGGACCCAGGCTCGGCCCTCATCCCTGCCACTCCCCTGGGGGTACTGGAGATTATCAAGCGTTGCAACATCCCAACCTATGGCAAAACTGTGTGCATTGCCAACCGCTCCAAGAATATAGGTAAGGGATAACAGCCACAAATACACAGGGCAATTGGAGGATGTGATGGTCGGGTTACCATCAAGCTGAGGGTGAGGGTGGGAGACAGTGAAATGAAGGCCATGAGGTTGAATTGAGTGTATGCAGTGATTCTTGTAGAGGTGGAAATAATTTGCTTGTTGAATGGTGCAGGGTTTACATTGAACACACTGCTGCACAGTGATGGAACAGGAGATGCCACAGTGCTGCAGACTCATCGCTACACTCCTCCAGAGCAGCTAAAAATAAATATGCTGCAAGCAGACATTGCCATTGTAGCATGTGGTAAGTAGTAACTTCTCCCTTGAAGTCAGAAGGGGGTCCAATATCCATGCAAATACTAGTTTGTATGTCTTCTTTCTTTTAGGCATCCCTGGACTGATCAAAGCTGATATGGTAAAGGAGGGAGCTGCAGTCATTGACATAGGTCGGCCATCAGCTGAGAACTTCAACCCTTTCTTTCAATTTATAATATGCAGGCATCAACAGGATCAAGACCTCTAGTGGAAAATTTAAGCTCGTAGGTGATGTGGACTTTGAACCTGTGGCTCAAAAGGCATCGGTCATCACTCCCGTTCCTGGAGGGGTGGGACCTCTCACTGTTGCCATGGTGATTAGAAATACTCTTCAAATTGCCCAAAAGGAGTTACACTTTGACTTCAAGACCATCTATGAACAAGAATGAGTCCACTCCAAGAAAAATATGATTATTTATTTTTGTCTCCACAAACCTATTCAATGTCTAGTTCAGTATTGCTGTAGAGATCTAAAATAGTCTACCACAAGACTGTTTTTAAGTAAAGGAATTCTTTGCTTGGTATAAATGGAAAAGTGTGCATGTGCATGTATTCAGTGTAACACATAAAACATTATTTTCATGCCTTGCGAGTTTCTGATAGATATAAATTATTATAATTCTTATGTTTGGACTTGAGTAGCAGGTGGTGGCATCATCATCGGTGGTGTCTGCTGCTACCTTTAGACTTCTTTTTCTTGAGTGACTCGAGTGCTCGCTCTCTCAACTCTTTCTCTTTTTTATCCACCACTTTCCTCACAGGACTGTCCCTGTTGTCAGCCAACTCATCATCACTGACACTACGGGACTAAGAACAGGTCACATGTAAGACACACCTATCACATTCATTCAATCACATACTTGGCCAGAAATCTTTATGTACATGCAGCTATGTATGCATGTCTCCTTATTCTCGTATAATACCTCACTCACCTTTCTTTTCTTTGAGTGTTTCTTGCTCTTTTTAGAGTGCTTCTTCTTCTTATGACTGTGTTTCTTCTTTTTCCCTCCCTCACGTGAAGGGGACCCACTCAAACGCTTCTTATGCTTCTTGGCTTTCTGAGAGTGGGACAAAGAGGGAGCATAATAACTCCATGCTAATCCTGCAGCAATGTAACCTTAACACACTAGGAATGTATGTGATGTGACATGTGCTGACCTCAATGACACACAAGGAATGCATATGCATGTATGTGATATGAATCATGTGACATGTGCTGACGACCATGTGCATGTATGCTGACCTTGGGAGGTGGAGGTGATGGAGACCTCGCTGGAGAAGACGAGTAAGAGGACATTGACGAAGAGCTACTGTGGCTTCTTCCCCTTCCTCTTTGCACTTTAACCTCCACAACATCATCATCATCTCGTGTCCTCTTCTTCCCGACCACACCCCCTCCCTTCCTCCCTCGTCCCCCCTCATCCTCACTCCCATTTTGCAGCTTCACATGACTTCGGTGCTTGATGGGGGGAGGGGACACCCTTGGCCGCTGGAAGACTGCTGCTCCCTCATCTGACGAAGAAGATGAACTACTGCTCCTGGACCTGACTCTGGGGGCGTGACCAGACCTCCCCTACAAATAGAATTAGTGACATTAACTAAGGAAGGAAATGTAAAGCATTGTGGCAAGTGACGCTACCATACCCACGGGAAGAAATACACACTCCTCATTAGACTCCCTAAGTGGCTCACGTTGCTTGCCAATAATATTTATTACTTGTTTAAAGATGTTATCATGTAATGAGATGGTGAAGGAGGATTGAAGAAAAACCGGCAACCCAAGTGACCCCGCAACCCACCAGCTGAGTTTGAACCTGCAGCAACTGACTCTTCAATCTTCAATCCTCCTTCACCATCTCATTACATGATAACATCTTTAAACATGTCTAGGATGAGAGAGAACCATCGTATGTGAATATTTATTACATTGGGTATATACCTCTTTATGCTGTTTTCTTTGAGGAGAAGGAGTCCTATTGCGACGTTTGCGTATTGGGACTGGAGATCTGGAACGGGACTCAGAGTCATAACTGGACTCATTGCTGGAACCAGAGGAGGAAGGTGGGTGTGGTTTTCTTTTATGCCCTCTAGCTCTGTCTGGAGAGATTCGAACCCCTTTCCTTATTGGGGAGCCCTTAGAAGGGCGGGACCGTCTCCGTGGAGATGGTGGAGGAGAAGGAGAGAGGCTAGGGGAGTATGAATCAGAATCACTAGGTCCAGAGGAAGGGGGAGAGAGGTACTTCTGCCTGGGGTTACGAGCAGGTCCCCTTTTATTTTTGACCGGGAGATGCGTGGAGTCTGGAGAAGATAGGGAATCCACTGAGGAATGGAACGGGGATGGGCTCAGACTGTAGTCACTGTCACTACTAGATGCATACTCAGCAGGTTTGACACGTGGTGGTGGAGGAGAGGGAGAGGAGAGGGCTACAGGTCTAGCTCGCGGAGGGGAGTAGTGTCTGTGCTGAAGTGGTAAAGGATTCCTAATGCTGCGACGACGATTTCTGTCAGGTGACACTCTAATGGGGCTACGTATCAGATTACTCCGTCTTGGTTCCCGTGGAGATGAACTCCGACCTCTGTTCCTACGTCCAGGTGATGGAGAACTTCTATTCCTCCTGCGAGGAGGAGGAGGGGAACGTTCTCCCCTGTAGCGGTGTCCAGACTTGCGAGGGGCCGGGGGTGACGATGGAGGGGATCTAGAATGAGATCGCCTCCTGAAATAAGTGGGCGGGGACTTAGATGGCGATTTTTTATGATGATCAAGAGATGATCGCCTCTTTTGGAAGCTGGGAGGGGATCTGGAACGAGACCGCCGCCTCTTTTGATAGCTGGGAGGGGATCTAGAACGAGACCGCCTCTTTTGGAAGCTGGGAGGGGATCTGGAATGAGACTGCCTCCTTCTGTGGTACTCGGGTGAAGAGCGACGATGGACTGGAGAACGGGAACGAGACTGATGTGGTCTCCCTCTCCTTCGAGGGGGAGAATCTGGGGACTTGGAATATCTTCTACAATATAACAAAAGAATAACAACAACAACAACATACAAGACATGATGTACCTGGAGCGATACTGATTCCTACGAGGTGGGGAAGAAGGAGGGTGGCGGGTGTGCCTCCTGTTGGGTGATCTGCTTCTGCTTCGAGATCTGCATGCATGTACATGTTATAGTGAATGCCATATCCAATGTCTGTACATACAGTCTGTGTACCTTCGTCTCCGTGGTGACCTACGTGGTGACCTGGAATGACTACGTTTTCTCCTCTGTGGACTCTTGGATCGTGACCTTTCCCGCTCGCGATGTTTACTGGAGGTCTTTCTGCTGGTTTCTATCACGGAGGTGTGGTTACTATTAGGAGCTGGGGACTTGGAGTTGATGTCAGGACTGAGACTTGCTTTACTACCATCGTCATTGTCATCATCACTTCCTCCAGGCTTGCCATCAGCATCATCCCTACCAGAGCAGTTCAGTAAAGGGGGTAGCTTTTAATATTTTACCATAAACCAAGAGCTAAAATTTATGTAGAGTGAACTCCCTCTATCAGGACCCTCACCCCTGTATTATTCACGACACTTTAAAAAGTCCCAATGTATACTTATAATATAAATGAGGCCACCCCTCTAATCAGGACACTTCTGCTGGCCCCAGATTACGGGGAGTCCACTGTGCTACGGGGAGTCCACTGTATTACAGGGAGTCCACTGTATTACGGGGAGTCCACTGTATTACAGGGAGTCCACTGTATTATGGGGAGTCCACTGTATATAGGGAGTCCACTGTGTTACAGGGAGTCCACTGTGTTACAGGGAGTCCACTGTATTACGGGGAGTCCACTGTATTATGGGGAGTCCACTGTGTTACAGGGAGTCCACTCTGTTACAGGGAGTCCACTGTATTACGGGGACTCCACTGTATTACGGGGACTCCACTGTATTACAGTAGAAATTAGGAGGACTGTGCACACTAATAATATTACATATTAGGAGATTCTTCTTCCTTTTTCTCTTCCTCTTCCACTGCTACTTCCTCTTGTGTTTGGTTGTCTTCCTTTGAACCACTGTCCACTTCCTTGTCCCTTTCCTTCCTCTCCTCCCTGCGTGACCTTTCCTGCCCCTCCTCTTCCTCCCTGAGTCTCTCTTCTGCTTCCTTCTTCTCTTCATATTCTCTCTGTCGTCGCTCCAGCACTTCACGTTCAATTTCATTGTGCCTGGCCAAAGATGCCTCCATTCGCTCCTGCTCTAGCTACAAGGGCACACACAAAAAAAGTTAATCACTTCCGTACACTGAAAACAACTCAACATAGGGTGATCATTAAATAGAATCATGAAATATAAAACATGCATTGACATACTTAACATACTGTACATACATTACCAAACACTGAATAACCGTGCTACTAAACTAATGTAGATCACATGACTAGTCACATGACAGTGTGCAGCGGAGATGACCTTGGGGGTAAGAGTCTGTCGTAAAATAGACAAAATAAATGAAAAAACAGTACTGGCATAACATCCCAATCTATGCAGTTAGTTCCCCTCCTCAGTGACACACAAATAAAGAATTCACTTCCTCAACTTTCAAACTACCCAAAAAAAAACACTTCCCTACCTCCCTACCATAAGACCCAAAACCAAATCAAAGGTAGAGGACCTATCTTTCCACCAGGGTAGCTTGGAATATTGCAACCCAAAAAAATTCGGCTGGGGACTCCCATAGTTTGCTAGAAAGTGGTAACAGTGGATTGAAAAGTAGACTATGAGGTGAATTGGGCCGAATATACATTAGTACAGGCTACAATACTGAATGAGGTTCTTCAGTTAATGATAGGTACATGTGTATGGGAATGAAAGTGGGTAGTGGGTCCTTACCCTCAAGTGTTATCAACTAGCCATCCACCTGTCTGCCAGCACGTACGTACACATGTCATGTGGGGAGTGGGGGGAAGGCATTTTAGCCGTGAGTTTTAGCTTTAGAGAGTGAGACAGCAACACAATTAAAATCCATACCCACTTGGAAAACAAATTTATAACATACATAAAGGAGACCATAAATCTCCAACTGCAAACCTTTTTCAAGCGGATCTCTTCTTTCTTTTGCTCGATGAAGCGAGTGGGAACACCCCCAATGTTCTCTTGTGCACTGACTAGAAGCTCCCACAGCTCCTGCATAAAGATGCGAGCATACTTTCCATGGAGAAAACCAGTCAAGTTCATCTGGAGTTCCTTAGGCTCTGGATACTAAAAAAATGAGAATTACGAAGATATCTACTATCATTTCTTCCAATAGCTTCTTCTCTCATACCCGATTGCTTTCCAGCATATTGAATATGAATTCCACTACAACATCGTCTTCAATGCCCAGCAACTGTGTAACACGCTGAGCTATCCAAGGCTTTATTGTATCCAGGCTTACTTTGCTCATGTCCACCTGTTGAAAACAAATTCAAGCAGCCTGCTCAACAAGAATATTACGCCAAACTTACCTTAGTTCCAATGTTTGGAGGGAACTTCATGGACTTTAAGAGCTTCTTATCCTTGTTGTAGAAGCGGGAGTCCTGGTCTACACTTGTGCCCTGGGAATGTGGGTGTGCATTAGATAGAATTTAACGGCACTTACACTTGCCCTTGCCTTCTTCCTTATAAAAACTCACCCTGAAAAAACCCGCGTCAGTCATTTCTAATCAACAGTCTCAAATTCTAAGTTCTGTACAAGAAAAACAACCAAACTGATTTGATCTTGCAAGCTTGCCAAGGTTGCCTTTAATTATGCGTTCTTCACAAAATAGAAAAATTTTTCTCATTCAAACGCATGCGCGGCAAAGTACAAAAAATTATTGTTATTAATTAAAAAAAGTAAAAACCTGCCATATGTGTATAGAGAAGTGATATCAAATAGGACAACACCATATCAAATGAACACAATAATTATAAAATTAGTGCCAGTATGGAGGAAGAGATAAAAGGGCAGATATCTAAGTAGAGGAGCGCTCAAGAAGCATAGTGTAACAAGAGTCACAGACCCGCACTGGTTTGGAACTAGAGGCCAATTGCATAGAGTTCTCCGAACAGGTGTTACAGAATACACCCCCACAACTACGACAGTGGTGCTACAGAAAGGAAAGAAAACAATGATTTTTCCTTAATTCACTATCCACTCACCTTTCTCCTTGATACAGAGAATGGTTTGTTGCATCCTTTGCAGTCTGTGATGGCTTTATCCTCGACCCAGACACTCTCCTTCACCAGAGAGCTCACCTGTTTCATGTCCTCCACCTTTTGCTGGGATCTACATAATAACCAAACAATTACTTTCAGTTGTCTCAAAATACCAAGCACCAAGCCCTTAATACCAAGCACCAGGCCCTTAACAGGGGTAAATACCAAGCACCAGGCCATTAATAGGGGTAAATACAAAACACCAAGCCCTTAATAGGGGTAAATACCAAGCACCAGGCCATTAATAGGGGTAAATACAAACACCAAGCCCTTAATAGGGGTAAAAACATCTTTCCATAATAGGATACGACTTACAAACTGAGTTGCCTTCCCATCTCCACCATGGCTATTTCCTGTTCCGTCACTGTCTCCTGCAGTGCTGCATAACGCTCTTGCAACTGTGCATTGTCCTGCACACACCCCGTCATTCAGCCACATCTCACACAAAATATAATCATGAGAATTACTTTTTTAAATTCTTTGAACTTCTTTGTCTCATTTGTCAACTCCACAATTCTATTCTTTTCTCTCTGCAATTCCATCTACACAACACAATTCCATATGAATGCTCCTTCCTAATAGCTCCTGGCTGGGCCTTCACTCACTCACCTGTAATGTGGCCCTCCATTG
Source organism: Crambe crambe (assembly GCA_963924555.1). Lineage (NCBI taxonomy): Eukaryota > Metazoa > Porifera > Demospongiae > Poecilosclerida > Crambeidae > Crambe > Crambe crambe. The sequence goes on along the minus strand of OZ004586.1, from coordinate 8,707,488 downwards.
CTTCTCTATGGCTAGGTCAGCTTCTGCTGTACTCCTTGCCAACTGCACTTGCTCTAACTTGCCAGCCAACTCCCTTGATGTCTGCTCTGATCTCTCCAACTTACTACTAGTCTCTGCCAACCTGAAGATGAAGATACAAAGATGTAACCTTTCCCTTTCAATACTGCAATCATTTACATTTTATCATTGGCCTTGCTGTGTGAGGTCAGCTGAGAGAGACGACTCTCTAATGTCCTGATCCGTAAGGAGTCTTTCTGATGTGTCTCCTTCAGCACCTACAAACAGTACAAGAATCCATTTCACAATAAGTGCAGGGATAGTACTTAATATACTCTCACAGCGACAACCACACCCCCAGGAATCCCACCCACATACTACCTTCAGTTGTGATTGCATCTTTAGGTTGGCTGACTTGGTCTCTTCCAGTTGTTTGCGGAGAGTTACGACAGTGTCCTGTTTCTCATGGATGCTTTTCTCTAGTAGCTGGAGGGCAGTCTGCAAGGATCATCATATGCACACACACATCCTCTCCCTTGCTCATTATATTCTACACACCTCTTTTTCTTGGCGTATTGATCTCTGGAGTTCCACCTCTTGCTCCAGCTGTTGTCGGAGCTTCTGTTCTGTGTCTAGTGAGCGTTGGCTTGCAGAGTACAGCTCATTTAGCCCCGCCCTTAAGCAACATACATCACCAAGGGGGTCAGGATGTTATTGCTTACAATAGACCACATATATACCTGGTTTGGACATATGTTGCTAGCTCAGCTTGCTGGTCATCTTGTAAGTTCTGCACGAGAAAACGTCAGTCTAGAAATGTGCCACACCCCTTAATAGTCTCCCCTAGCTGTACTGTCAGACAGGGTGCTTAAATACTATTCTTGAGAATGTAATTCAATTAATGCCATCCCAGCCTACTTTCTCTGAAGTTTCTTTCATTTAGTATACTGGGGAAACACTGCCTTATTCCCGGCCCCACTACATGTGATTCAAGCCACACCTCCAAGGCTTTTCTGAGTTCAGCGGATGATCTTTCATTCATGGTGCGCAGTTCCTCCCTCTCCAAAGTGATGACACTCAGGGACTCGTTCATTAACTTCACCTGGTCCTTCAACCCAGTGTTCTCCACCTCCAACACCTTCAGTCGTCCACCTTGCTGCTCCACTGTGTTCCTACAACATGTACACACATCACAGCCAGGAAAACAGCCAACTAGTTCTCTTATGGCCATAGCTCTATGTTACATGCACTGGCAATAAGGAACAAAACATGCTCAATTCTTGTATGTATAATGTATAATGATGTAACTACAACTGGAGAGAGATTGTTTCTCACTCTATAATTGGTTGCCACTGCAGCCATGCAAATTACTTCTGTTGAGCAACAACACAATTAGCTCCATCAAAAAGTCACTAGGACAATTATTCCAAGACGAGAAGTTCTGGGTAGTGGGTAGATGCCACAGACAGGACATTAGCACTTACTCTAATTTTCTGTTGACCTCTTCCAAGTAGGCCTTCTGGTCCAAGAGCTGGGCCAGTTCAGATTCACCCCCTTCACTGCGAGGACAGAGTTCGTAGGTCTAAGTGTATGCAAGCTGAGGCAAGAGATGCTTACTTGCTCTGTGGAGAACCTGGTTCCTTCAGGTAGTTCCCATCACGCAAGTACTGACTAAAGTCAATCACCCCGACCTATGGTAACCCATGCCAGCAAATGAGAGGATACCCCTTCCAATTAACTTAGTATTATCTAACAGATTTGTCAAAGTCTTCCCCCTTGAGGAGCATGTTATAGTCGATAGCATTGAGACCCATGAGTAGTCCACTGATCACCACACCCTCATCACACAGCAGGATACTCTGACGTTCATACCATTCACTGCAAGGAAGGGGAGAGGGAGGAAGGAGAGAGAGAGGGAAGGAGAGAGAGAGGGAGGGGAGGGTTGAGTCAATACTGTTCCTCTCTTCGCAAACATTCAGCTACCTCAGCTTCCTTCCTTTCTCAATCATGAGTTTGAAGTTGTCTGCTAGTTTCTTCTGCATCAGGACAAAGCGTATCCATGCCCTGCCACGCCCAGTCATGCTCCTACATGGAAAGGTCAAAGGTTAATCAGGTCAAAGGACAGTAATCATTTTGAAAGTACTGGATTGGACTCACTTAATGCCTGGCATTCCTTTAACATTGGTCACACTCTCAAAGAAGTCAGTGGAATCTTTCTCAAAGCTCTCTATTACTCCCCAAAAGGAGCGTTTCTGTCCAAGCAGGTTGCGCTTATCTGCAAGTAAAGAGGTATGAGTGTGGTTAGCTCTACTTTAGCTCCATTGTAGTATAATGTGGAGCTTGTCAGTGCGTTCAGGACTGACTTTTTATGCGATGCTTGAATGTGTGCTCCATGAGGATGAGGAACTGGATCAGTTGAGGATTGTCATCACTGAGGGTGCGACCCAGGCGCATGGAGGTCTCAATAAGAGCCTTGATAGAGATCTTCAACATGTTGAGCAGGTTGGACCGCTCCACCACCCTACACAGGAGCAAGGAGTGTAGTGAAGCATATAGTGTTATACGGATATGCTCAGTGCTTACCCATGCTTCAGATTTCTCTCCCCTTCCAGAGATAGGCTGAGAGATTCTCCCAATTCCTCGATCGCCTCTTCCGCCATAGAGCTACCTGGTACCTACTTAGCTACTGGCGGTCGGCTTAAGCTCAAGAAAACAACTTTAGAGAAAGGAAAGGATCGTCAAATTATCACGTGAAAGAAGAGGGCGTAGCTAGCTGTCCATTTCCGCATAATACATCCTGCAAAGACAATGTCGCTTTTTAGGCACCATGATATAAACCAAGCATTCAGAAACAATCGCCAACTACAGCAGTTTATGTTAACTGATGTCACTCCAACTGGTAGGGTACTGGGAACAGGTTCTTATGGTTCAGTGGAGGAGGTTAGTACCTATCACAGTGTAGCACTTCCATTCCAACAAACCCTTACTTTTCACAGGTGAAATACAGAAAGCTTGTGTGTGCTGGTAAGAAGCTCCATGAAATCCTCCTAGATGATGGCAATGTTGGAGTGTCTGATGTCGTACGCAAGTATGAACAGGAGTGCCAGATCATGTCCAGCCTCCGTCACCCCAACATTACCCAGTTCCTTGGTCTTTGCTTCCTCCCTGGGACTCGACTGCCTCTACTTGTGATGGAACGACTTGAGACCAGTCTGGACGACCTGCTGGAGCATATGCCAGGCCTCCCTCTCTCCCTGAAATGTTCTGTCCTTGAAGACGTTGCTGGCGGACTGGTCTATCTCCACAAGAATCAACCTCCAGTCATCCACAGGGACCTGACTACAAATAACATCCTTCTGACTTCTTCCCTAGTGGCAAAGATCTCTGACATGGGGAACTCACGTATTGTTGACATGAGACCTGGTCAACTGGCCAGGACCCTCTCACGCTTGCCAGGGACACGGGTTTATATGCCTCCAGAGGCTATGGATGAGACTCACTGCTATGGACCATCTCTCGACATATTCTCCTTTGGACATCTCTCCTTGTACACTCTGACACAGGTAAATAATTTGAAGTGATCATAAGCATTTGCATAGTATTGTTAACTTTAGGTGTTTCCTGGGAAACTGCTGGTATCCACATTCCCTGACCCAGATGACCCTGAGCATATGTTGGGTCGTACAGAGGTGGAGCGTCGTGGGGAGTACATTGAGATGTTGGAGAAAGAGATTGGCAATCACCATCCTGCCTTAATCCAGCTAGTCAAACAGTGTCTGCACAATACCCCAGAACGAAGGCCAGCCACTGACGAGGTATTCGATATCCTACAGAGGTTAAAGGTCGAGGTGGAAGGAGTGTATGGTGGGAATCTGGTGAAACTAGACATTAATAGAGTGTTACTTGCCAAGGATATAAAGATGAAGGACAAGAGGATCACACAGTCAGAAGTAACTGATTTTCCTTCGATAATTTAACAGTATAACTTTTATTCCTTTATTAGGAGAGGTTCGAGAGACGAGTGGAAGAGATTCTCAGAGAACTGGAAGTAAGTGTATTAATATTCAGTGTAGCTAGTAACTATTCATATTGATAATGTAGATCAGTCGAGAGCAGTTACAGAGAGATAGCAGGGAGTATCAGGGGCAACTACAACTGAAGGATGAGCAGCTCCGACAACTACAGAGGAACATAGAAGCCAAAGATAGACAACTCCAACTGCAGCAGGGAAACATAGAGGTGAAGGACAGACAGCTCCGACAGCAGCAGGGAGACATAGAAGTGAAGGACAGACAGCTCCAACAGCAGCAGGGAGACAAGTGAAGGACAGACAGCTCCAACAGCAGCAGGGAGACATAGAGGTGAAGGACAGACAGCTCCGACAACTACAGAAAGAAATAGAAGGAAAAAATATTGAAATTCTAGTCGATACTATATATGCAGAGGTTAGCCACAGTAACTTACTCTTTCTCAGACCAACCAATCTCTTGCATTTTGGACTTGCCGTATCAATAAGCCATGACTAACTACTTTTTGTGCCTGAGTCACATGATTAGCTATAACTAGTACTATAGCAATGCATAATGTATTGACTGTTGTGCTGTAGAGGGAGGCTAGACTGAAGGAGGAATTGCAAGCCAAGGTCAGCAGATTAACAGAGGAACTGAAAAGGTCCCAGGAACTACTAGAGTCAAAAGTGAGGCACACCTTAAAATTCATTGTTATAGAAACTGTTTGGAACCGTTATGATCATAGGATCCTCTCAAACTTGAATTCCCTCTCCAGTTGAATTGGAGGCGTGGTCCTGATATGCCCTTAGGGATGGGTGGTTATGTACAGTCTGTGGTGGTACAGGGAAAGGTGTATGTTGGAGGAGGAAATAGCCCTATTATTGAGAACAACTTCATAGTGATGGAGTATGACATTGACTCGGAAAAATGGGACAAGTTGGCACGATATGAGACATGTTTGTTTGCAATGACAGCAATCAACAATCAGCTAGTTCTTGTTGGTGGTCTGCAATCTGACGATAGTCATAGTAGACTACTGGGCATATGGAGAGCTGACTGCAAGAAATGGATTCACCCCTATCCAGATATGCCCACAGCATGTCACTCTCCCTCTGTCGTTACTTACAAGGAATGGTTGGTGGTGGGTGGGGAGTTCAAGTCCCTGTCATTCGTTAATGTCATGAACACTAGCAGCAAGCAATGGCACACTGTATCCACAGCTCCTGCACCAATAGCCATGACTTACATGTGGACTGCTGTAGTAGGTGACATATGTTACTTCATGGGAGGCATGGATAATGGTATTGATACTGATGTGGTGTACAGTGTGTCCCTGCCAGCTCTCATTTCTCAGGTCAACTCCAAAGGAGAAAAAGACACACAGATATGGAAGAGAACATCTGGACTAGGACTTTATTGCTCCACTCCACTCTCCATTGGTGGGTCTCTGCTTGCACTAGGAGGGAAAGATGGACAACCTGTGACTTCAATCCTCTACTACCAACCTGAGACTGGGGAGTGGGTGAAAGTAGGAGATTTACCATTCCCACGATTCAACTGCACATGTGCAAGAATTACTGATGGAGAAATATTAGTGGTTGGAGGAGAAGATAACCAAACAGTCTTTAAGAACACTGATCTAGCTAGATTATCATTATAATTATTTTTTGTATCAATGCAGTTAGTTGCACAATAAACCGGAAGTATAGTCCCGCCCCTTTTGTAAAAGTAGTCTTGTTTACAAGCCGGCTAGGCCTGTGTTCCTGGCTCGATCTGCAGAAGCGGTTGGCAATTTGCATTATGGAAGAGAGCCTGGTACGTGTAGTCTTCAGCTCCAGTCAAGAGGTGTCTCCAAATGCGATTTGCATTCGCACACTGAAAGTGGCTAATGGCAAGAAGTTGGACACCCTCTACACTCCGTTCACTCCTAATCACTCCAACAGAATAGTGGACAGATATGGTTCACATCAATTGCTGCTGGTCCACTTTGATCATGACATCCCCCTCAAGAAGGTACAAGACATTCTCATGAGTGGTGTGATAGTCGACAATGAAGAATTCCAGTTTCTGGGGTGTAGTGCTAGTGGGTTAAAGTCTCGTAAGTGCTACATGTTCAAAGGCTCGACTGCAGATGTGGAGAGAGTGTTATCAGAGTGTGGTAACTTCAATGCTATCAAGTCAGTATCAAAGAAATTGAAGCGAATAGGACTCTTATTCTCTGAAGCAATTCACACTAAGGTGGAGGTGCCGGAAGAGGACGTTGTCGTGGTGGATGATATAGAGTCCAAAGCTGGCAATTTCACAGATGGTTGTGGTGGCATCAGTCCTATTCTGGCCCAAAAGATTATTGGATGTATCGAGCTTGATGGCTATCTCCCATCCGTGTACCAAATACGTTATGATGGGTGTAAGGGAGTTGTAAGCATTGATCCATCCTTGAAGGAGAACAAGTTAATGATCCGCAAGTCCATGAAAAAATTTGAATCAGGACACAGACCTTTCTTGTCCCTCTGGCTGTGTGCTCACTCCAGACCATATCGTTATGGAAAGCTCAACCGTCAATTCATCATGCTATTGTCAGGTCTAGGAGTGGAAGATGATGTGTTCCTTGAGAAACAGAGGACCCTTTTCAGCATGATAGAGTCTATGACTTCAAATCCTGAAGTTACTTCACAAATGCTTTTCTGGGATGATCAACCTGAAACTGCAAGAAGTGTCGCCAAATGTCTTTCTCTCCAAGCCTTTCAAGAGAACACTCATCTCTGCCAGAAGGTGAAGAAGATTCAGACTCGTTTCATTGCCAAAGCTGAGAAACTGAGTCTCTTTATTGAGGATTCTCGTATGGTTTTCGGTGTCTGTGATCAATTCAATATTCTGTGCTATGGCCAGTGCTACATTAGACCAGTGATACGTGGCACACCCTCCACTATCGTCGGGAAAGTCGTGATAGCCAAGAGTCCCAGCTACTTGCTTGGTGACATACGAGTGCTGGAGGCAGTAGACATACCTCAACTGCATCATCTTGTAGACTGCATTGTCTTCCCCACCCAAGGAAAACAGCCACACCCCAATGAAATAGCAGGCTCTGATCTAGATGGAGATGAGTACTTTGTGTGCTGGGACCCTACACTCCTCCCTCCCACTTTACGAAATCCTTATGACTACCCACCCACTGAGGGTCGTGACACTTCTGTTGCTAATAGAAAGTCCATGATAGCATACGTGTCCAAACAGAATGAGCAATCAGCCGTGATGGGAAAGATCGACAGCTGTTATCAGTACTTTGCCAACTTGTACGGCGTTGGATCTGATCAGTGTGAGCAGCTGGGACGGCTCTTTTCACGAAGCGTGGACTCAACTAAAACAGGAGATTTTGTAAAAATTCCCCCCCATCTTCAGCGACCTAGAGATCCAAAGGGCCGTAAGGAACCTGCTGTTATTCCAGTATGGGTCCAAATGAAAGAAATATCTGAGAAGAGAAAGAGTGAATTAGTTAAGAAGCTTGTCTCAGAAGATGCCAGCTGTACAGCAGTAAGTGAGGACTTTATATGGACCTTGCTTGGAGAGAGAGCTCTTGGAATTAGCGAGTTCAAGTTATTTCAATTCATCTTGGAATGGTGCCACACCCACTACCCCTCTGTCAAGGAGTGTACCAACAAACTAACTGAATTCTCCAAATTCATCGACTTCGGAAAGTTCACACTTGATGAAAGAATCGCAGCAATGGATGTGGGTATTCCTAAGAAGTTGGTGATGAATGCTCTGAATGGCTCAAACTTGCTCTCTCCAGACATGTTGGAGGAATTCTCAATGCATGCTCCCCACTGTGGCTGGTCCTTCTACCTTTGCACCGAGACACCAAATTTTTCCTGGGAGCATGTGATGCGAGCAATTCAGGGCCACCCGGAATCACTGATTGTTTTGTATCTTGGTAATGGAGTAACGGTTGCTGTACACTTCCTCACACCAGTCCCCTCTGGACTGTCTGATGTACCTCCTGGATCAATTGCCACTTACTTCTTCTCCTCGCATTTTGGTTACAAGCTGCGTCATATTCTGGGGCATGACTACAACTGCTACATTGATCTTGATGACGAGTTACTTCAACTTTATCGCAATCAAAACATTGGACAAACCTTCCTTTGGTTGAAAGGCGAGCAGTTTGGCCAAACAGGTATGCGGCAATGTGAGGAAGATATTCTCCGTATCAGCATTGATCTTACGCGATTTCAACGAGACATGACTGTCGGCAGGCATAGGCCTAGAGTCAACAAACAGGATTTTAGAGAAATGGAAGTCTATGTCAAGAGTGCCTCCGTTACTCAGCTTGCATATTTTGATCTGTACCTCACAGAGCAGCCGACAGACTGGTCCCCTCAACTGATCATTGATGACGAACTGGAGGAGCTAGTGATGACTGATGAAGCTATTTCTGCTACTGGATGCACAGTACCTACCCACTTTGACTCAACTGAGGAAGGCTTGGGATTTCTGAAGCAAGCAGCTTCAGCAGGAGACCTCTGCCAATTTCTCAAAGTTATTCAAGTAATACCAGATTATTTGAAGTCATCTAACGATCTCACCACATCTTTTCAAGAGCTGTTGGCACAAGTCGTAGTCAATCACACCCACAAGGGCCTTGATAAAGAGAGGCTAGAAGCTCTTCAAATCATCACAACTTCAGTGATGCCCCTTGTTTCAGATCCAGTAGTCCGTCTAGCACTACTGAGTCATGTGAGCAGACTCCATTGTCCTGAGTTACTTCAACAGATTGTTGCATCTCTTCTGTCCAGCTTGGAGTTGAAAGAGGCTGAAGAGTTTATCACTGTGTGTTCAAAATGGGAGTATTGGTACTATCTACCTCCAGACGTGTGTCAGTCTCTTTATACCAGACTCCATGCTCTCTCTCAGTCTTTATTAGCAGTGTCCGACTGTCAGGCTGTCACTGATGTTGATGTAGTCAAGTTGGCCACTAATAAGACTATTGAAGTGCCTATTGAAAGCAGTCATGTTCGTAACTATGCCTGTCACTTCATGTTCCTGTTGCTGCGTCATCTTATTGATGAGTTCAACAACCGATGCTTACAAAGCTCCAGTAAAGTCAGTGACACTAGCCACAGCATTATCAAATTCAAGGCATACGACGTCAAGAATCCTCATCAGCTCTCTCAGCCAGCTAAGAGTGAAGATGGAAGGAAAACATTGAGAGTTGGGTTCAGCAGGTCTCAATGCATACAATCAGGTTGCCTTCCAGTTGGCACTTGTGTAGCTATTAATCTGATGACGAAAGACACCCACAGCAGAGTGAGGTCTGTGCCAATAGCTTGGGGAACACTCGTAGATATTACCAGAAACCCTGCCAATGTAGTGATTGATGTGAGGAAACCAGTGCCCCAGTGTCTATTGCAGTCTACTCTACATGGCCAGGGACACTGGGAGCTGTGTAACATTGGCACTATCACTTTCAAGAGAGCGACAAAGGCACTCCGTGGTATAATGAACGGCAGTCATGATGATACAGGTGTCATTTCATTGCTGGTACGCTCCTTCGTAAGTACAGCAAATGAAACTTCACACGTCCTCACTCCTTCACCTCCCACCAATGTTGCTACAGCATCACTAAAACCTGCTCAAGATGCAGGGGACACACTTGCTAATGGTGTGTCACCTGGTACCAAGAAACAAAAGTCTTTCAACAGTAGCCAGGAGAAAGCCATTACTGCTGCTCTCACTCAAAGACTTACTCTCATACATGGTCCACCAGGAACCGGAAAGACATCTGTTGCATGTGAAATTGTCCATCGTGTGCTGAGAAGTCTGGGAAAGAATGAGTATGTGCTGGTTACTGCTGAGACCAACATGGCTGTTGACAACCTCACCAGACGTCTACTTCAGAATGACATTGACGTAGTGAGAGTGGGCACTATGGTGGCCCCTGACCTGCATCACATCACACTGGACCATAACAGGAGAGGAGATGATACAACTGTTGCTGCTTCTTTGATGCGGTCCGTCAATGTGCTCGCTGCTACATGCACTGGAGCTGGTGATCCTGTATTCAAGGGCCTCTCAATTCCCTATGTCATCATCGACGAAGCAACACAAGTCACAGAACCGATATCCCTACTCCCACTACTACATCACTGTCAACAGATTGTCCTGATAGGAGACCCTCATCAGTTGTCACCAACACTTCCTAATGCTTCTTCTCCTCAGGATGGAGAGCACTCATTGCCTTCACCACAGCTGTTAGCACAGACTTTATTCCATCGTCTGCAGCCAATATTGCCACCATATTTTCTGGAGGAGCAGTATCGTATGCATACTGATATGGCTTGGTTTCCCTCACAAAAATTCTATGATGGCAGGCTAAAAACTGCCCACATTGTAACAGAACGACCACATCTGAAATGCTCCCTCTTTCCCTGCAGACCTGTTACATTCATTGATGTACATGGTGGTGAGAAGAGGTCTGGTACATCTTTCATCAATGAGAAAGAAGTTAGTGTGGTCATTAAGGTCATTAAATGCTTGATAGATGATGGAGTCAGTCCACTAGACATTGGAGTGCTGACACCTTATACAGCCCAAGTCAAGACACTGAAGGATGAGTGTGTTGTCATCAAGGAAGTTGAGATTTGTACCATTGATGGGTTCCAAGGTAGAGAGAAAGATATCATCATCTTCAGTGCTGTGAGATCCAATTCAAAAAATTCTCTGGGTTTCTTGGATGACAAGTATCGCATCAATGTTTTACTGACAAGAGCTAGAAGGGGTCTTCTTGGCATTGGATGTCATGAAACGCTCTCTCGGGGTTCAGATATTTGGAAGCAATGGCTTGAACAGGCATACAAACTTGATCATACAATTATTGGTAAAGGAAATCCACCATCAAGGGATAAACGACAGCCAAAAGGGAATCTACCATCACACGAACAGAGGGATAAACGACAGCCAAAAGGGTGTCCACCATCACATGAACAGAGGGATAAACGACAGCCAAAAGGGTGTCCACCATCACATGAACAGAGGGATAAACGACAGCCAAAAGGGTATCCACCATCACATGAACAGAGGGATAAACGACAGCCAATTGGGTATCAAAAAGAGAGCTACAAGAAAAGATCACAGAAATAAATTTATGATAATAGCTGTAACTATGCTGCTTTGCTTTTATAATTTTTGCCCCTGAAATTTTGATATGTGAAATAATTTTTTTACAACATGGTAACATGGGTAAAGATCGTCACTATAGTGACGTCGACGTTTTGAATTTTTTTTCGGTTTGAATTTTTAAAGATGAGCAGTCTTCTAACAGGAGACGAGGGCTATAGCCAAGCACACAGTCTGACCTTTGTGGATGAAGTGGGGTTGGAGTATGGAGGAGACACTCAGGGAATAGGAGACTACATGTATGAAGCTTTCACTCTGCCCAGTCAGACACAAACCAGTCAAAGTCAAGCTACTCAGAATATCGAGCAGAGTCCAGCAGGTAGCTAGCTACAACTAGTTAACTACATTTGTAAGCATACTAACCAGCACCAAGTATAATCCTCTCTAAAGGACACCCTTTTGTTGTCAGTAAGGTAGCCTGTTCAAAGTTGAAGAGTCATGTGGTGGTTAATGTTTGTACTTTTTTTTTCAGAGAGTGGTAAAAGTGGAGATGTGGTGGAGGGAGTGATATCTATTCTGACGGGATTGTCCCTGGATGATCGTGGTTCTGACAATGAAGATGAGGATAAGTTGGAGCCACAGGAGTTATCCCCCCATGCCTGCGCCTACTGTGGTATCCATGACCCTGCTGCTGTTGTCATGTGCAACTCCACCAAAAAGTGGTTCTGTAATGGGCGTGGTAACACTTCTGGCAGGTGATTTAGCATCCATATCCAAGCATGACCATTTAGTGACCTTGTTAATCTGGAGTATTTGCATGCTTCCCTTTACCATGCCAATGGTGGTCATTTTGGCTCAATCTCCATAGGTAGATGGCCACTGTTGGCATGGTAAAAAGATGCATTGCTATGACCTTATTGAGTGTGCATGTACTGTGTCTAGCCACATAGTGAACCACCTGGTGCGTTCCAAGTGTAAGGAGGTGACCCTGCACAAGGACAGTCCACTGGGAGAGACTGTGCTGGAGTGCTACAACTGCGGAAACAAGAACGTATTTGTACTGGGCTTCATCTCTGCCAAGGAAGAGTCGGTGGTAGTCTTGCTGTGTCGTCACCCCTGCCTTCAGCAAAACACCCTCAAGGAAGACTGGTCAGTGTTCAATCATGTCAGACACTCCCCCTCATAGACTGATTAGTTGCTGGATAGTGTCAGGCAAACCCCTCATAGATCGGTCATTGTTGACCCCTTACATAGATTGGTCAGTTCCTTTTCATAGTAATACTCAAACATACTCGACTTGCTACACCATGTATCTATAATGTACATGTACACCATGTATCTATATGTACATGTACATGTACACCATGTATCTATAATATATCCATGTACATGTACACCATGTATCTATATGTACATGTACACCATGTATCTATAATATATCCATGTACATGTACACCATGTATCTATATGTACATGTACACCATGTATATCTATACTATATCCATGTACATGTACACCATGTATCTATATGTATGTACCCACCCACCCACCCACTAGGAATCCTGCCAATTGGAACCCCTTGATCTCTGACCGCTGTTTCCTGTCCTGGTTGGTCAAGGTTCCCTCAGAGAAGGAGCAGGCCCGAGCTCGCCAGATCTCGGCCCCTCAGATGAACAAACTGGAGGAGTTATGGAAGGATAACCCTGAGGCTACCCTGGAGGACTTACACAAGCCTGGGGTCGATGAAGAACCCTTACCTGTTGTCCTCAAGTATGTACAAATATGCCTACATCTGCATGATCTAGGTTTTATTTGTTTATTTATTTAAGTGGGCTGGTTGCTTATAATGAACACAATAATCTTATTCATCTCTCTCCCCTCCCCTCCCTCTTATCTCCCTCTCTCCCCCTTCCCTTCCCTTCCTGCAGGTATGAGGATGCCTACCAGTACCAGAACATCTTTGGGCCTCTGGTCAAGTTTGAGGCAGACTATGACAAGAAGCTGAAGGAGAGTCAGACACAGGGCAACATCGAGGTCCGTTGGGATGTGGGCCTCAATAAGAAGAGGATCGCACACTTCAATTTCCCACGCAGGGATGGGGGTAAGAGGGGTGTGGTAACTGGTGTGGAGAAAAAGGAGTGGTGTGCATTAAATAGGATAAGAGAAAGCAATGCTTATGGTGGTTTGGTGTAATGATATATAATATATATATATATATATATATATTTTTTTATTTTTTTTAGATATGCGACTGATGCAAGGAGATGAGCTGATGCTGAGATACGTGGGAGGGATGCGGCAACAATGGGAGGGCATAGGACATGTCATCAAAGTACCCAACAGTATCCTCATTACAGATCATCTTGATGTAACAACAAAATGCCATTTCCTTTGGCCACACCCAGTATTTAGTAGGAGCAGAATAAACGAAGATTGATGGTGGCAAAGTTAGTGGCCAAATTGCTGATTGGGTGGCTGAAGTAGCCACTGTTGACCAATGTGGGTAGAACCCAGGGGTAGTTGTTTTGCTTGACAATATTGTTGTGTAGCTGGGTTTGGTGAGGAGGTTGGACTTGAATTGAAGTCAAATGTGGGTGTGCCTATTGATGTCACCCACAACTTTTGTGTGGACTTTGTGTGGAAGTCGACCTCCTTTGATAGGATGCAAAATGCCATGAAAATGTTTGCAGTGAATGAGACTGCTGTCTCCATTTATCTGTACCACAAACTGCTTGGACACGAAGTGGAGGACCAGGTCACTAAAGTACCACTCCCTAAACAGTGAGTCACTCTACCCAAATCTCACCCTCTTCATTCACCCCTCTGATTGGTACCCTTCCACTAGGTTATCAGTGCCCAATTTGCCGAAGTTGAACAATTCACAGATGCACGCCATTCGCACAGTGCTCCAGAGACCCCTGGGCCTCATCCAGGGGCCTCCAGGCACCGGCAAAACTGTCACCTCTGCCTCAATTGTCTACCACCTATCAAAGATACACCGCAACACGTAAGTCTTCAGGTATCTTTGTATGAATTTAAATTAAGATTATTTGTTGTTGTTTGTTTGTTTGTTTGTTGTTTTAATAATCAATTGTTGTTCCAGGCAAGTGCTGGTGTGTGCCCCTAGCAACATTGCAGTGGACCAGTTGACAGAGAAGATCCATCGTACCAAGCTGAAGGTGGTGAGGTTGTGTGCCAAGTCAAGAGAAGCCATAGACTCTCCTGTCTCCTTCCTTGCCCTCCATAACCAAGTCAGAGCTCATAATGGGTCAGTCTATCTTTCTGCCGTGTCATAAGTGCTAAGATTTACCTGATGATATATATTGCAGCTATCCTGAACTACAGAAGTTGCAGAAGTTGAAGGACTTGACTGGAGAATTGAGTGCCTCGGACGAGAAGAGGTACAGAGCTCTCAAGAGAATGGTGGAGAAAGAACTACTCCAGGTAACCCTTACTCCCTACAACAATGACAGCACTCACCCCCAACACTCCAGAGTCATTTCTTACCCTTTCCTTCCACTCCTCCTTCTTCCCTCCCCCTTCCTCTCTTTGTCTTCATTCCTCCCCCTCCCTCTCTCCCTCCCCTCCCTCTCTCCCTCCTTCCCTCCCCTCCCCCCTCCCTCCCTCTCTCTCTACCCCTTCTCTGCCCTCAGAATGCTGATGTGATCTGCTCTACATGTGTGGGGGCTGGAGATATGCGTCTAGCTAAGATACGTTTCAACATTGTTCTCATAGATGAATCCACACAAGTGAGTCACTCCCTCCCTCAAGTCCTGTGCTAGTTGACTAATGTACATTTGATAGGCCACTGAGCCGGAGTGTATGGTGCCTATAGTGCTGGGTGCCAAGCAGGTCATCCTGGTAGGTGACCACTGTCAGTTAGGACCTGTCATCATGTGTAAGAAGGCCGCAAAGTAAGTCTCATACAGTAGGATAGTGGAAACAATTGGGACCCAGCCTCTTGTCCTTTGTAGAGAGGTTGTCCTCTTGTTGACAAGTTATTTGTATAGAGTGTATATACAGATTATCTTTTGTTGAGAGATCTTTCTCTTTCGGAATGTCCTTTATTGGAGGTTCCACTGTAACACTCCCTATCTGACCACACCCCCTTTCCTTACAGTGCTGGTCTCTCTCAGAGTCTTTTTGAACGTCTTGTGTTATTGGGCGTGGCTCCGGTACGCCTGCAGGTCCAATACCGGATGCACCCCACCCTCTCCACCTTCCCCTCCTCCATCTTTTACGATGGAACACTGCAGAACGCCGTGGCAGCAGAGGAGAGGAAACTAAGCATCACGTTCCCCTGGCCCAACTCGGATGCACCCATGTTCTTCTGGTACACTCCAGGACAAGAGGAAATCTCATCCAGTGGAACATCCTACCTCAATAGGTCAGTACATACATACATACATACATACATACATACATACATACATACATACATACAGTAGTACCTTACATTATTATGCCACACCCATAAGTATTTAGCCCCACCCCCTTTTTATACAGGACAGAAGCAGCCAATGTGGAGAAGTTAGTGACTAAGTTGATCAAGGCGGGGATGAAACCGGACCAGATTGGCATCATTACCCCCTACGAGGGTCAGAGGGCTCACCTCATACAGCACATGCAGTACAGTGGCTCCATCAGTCAGAAACTCTATGATGTATGTATGTTACATAAGATCAGTTGTCAACTCAAAACTTGGAGGGTATTGCCCTCCAGGTCATTGAAACTTGTTGGTAACTTATAAGAAAATGAGTACAATACACGTGGACATGTAGGGACTGTGGTGGAACCTTTGAGGAAAGGACACTGTGAGATCAGCCACTTTGTCCTTTGTAGAGAGGTTCAGAGGTTAAAAATGTACTAATAAAGGGTGTCCTCTGTTAGGAGGTTGTCCTTGAGGTTCTACTAATTATTTTGATTGAGTCTATAATTAGGGGATATCACTTGTAATTATTTTTAATTATAGGAATTGGAGGTGGCCAGTGTTGATGCATTTCAGGGACGTGAGAAAGATTTCATCATCATATCATGTGTGCGAGCTAACGAGCACCAGGGCATTGGTTTTCTAAATGATGCCCGCCGTCTGAATGTGGCAATGACCAGATCCAAGTATGGGACTGTTATCATCGGCAATGCCAAAGTCCTAGCCAAGGTCAGAAACACAAAGCAAGGAAAATAGTTAGGCCATAATCAAGAAAATTTTATCCAACTGTCCAACTGTTGCTCACAATATGTAACAGTCAGTCACACGACATTTTCCGGTCAATTTCATTTTCTGCCTTTGTCCGACCAATTTTTTTCTATTATAACTACACATTTTAAAACTGCTATTAGATAATCATGTCTGGACAATAGTAGAGTATTACTGTGAGCCCTGAAGTATAAGCATTGGATTTTTGAAAACTTATTCTCTTCGAAAGTGAAAATGCATGTAGTGATAGTGTACTGGTTGGTTGCATGCAGCATCCGTTGTGGAACCGTCTGTTGAAGGACTACCAGGAGCAGGAGGTGTTGGTGGAAGGACCTCTCAACAACTTGCGTCGCTGTGAAATGCACCTCCCAAAACCTTCCACTAAACTCACCAACAGAAGAAATCCTGTAAGTTAGATGGAAGATACTTCCTATACTGGTATTTTCCAATACTGTGACTACATGACTGTGTGTGTCTAATATGACTGTGTATATGCATACGGTGGACCCTCACTAATCCGAATAGCTTGGGACCAACGCCCAGTGAAAGATTCGGATCATACTGTTGGAATGGAAAACTTCCTAGTTTCCATTTAACCCATAAATATCTATTTGGATTTGTTTGGATTAAAGGGATTTAAGGGTCCGCTGTATTGAAAACTGTACTGTACTCTGTTTTGATGTACGTATGTATTACTATAGGGTGCTCACTTTATGTCCCATGCTATGTATGGAGCCAGGGAGGCCATGGCCACCATCACCCCTTCTCCCCATGCCCGATATGACATGTCACACCCACCTCCACCTCCTAATAATATGGATCATTGTAAGACTTATACGAAATTGTCCACTACACATACGATACATACCAGATTAGTACAAGCTAACAAGTACGAATTACAAATTGACATAAACTATATACTGGCATTTATTTCTTCCATTGGAATGTTATGAAGTTGTTTTTTTTAATTGTGATTTTGATTCAGTTGGTGGCCCATTCTTTGAGCCTGCTAATGACTACTACCATACTCATGATCCCTTGGGTTATATTGGGACTGACCGGAACACTACTGTAGCAGCTCACAGCATGTATGTCCCTCCAAGCATGTTCAATGTGCCTCAACCTCCTGCTCAACATTATCAAGTAAGTCACCAATCCATCCATCTTCCTGTTATCATTGCAAGCCGAATCATCTGTTGTTGTAGAATCCTCCTATGACATCTGGTAAAGGGTCTTTTGTGCAGAACCTGATGAACAGTCAGGCCAGTCAGGAGCAGCTGTCATCCCAACATGGAAGTGGAGCCACTTCTCAACCTCTCACCCAAAACCTCAGTCTTTCCATGACCCCTGCCTCTCAACCTCTCTCTCAAGAACTATCACAGGTAACACTTGTCTCTCTCCAATACAAAGAAAGCTTTATTGTTGTTATTGTTGTTGTTGTTATTTTGTTACATATGGTGTAGTGAAACTGATTAGTAGTGAACCCTCAATCACCTATTTGGTCTGTACAGTATGGACTAATATAATTAATTCTTCTGGTGTTCTCTGCTATAGGACTTCCTTGATGATACTTTATCTCAGGACTCCAATTACCAAGGTGACTCAGGGGGAGGAGTCCAGCCACGCCCACCCATACTGGAATATACTAACCCCATCCTGAAAATGTATTGAAGAGTCGCAGGTGTAAGGGGTGTGGTCTCTCTGGGGGCACTCTTATGTATGTGTGTGCAGATGAGGAAGTTTCTTGTTGCCTTCGGAAAAAACTTCTACCTTTAATCAGTCTGTATAGCATTAACATTGGGACTATTTAGTTAGCTCACTATTGTTTTTGAGTTGAGTGCACATACCACAAAATAGTAGCAACGGTGTGGCGTGGTCCCGTACATGTACGTGCATATTAAATGGACAATGAATACAGCAATGGAGAAGGGATGTACACACACAAGAGGTCTGCAGGCATTCTGCAGAATACTGTGTCACCATGGAAAGGAAAAGAAGCCATGCCCCCTGTGTGAAAATGGAGTGGATGAAACTCTTTTGGATCATGTCCTGAAGAGGCATACATATGGGGGTGTTCATGGGCACTCAGTTCCCCATCCAACCTTCCTTGCAAGGTGCATGCGCACATTGTTCTCTGCCACCACTATAGGATTATAAAGCAGCTATGGCTGGATGATTACAATATCAGTATCTGAGCTTGTGGACGGTTTGCTTCTGAGCTGTATACCCACAGAGCTACATTGTATAGTCAAAAAAAAATCATACTACACTAGTACTAACTTTTTTACTTACCATACATGTAGATAGTATATACCAGATATTTGATTGTCGATGTGATTAGGACTTTATGGGGCATGAGATTGTATATCCCCACTTCAGATACAAATAGCGCCATCACCAGCAGAAAATAGAGTAGAGAGAAGTCCGTCAATGCCATTTGCATGTGGTCACTTATTGTAAGTATTGTATGTATTTAGTATGTAGAGTATATGCATGGCTTCTCAATAGCCAGACCCCTTACCCAATATACCTGCATCTCACCCCAAACCCATGGGTTGCATTTACTATAGTAAATCAACACAAACTTTATTTCTTGATGATAGCAGTTTATCTTACTCAGGGGGAGGAGTACAGCCACACTCATCCCTATACTAACCCCATAATGTAGGGTGTGTGCGTGGTCTCAGGCTCTGGGGGCATGTGTGCCTTTGGACAATATTGATTGGTCTGCTATGTACTTTTGACAATTTTTACTATATACGAAGGACCTTACTTGGGACATGGAAAAGAAATGTTCTATAATCTCCTTTTCTATAAATCCAATAGTTTGCACAGACATTTAATATTTCAGCAGTGCTCGGTAAAGGATCGTGATCATCAATAATTTGGACGATGCATACCCTATATATCGGCTATACATATTTTTTTTGAACAGCACTTGAGTACGTTATGCAGAGACACCGGTAACAGCTAGATAAAGGCTGGGTTATTAACATGCCAGGCTTGGAGGTGAGTTATCACCCACTGAAGATACAGTCCTGTGTGGCTATGGTGGGTATTTATTGGAATATTTGTTTTAGGATGGTATGCAGTCTCTGGTGGATGGACTGTTCAACCAGGACTCCTCCATACGCCTGGCCACCATCAGGTCTGGACACAGTTTACACTAGTGGTACTTCCCCCTTACAAGGTTGTCTGGCATAGCCAACCCTTTCCCAAATCTCCTACAAGAGAACTACCATTGTAAAGGGTCAACTATGCTGACTAAGGTTGTCCCAATTGCAGATAAACATTAGTTATGATCTGATCCTTGAAGCAGTCACAATGCCATATGCAGGAAAATCAGTATTAACGTATATTGCACATGTAGGAAAATCAAACATCAGATCATTGGTAATAAGACAAAGAAGTCACTGTTTATGGTGCTAGGAGTTGTGCCCAGGTATACTCACTATGCAAGCAGCAGACCATTGCATCCATTTCTGGGAAGGTAGCTAATTGAGTGAAATCTTATCGTAGGCTGGTGAGTCTACTTGGAGATGGCAGTTCAGACTCCGACCTCATCCAAGAAGCAGTCATCACCCTTGGAAGCTTTGCACATGGTCAGTATACTCGGCAGTATACTATCACTGTATTAAGTACTGTATTAAGTACTGTATGAAGCCTCCTTGATTGTGTTAAGTGGAAACATTTGCTGTAGGTACAGCAGAAAATGTCCAGGCAGTATTAGCAGCAAGAGCTCTACCTTATCTTGCTAAAGGTAATAATTAGATATTCCTCTTCTTATTCCATCTCTCTTCCTCCACCACCCCACCCCCTCCCTCTCCCTCTGCAGGTATCCTACACCCCTCCCCCTCAGTCGTGTGCTGTTGTCTTCGCACCCTGCGTACCCTGTATAGCTCCAGCCTCTCCCCTCCAGACCCCAACCCCGTCTTCCAGGACATCTCTATCTCCCGGAGACTAGTGGCTCTCCTTTCAGAGCCACACCCCCTAGCACAGTGTGCTGCTATTGTTCTGGCAAAGGCTTGTCAGGTCAGCAAAAAATGATAAAATTGCTGGACAGCTATGCTTTATTGTGCATCACACTTTAGTCATGTGACCACCAGAATTTGCTGTGTGCCCATGGAGCTATTGATCAGTTGACTACAAATCTTCTCTCCCCCATCCCCAAGGTAAGAAGTAACACCCCTTCCTCTCCCTCGTCCCCCCTCCTAGCTGGACTGGTGGTGAGAGCTGACTATGGATGGTAAAAACCGCTTACAGTGTTTGAAGGTTATTATTTTTGATGCTGGATCTTCTCAGTGTGATAAGCAATAACAATAATGAATGATGAGACGTGATGATGCTCATAAGTTAATCAATCTGTCTTAAAGTGTTCACTGAATAAGTATCATCTATCCCTGAAGTGAAGTGTTCACTGAATAAGTATCAGCTATCCCTGAAGTAGAATTACACTGTTGTACTGCCTGGCTCGTGGAGACTTGGATTCTGCACACTGAGCTATAGTCAAAAAGTGAACTAGTTCATACTACACTCTATACTTAACCTACATACCATAGGCATAGTACATAGTGTATATCCCACATCCGATAGTGGATATTATCTTGCTGCTATCATATGAGACCATATCAAGATTCACCACTGCTATGAATATAGTAAGTGAAATCATGAGGAGAAAAAACACATTCCTCTCTCCCGTCAAGCCGGCCATTTTTATACTACTGCCACGTATGCGTGAATAACGTATAGTCATTACGTAATAGACTAGCTATGAATTCTTTATTTCTTCCTCCTTTGTATTGTTGTTATAGCTAGTACAAGCTTCTCTCCTCTGTCTCTCCTCCATTGTGAGAGGAAACAAAACTACTGCTCATCTGGTAGCCACAGGTAAACATACATAGTAGGGTGGACCTGCTCACTAGCTAATGTACAAAATCTGACCAATGTTATTAATATTGTTTAGCATCCTGTAAAGGCCACCCTTTCATCTCTACTGTCCTCAAAATCCTCTCTAATAGTCATGATAACCAGACTAAAGTTGCAGCTGCTAAATGGTATGTCTCTCACTTCCTCACTTTCTGATCTCTCCATCTGTGGACTTTTCCATCCTTCCCTCTTTTTTTGCAGTCTGACCTTCTTGTACAGGTCAGGTGTTGTGGAGGCATGCTCAGCTGGTCTTACTCTCAAGGTTCTGCCTTCTCTTGTACGTCTAAGCAGACCTGATGTGGAAATCTCCATTAGGACTAATGCCATCATGACCTTGGGTAAGTAATCACTCGCACCCTCCATCCCTACCCCTACTCTTTCTTTCCCACCCCTCTCCTCCCCCTCTCCTCTCCCTCCTGACCCCCTCCCCCTCCAGCATACCTGACAGAAGTTGAGCTGTCGTTGCAGGAACTTGCAGCTGACTCGGACCACTTGGTGAGCACTCTTGTGGAGTACCTTGCCACTCCCCCTGATCCCAACAGTGACTTGTGTGAACATCACATGGAAGAGTTTGTGCGTCTGAGTGAGGCAGTGTTGCTGGTCCTAGCCAGTCTGGCCTCTCACAGGGAAGAGATACGCTACAAGATCTCCAGTGGAAAACACATGGTCAAGAGTCTGTGCAGAGCATTGGATGATGACGACACGCCACTCAAAGTGGCTGCAATTAGGTGAGTGGGCGTCATAATTCATTGTAAGAGTGAAATACTTCCCTAATAAACACACACACACACCATTATGCCCAGGTGCCTGCTTAGCTTGTCTCGTTCCACTAAGCTGTTGCGTACGTGTTTGTTTGACCATGAGTGTTGGAGACCTGTGCTGGCCACTCTGATGGTCCTGGGGGACCTGGAGTCACTCCAAGTGGCCACTGCCGCATGCTGTAATCTCCTCCTCCCCTTCTCTCCAAGCAGAGAGGTAAACTCAAACATCTCTCTCTCTCCAATAAAATAATAAACCAGGGGGTGCAAAGGGGGCATTGTCCTCCCCCCCACTTAAAATGATTTTACTAACCAGCCAGCACTTGGCTCCCCTCAAATTTTGATTTCCAATTTTTTTCTTAAAAAAATCCCAACCATTGAAGAATAATTTGTGAATTTGCTGTAGAATTTCATTTTTTTATTTCTTGCCCTGCCCTGCCCCCTTATCTCCTGCCCTGCCCCCTTATCTCCTGCCCTACCCCCTTATCCCCTTCCCTGCCCCCTCCTTTCAGAGGTTGGTGGAAGATGGAGTGCTAAAGTCGCTGGGACCACTTCTGGAACATGAGGACCAGGTGGTCAAACTCAATTCCATCTGGGCATTCATGGTATGTATGTATAATTCACAGCTTTCCTTTATGAGTCGTCATCTTGAAACTTGTTCTTTGCAGAGTGCGGCCGATAGTTGCAGTTCTGAAGTCCGTCAAGAAATCATCTCTGTCGTCACCTACCAGAAAATCATAAGGTGACTGCAATATAATATTCTATATAATTTATCCCTAGTTGGAGATATCAAACTCGTGTGGGACAAGCTTAATTAATTGTCCTTCTTGAGAAGTGAGAGACAGAGGAAGGGATTACTTAATTATTGCACATTGCCCTGCACTTGTTCCCTAATGCATTGCCCTAGTGTCCTAGTGTCTAGATCATCATCATCTGATTGGTTGATACAGACTGATGAGCCCATCCACTCCTACTCCCTTGCTTCTGAAGACACTAGGTCTCCTGGTGAATCTCACTCAAGACAGTGTCTGCTCAGAACTTCCCAGTGTGGGGGAACAACTGCTGAGTCAGCAAGGAACTCAGCTATTGGCGGCCATGGAGACTCTACTGGAAGAGAGTAGCAGCAGCAACAGCAGCAGTATTAGTAGTAGTAGTAGTAGTGGCAGTGAAGTGGTGGAGCAATGTTTGTGTGTCCTGGTCAACCTGAGCAGCTGTTCCGAGAAAGTTAGAGATATATTGGTACACAGGGATGGAATCGTTCGCTCTATCTGCTCCATTCTGGTCAGTTAAAATTTGGAACCTCTAAGAAAGGATCAGCCACTTTGTCCTTTGTAGAGAAGTTGTCCTTTTCTTGGAGGTTAAAAATGTACTAATGCTATGGGAAAGAGCATCCTTTGTTGGGAGATTGTCCTTTTCTTAAAGGGAGGTTCCATTATAATAATTATAACGAATGAACAACTGTTTCATCCTTTTCCTCGTCCCCTTCTACATATCCTGTCCTTCCACCTTGTCTTGCTCGTTTTCACTCTCCCTCTCTCTTCCCTGTGTGACAGAGGTCCAATGGAAACATAGTTGTGCTGATGGCTGCTGTCGATATTGTCCATAACTTGGCGCATGTGGACAAAGAAGGTATTTAAACATGACAACCAGTTCTCTGTGATCTGGAGGCAGCTACATACTGTTGGTGAGATATGTTGGATTAATGCATGCAGGTCACATTCATCGACAGAATTGCTTGAAGGAATTTGGAGCAAGTTTTGCCTTGCAAAAACTAGAAAAAGAAGAAAATCGACGCCTACAAATTCAGTAAGTGAAGGGCACTCCAGAATGAGTCATGTGATGTCATGTGATAATTTCTTGCAGTGTAACAGAAACACTGGAACATTTCCTGAAGTAGAGAGATTCTTATTTATTATTGATAGTATTATATTGATATTCCTGACAAATTCACAATAATTCTATGCTGCAATGTGGCGATGTATAGAGTAGAACTAATTGAATACTTATTGCACACACTAAAGACAATACCAATGCAACATTGTGTTTCTTTTATGGCGGTATTGTCACATATCAATGTCACTTTCAAGCCAACATATAAAGCAAAAAAAAACTCCCAATCCCCTTCAAAAAATCTTTCACCATAGAATGTACTCTGACCTTTAGCTAGCGCGAAAATGCGATTTCTTTCTTGGGTGAGTTTTTGTTTGTTGCTGCTATCAGTGAAAGAACTGGACTGCATTCTCCAATGGGAAGTTCCGCACCAGGATCTAAGAAATCGTATTCTATCACAATTATATCGCAAGACATATCAGAGAAGAGATGCAATGCGCACAGCCTCGAAAGTTTCGCGAGAAGCACTTCACTTCGGGCTTGAGTGGGCCTCTTGGAGACAGAGACATAATAAATCCTACTTCACTTCTGAGGAGGCATTGGAAAGGTACGTAGTGTGGCGCTCCAACACTGCCTATATCCAGTACCACAATAAATATGCTGACAAGTTTGGATTCACCCTTGCCATGAATGGATTTGGAGACATGGTGAGTCTGTCTAGCTAAATATAACATTCAAAGATCAGAGAATTGTACAGAAGGATGAGCTTATTAAATAATAAATCAGTCTGTGAAAGATCTGTAGTAATTTTGCATGTTGGCACAAAAATATTCTGCACAATGCATTGTTCAGACGTACTGTAGTAAATAACGTACTACGTTATCACTTTCTTTGTTGATGGGTACAAATAAATCGTGGTTGGAATAGATGATAAGAAAATGAATGCATTAGCTATATGAACCTGTTAACCATGAACTCTATAGCTAACTATAATGTGATAGAATGCTGCTCCAAACTCAGAGCTGGAGATACTAATAGTGTGTATTGTATGTGTAGACAACTGAGGAGTACATTCAGAAGATGCGTTGTGTGGAGAGTGCATATTACCGCCATGACCCATCTGATGTCCCTTCCCTCCATGGCCATGTCCCTCCCTTGAATGTGACATACTTTGATGGCTCTCAGTATTCCAAGGGAAGTCTTCCTGAAGAGGTCAACTGGAGAACAATGGGAGCTGTCACTGATATCAAAGATCAGGTGAGCTGAGGAGCTAGGGGGAGGCAGGCAGGGTGCAGGGTTTAAAACCTGAGGGTATGTCTACAACTATATCACAATCAACCTAGCAATATACTACCAGAGCAGTTCTTCAGTGGTGGGTTATCCAGCTTGGGTATAATATTATGAGGAAGTATTTGAGTAGTTATTCTGTGGTCCATATGAGTGAACGAATACTATTGAGACTGTGGAAAAACTGATCTATTCTAGTTGCCTGCATACAAACGTGCAAGAAGGTATTAGCTATTGTTGCTAAAGTCGTTAACAAATCAAAAGAGTTGGTAACTGGGGTCATTACCCACTTGTCTTTGAGAAATAGTGTTAAGTACGTGATCATACAAACTGGTTCCATTCACACAAAGAATGAGACTCATAGCTATTCATGCAAAATGACATGATCAGTAGCTACAACAGTACAACCTGCCTCCCACTGAACATAATACCACAAATTGTATGCACCTCATTACATATTATAGAGTGGATAGCCTGCATAGAAAGAAATCTTTAATGTACACTCAAATTCTCAGGATATAGCCAGTCAACCCTCAGGGCTACTACCTAGGGTAAAGTTTTGTGGAGCAACCATGACCATATAGGTTTTATGAGCCAGTATCACATGTGACTGCCATGTGCCCTGCAGGGAAGATGCAAGAGTTGCTATGCGTTTGCTACAACTGCAGCTTTGGAAGGGATGCATGCACTGGCCACTGGAAAACTAATCTCTCTCAGTGAACAGAACATCATCGACTGCTCAAGTATGTGCAAATATTATTGTTATTATTGTTGATATTGTTGTTGTTATTTCTTGTTATTTAGTTCCATATGGTAACCGTGGCTGCAGTGGAGGTTCTCGCATGTCAAGCATCATGTACATAGTAGACAATGGGGGCGTGGACCGCACCTCTTCCTATCCTTACATTGGACGGGTGAGACCAAACTCTGATACCAAGTTGGAAAGAGTTCCAAAAATGAGTTTATAGATATCTACTCAATAGTTGATTTCTAATGGTTTGCCTCAACAATAATTATTTTACTGTTCTGCATTTTACTGTTCTGCAGCAATATTTGTGTCGTTTCAATGAGGAGTCGATAGTGTCAGGGTGCACTGGACTCGTTCGCACTAAACATGGCAATGAGTTGGAACTGCAGAAAGCTGTGGCTGGGGTTGGTCCAATCACTGTTGCCATTGACTCCAGGCACACCTCATTCCAGGTATATAACTAGTATGTATGATAAAGCATTCATAATAACTTGGGATCTCTACATTCAATTGCTATTAGGGAGGTAGCTACATATATTACAGTAAAACCTCCAAATAACGGACATACACTCCTTTGTAGAGAGATTATCCTCTTTTGGAGAGAGAGGTTTATCCTCTTTCAGAGTATCCTTTATCAGAGGTTCACTGTAGCATTTATTGTGCAGTTTTATGCAGATGGGATTTACAGTGAGCCCAGTTGCTCTAGAAGTAAGCTGACACACACTCTGGTCATCATCGGCTATGGAAAGAAGAAAGGGAAGGAGTACTGGCTGCTGAAGAACAGCTGGGGAGCGTCATGGGGGATGAATGGATACATCATGATGACTCGTAACTCTGCCAACCAGTGTGGCATAGCCTCTAAGGCTATGTATATCACCATATGAAGCTTCATTTAGTATGCTGGAGCTAGCAACTATCATAACCACATACTCTTTCATATTATTAATTATTCATAGGCAAACAGCTGTTGATAGCTATAAGTGTAATAGATTAAATTTTGTCCTTTTTCATCATTGCAGGTAAGTTTATCTAACTATTCTGTCATCATCAGTAGCTAGCTATAATAATATATTCATTGTGTCTCTATTCATTCATCACATTAATGATTTAACCTGTGCACTCAGTCTGTATAGCTAGTGATCTATGGATGGTTAATTAGGACCTGCATGCTGACTGGTCATCCTCTCTATTACGCTGAAACTAGCTAGTCTATTTGTGTTCGATCATTTGCTCACATTTAAAACACCAGCAGAGAGCTGATCACCCACTCTAGCTATGGGCTAGTTTTTAAAATTTGAAATTCGGTAAGAATTGAGAAAGTTATTAGTATCTCTAGCTATCATTATAAATAAAAGTTCTATAATTTCAGCCTCTTGCTATCATGTGTGCATCATTAGATATCGTCAGTTGATTATGAAAATAATTATTTTAGAAATGAAAAAAAAAGAAAAAAAAAAGGATCTTGAGTGTTGTTGGTGGGGGGCCAGGACTTGGGATGATGGGGGTTACAGGGTTGGGAAAGAAGCTGCAGTGGCAATGCCACACTGGTTGCTCTTGTTCCTTGCCATCATGATGTACCCATTCATCCCCCAATTGCTACCCCAACTGCATAAACACAATGAATACAGTGAAGTGTTAGCTAATATCATAAAAGTGTCTCTGCTATCTGCCAAAGCTGACCTGTTTTTGATCAGCCAGTAGTCCTTATCCTTGTAGGTTCCATAGCCAATCACTAACATGGAGTGTGTTAGTCTCGTGGTGGAACAGTTTGGCTCATCATAAACTCCTCCAGCATAAAACTACAACAGAAAGTGAACTATAGCTAGCTAGCTAGCTAGCTGCCTAGCAAGTTCTCTATAAGTTACATTGACCTCCAATAAAGGACACTCAAAAGAATAATCTAAAGTACCTTTGTAGTAACCTCCTGGAAAGGCTGGGTCCCAAAATTAATGTGTCCATTTATTCAAAGGAAAAGCTGGGTCCAAAGGCTGGCTGGCTGGGTCCAAAGGCTGGGTCCCAAATTAACGTATCTGTTAGCTATTCAGAGATTCCACTGTAGCTATGGCTATGGCTACAAGCTACACAGCTAATAATGGATGCAGGAAAAACGCTATATTACAACTCACCCTAAAAGCATTTGAACTGCCATCAATGGCCACAGACACAGGTCCAGCAGTGGCTGTGGCGGCCTGTAGGTCAATCTCACTGCCACTTGGGATGGTGACCACGCCTGCCTGGGAGGCACCAATAGCTGTCTTGCTAAAGTGACATTGTCCTTGCTGCATGGAAGGGAATGTCTATAGCATTATAGAGCCAAAATAGGTTAATGTAGCTATGCTCATGAGTTAGCTAGAACCCCACAACCAAGCATCAATAAACATGTGGCTAGCTAGCTAGCTGGATATTTTACTTGGCTCACCCTGCCTTTGTAGGGGTAGCTATTTTCGGTATCAAGACCTTGGTTGTCAATCACATACTCGTAGACATTGTGCATGTTGCCTCCATTGCAACCATGGTTACCATATGGCACTGAACAATCCAACACGTTTTGCTCTGAGAGGGAGACTAGTTTATCGTGTGCCAGTGAGTGTGCTCCTTCCAGAGCTCCAGTGGCACTGAATGAGTAACAAGACCCACACTGACCCTGCATGGGGTAAATATGCATGCAGAGAAGAGTAGCTAGGAATTATCTAGCTATACCTACATCCAACAGAGAGCTAATAAGCAAACCTGATTCTTGACTTCAGTGACAGCATTCTTTGTGCGCCAGTCAACAGTGTCCGGCAGTCCCAGGAACTTTGGGATGATGTATTCATGATAAAGACCAGGGTTCCGAGTCGTGTTGTGTGGCTGGTAGCACACGTGACTCTCTTCAAACTCTTGTGAAGTCTGCATGGATTCATACAACAACAGTGCATGCATAGCTACACAAAGTGCCAGTGAACCACAAAGAAAGGCCGTTATATTTGGCCACTAGCTAGTAATGCAAGGATGAAAAGACACTTCAAGTAATCATATCAAGAATTTAAACTGCATACCATATCACCAAACTGGTTCATTGATAATCTGTAGCCAAACTTGTCTGCATTGGCATTGTGTTCTTCAATGTATTTGCGGTTTGACAGCCATGTAATGTGTCGCTCCAACTCCTCCTACATACATGCAAGCAGCATAGAAGAAATGAATTAGTGGTGTGTGTGTCATGCTATTGGTATGCCAGAAACTGCCATCACGCATCCAGACCAAGTAAGTCAGAGCTTTCTACTTATCTAGCTACCTTTTCATTGATGTAGTTCTTGACATGTTCCGACTTCCAAAGATCCCATTCTTCTATGGACTCAAATCTTGCTGGTGCACCATCTGTCATTCCCATTAACAACCACCAGTGGAACATCACCACCAAGCTTAATACAAACCTCATTCCTGTAGAATTAAAACAATAGCTAATTCGTACACTAGCAAGCTAGCTAGTCGACAGACAGTTCATTCTAGGACTATAGTGAAATTTGATATACCCTCAATTAGAAATTAATGACTAGAACTCATTGAACATGCATGGTAGGAGTTAAACAAATATAGGAGATGATCATAGCATGGGATATAGCTAGCTATAGCTGTAATTATAGTGGACAGAAGCTAACAGATAACAGAGACGATCTATATTGCTTTACCCATTGTAGCGCATTATTAGCTAAACTGACCTGTCTCCATCACTAGTCCTACAAACGATTGATCAAGAGCTTGCAAGTACTACTACACTTAGTGAGTTTAACCACTCCAGCCTATAGGCACACAATCCACCAACCAATCAGCATGAAATCCAGCTCTTTACTGTTGATGATTCCAGAAAAACTGCCTCTTAAACTATCCCTGGAGGACTTGATATCAAGATCAATGAAGTAAAATAGACATGTCATCTATTAGCAATGTCAATGCACTGCAAAGAGGCAACCAAACATAATTCAGAGTATTGAATGGCTCATGCAAAGCAGATCATGTAACTAACACAAGAACTTAATGTCTAGATGTGAAGTGCAGCTCACTTTATCACCTTTTAATAATTTCAAAATAACATGGTGTTTGAAAGTGATAGCATGGGAACAAGCTAGAAGGCCTGCCTCCTTTATGAGAGGTGAAGGAACCGACAGGTTGTTGGAGAGCTGTCACACACACACATGGACCTTTAAGCTTTATGGATTCATGCATTGCTGACGAGATAACAGGCCTGTTCAGTAGCTATAAGCTACATCGACTCCTAGACTGCTCTATAAATAACTTTTGTGTGGTGGACACCTTGTGTTCCTATTAGAAAGAGATAGAATTCATGGCACAATGAGTTTTCACATTTATCGAGGAGTTCCACTGCCACAAGCGGTAGCTAATTAGCTAGCTATGCAGTAAACAGGTGCATGCTGCCAGCATGGTCACAATCTGCATGTTGTGTGGACTCATATCACCCTTGTCCCCATGTAGTATCACCATGTGAGACCACTTGGTGATTTACACAATATTATTGGTTAGCTATATTATCTCTAGCAAACTCTTCATTATAGCTAAGAATCAAACCAAAAGATATAGCAGACTAGCTAGCTAACTTGAGCTAGCTATACAAGAATAATGCAGTACGGTTCAAAGTTTATGGCAATGGTTCTACGTTGGGCCAATAGGGAGCAGTAGCAATACCACAGTTGTTTCTTCTGTTTCGACTCATCTTGACGTACCCGTTGATCCCCCACGACCTTCCCCAGCTATAAATATAAGGTGCTATAGCTAAGAAGCTATAAGAAGCTATTGAAAATCAGCCTCACCTGTTCTTAACTAGCCAGTAGTCCTTGGAGTGATCAACTCCATATCCGACCACCAGCACTCCATGGTTCAACCAATGCGAGGAGCAAAAGTAGGAATGGTACACACCACGTTTGTAGAACTGCAATCAATGATTACATATCTTCATGAGATGCAAGAGATGATTTGCCCATGGTCCTAGCTAGCCTATACTCTACCTGAAAGCCGATGTGTGCAGCGTCAATGGTGACTGAAACAGGTGCAACCGTGGCCACTGCTTCCTGCAGATCTAACTCATTCCTGGAGTTGATACCAGTCATAATGTCAGCAGTAGTACCAATGGTTTTATTGTTGTACTGACACTCGTAGGAAACTCCATCCTGCGAGATAGCATTACTTAGATAGAGAGTGCATGTAGCTAGTTGGGAAACTTAAGCTAGTAAAATTAGAATACCTAATAGTTAATAGATTAACCATGCCTAGATTGCTAAATGACAAAGATCAACTCACTAGGCTTCTGTAGGGGTAGCTCTTTTCAGTATCAATCCCATGGTTAGCAATCACATACATGAGCCCTATAACGACCTTTCCTCCTTTGCAGCCATTGTTATGATAGATACCTGCATAGATGAGAGCAGCCCATTTAGCTATAGCTAATCTTATAACTAGCCATGCAGCAACTTTGAAAAAAAACAACAACATCAGTATCATTAGCTAACTGTTGGATTCATATGGGCTAACTCAGACCTGAACAGTCTATGATGTTTTGTTCAGAGAGTGGGACCAGCTTTCCTGTTTTTCTGAACTTCTGGGCCTCATAGCCCCCCGTGGCACTGAAAGCATAGCCAGCCACACACCGACCCTGAGGAGGGGAGATTATTTACGAGTATAGCCATAATACTAGCTATTCTGATTAATCATGTGTCTCTCATCTCCTTAGCTACCTGGTTCTTGACCCTAGTTACGTATCCTTTCTTTCTCCAGTCCACAGATTTTGGTAAGTCTTCAACAGACTTTGAAGAAACAAAGACCTTGCTAGCTGTTTGTTGCTGTCCTCTAAACACAGAGCTAGGGCCAACAATAAATTTTGAGAATTCAGCTGCATCCTATCAAAAGAAGGAAATCAGCCATTATTCAATTGCTGTGTAGTTACAGCTTTTTTTTACCATGTCAGCAAACTCATTCAATCCGACTTCATATCCCCAGAGATCAGCATGGGCATTGTGTTCCTCTATGTATTTCTTGTTGGAGGTCCAGACAGTTTGTCGATACAACTCCTCCTCCTCACTGTCGTACGTCTTGTTGAAGTCCTGAAGGAAGATTTACGTATGTATCAAAAAGTAGCTAGCAACAATTTGCTTGTTACTATAGCTAATAGGCTAACTGTAGCTAATAATTAAGCAAGCCAGACCTTCTTCCAATTCTCCCATTCATCTGCATCTTGGGAGGCTGAAGCAAGTGCTACAGCAGTCAGCAGAAGACACACACTATATCTCATTCTTTATTTCACTTGTCAATTTCAGTGCCCCACTGAGCTACTACTCACCCCGTGCAGGCCTTATGACTGTTGAGATAGTCACTACCATAATAGTTGCTAGTTGCTAACTAAGCACAATGACACAATGGGCAAGCAGCTGACAGTTTACATTATTACTGGCTAGTTATGCAGTATAAGCAGGTGTATGATGCTGGCGTCATAATCTATGAGAATTGTGCGGCCGTTGTCTTACCCTAGCTGTCTCCAATGTGATATCTACCCCTATCCCCCATGCTGTCCCACATGACGTGGTATCACCTGTTCCCCATGCTGTCCCACATGACATGGTATCACCCCTCACCCCTGTCCCCCATGTTGTTCCCCATTAATTTTGGTATAATCATACCCCTCATCCCTGTGCATCTCTTGCTGCCATTCAGAAAATCTTAAGATGACTAACACACCAGCCATTTGTACATGGGACCACTTGGTTGTTTACTCAACTATCTCTAGCAAACTCTACAATGTTTCATTATAAGAATTAAACCAAAAGATATAGCAGACTAGCTAGCTAACTTGAGCTAGCCAAGCTAGCTAATAATGCAGTATATGGTTCATCAAAGTGCAAAGTTCATGGCCATGGCGCTGCATCAGGCCAACGGGGAATAGTAGCAATACCACAGTTGTTTCCTCTGTTCCGACTCATCTTGATGTACCCGTTAATTCCCCATGACCTTCCCCAGCTACAATTAATGAAAAGATAGATGCAATAGGGTACCTAGCTATAGAAAATCAGTCTCACCTGTTCTTGACTAGCCAATAGTCCTTGAAGTGATCAACTCCATATCCGACCACCAGCACTGCATGGTTCAACCATCGTGAGGAGCAAAAGTAGGAATGGTACACACCACGTTTATAGAACTGCAATCAATAATTACATATCTTCATGAGATGCAAGAGATGATTTGCCCGTGCTTCTAGCTAGCCTATACTCTACCTGAAAGCCGATGTGTGCAGCGTCAATGATGACTGAAATGGGTGCAACTGTGGCCACTGCTTTCTGCAGCTCTAACTCATTCCCAGGGTTGGCAGTGCCAGTCATTGTGTCAGCAGTAGCACCAATGGTTTTATTGTTGAACTGACACTCGTAGGAAACTCCATCCTGCAAGATAGCATTACTTAGATATAGAGTGCATATGCGCATGTAGTCAGGAAATTGAACCAAACTAGCTAGCTAGCTAAATTTTCCTAAAAACACAAAGATCATTTTTTCAACTCACTTGGCTTCTGTAGGGGTAGCTCTTTTCAGTATCGACCCCATGGTTAGTGATCACATATATCAGCCCTATATTGATCGTTCCTCCTTTGCATCCTTTGTTATGGAAGATACCTGCATAGATGAGAGCAACCCATTTACTGCCATGCAGATTTTAAGCAACTTTGATGCAGGATTCATACATCTAGCTGCATGCAGGGAGAAATGTTTAACTCAGACCTGAACAGTCTATGATGTTTTGTTCAGAGAGTGGGACCAGCTTTCCTGTTTTTATGAAGTTCTGGGCCTCATAGCTCCCTGTGGTGCTGAAAGCATAGCCAGCTACACACCGTCCCTGAGGAGAGAAGATGAAATTTATGACTCTGAGTAGAACCTACTATTCTGATCAATCATGTGGCATGCTTGTGCCCTCCTCTCCCCTGGTTCTTGACCCTAGTTACCTCTCCCCTCCTACCCTGCTTAGCTACCTGGTTCTTGACCCTAGTTACGTATCCTTTCTTTCTCCAGTCCACAGATTTTGGTAAGTCTTCAACAGACTTTGATGAAACAAAGACCTTGTTAGCCGTTTGCTGTTCTTCTCCAAACATAGAGCTAGGACCAACAATAAGTTTTGAGAATTCAGCTGCATCCTATACACAAGGGGGAAAAAGATATTCAATTGCTGTGTAGTTACAGCTTACCATGTCAGCAAACTCATTCAATCCGACTTCATATCCCCAGAGATCGGCATGGGCATTGTGTTCCTCTATGTATTTCTTGTTGGAGATCCAGACAGTTTGTCGATACAACTCCTCCTTCTCACTGTTGTACGTCTTGTTGAAGTCCTGAAGGAAGATTTATGCATTAAAAAGCACAAACTAGCTTGCTTTAATAGTCTAGCTATTAGCTACAAATTAAGAACACATTAGCTACTATCTTCTTTTTTTAAATGTTTTATAATAGTAGCTAGCTACATGAGCAAGTAGAGTTGAAAACTTGAAAATAGTATTGAGGATCAACAAGTGTGACTACTACCCATACAGGCAATCTACAATTTAGTAAAAAAAAACTATGAAATTATTGCTGAGGGAGTTTTAGAGCACCTGCAACAGTATGCCATCTATTTTGTTATAACTTAAAGCTAGATAGCTAGCTATAGCCAGACCTTCTTCCAACTCTCCCATTCATCTGCATCTTTGGAGGCCGAAGTGAGTGCCACAACAGCCAGTAGAAGACACACTTTATACTTCATCTTGTTTATGATTATTGCATCACCTGCACCATGTACCAGTCTCGCGCGACTACTAGACTGCACTTCATGGAGCCCCGCCCCTTTCTCTACGAGCTAGTAGTCACTATAACTAAGCACAATGACACAATGCTATTACTACACTCTTGTACTACGTATGCATGACTGGTGTGCAGCAGTAAACAGGTGGCATGATTAATCTAAATTGCCATATCTTTCAGCTCCTGATACCAGTGGGGGACAGGGGTCGTCCCCCACATGGTATCACTCCCCACCCATCCCTGTTCCTGGATAGCCATAGCAGCCATTCTGAAATATGATAAAAGGGCCACATTCAATCTGTACAATGTAAGACATAAACCAAGAGATAACACTTAGTTAATAATTAACAGTACTATTATCAAAGTGCAAAGTTCACGGCCATGGCTTTACGTTGGGCCAATAGGGAGCAGTAGCAATACCACAGTTGTTTCTTCTGTTCCGACTCATCTTGACGTACCCTTTAATCCCCCATGACCTGCCCCAGCTACAAATAAAAAGATAAGATGTTAACACAATGTGAGATAAGAAGCTGGTTATATAAAGTCAGCCTCACCTGTTCTTGACTAGCCAGTAATCCTTGGAGTGATCAACTCCATATCCAACCACCAGCACTGCATGGTTCAACCACCACGAGGAGCAAAAGTAGGAATGATACACACCACGTTTATAGAACTGCAATCAATAAATAATAAATACCTAGATATTATGGTCCACTATAGGGCAGCCACAGGTCCTGGGGATAGCTGGGGCAATCTACTTTTACCCAGCTACCTGAAAGCCGATGTGTGCAGCATCAATGGTGACTGAGATGGGTGCAATTGTGGCCACTTTTTTCTGCAGATCTAACTCATTCCTGGAATTGAAAGTAGTAGTGGTGTTAGCCCTAGCACCAATGGTTTCATTGTTATACTGACATTCATAGGAGACTCCGTCCTGCAAGATAGCAGATGATGGGAGAAACTATAATGTGAAACCTCCGAACAACAGGACAGGTTTTTTGACCTTTACCATTGTAGATAGGTTGGCACTTCTCGGAGGTTATAATATTATAGGAAAGGTCATTTTGTTCCAATAAGTTTTGGCTGTTGTAGAGAGTTTGGCTGCTTTTTGGAGGCTTCACTGTAGCTAATTATAGCTACAACTAGACTGCATACTTGACTATATATTTTAGTAGCTATCATTCTTTTCAACTCACTTGGCTCCTGTAGGGGTAGCTCTTTCCCTTTGATAAGGCCATACATGAGCCCTATACTGACCTTTCCTCCTTTGCAGCCATTGTTATGATAGATACCTGCATAACAATTACAATAGATGAGAGCCATGGAGATTTCAAGCAACTTTGATGCAGAGAAACATCAGATAGTAGCTATCATTCCCATTCATACACATCAACATAAATACATGCAGGGTGAAATGTTTGACTCAGACCTGAACAGTCTATGATGTTTTGTTCAGAGAGTGGGACCAGCTTTCCTATTTTTATGAAATTCTGTGCTTCAAAGCTCCCTGTGGCGCTGAAAGCATATCCAGCTGCACACTGTCCCTGAGGAGGGGAGATGACATTTTTTTAGTAGAAGCTAGCTAGCTACTAGCCTACTACTTGCTGTGACCCCTCTCCCCTCCTACCCTCCCTTCACGTCCTTAGCTACCTGGTTCTTGACCCTAGTTACGTATCCTTTCTTTCTCCAGTCCACAGATTTTGGTAAGTCTTCAACAGACTCTGAAGAAACAAAGACCTCGCTAGCTGTTTGCTGCTCTTTACTGAATATATACATAGAGCTAGGACCAACAATAAGTTTTGAGAACTCAGTTGCATTCTATATCACAAGAGGAAATCAGCTGTTATTCAGCTAATTGCTGTACAGCTTACCATGTCAGCAAACTGATTAATTCCGACTTCATATCCCCAGAGATCAGCATGGGTATTGTGTCTCTCTATGTATTTTTTGTTGGAGGTCCAGACAGTATGTCGATACAACTCCTTTTCCTCACTGTTGTATGTCTTGTTGAATTTCTGAAGGAAAATTCATGTATCAAACAGTGCAGTAGCTAGCTACATGTACGATGCAGTAGTCTCGCGTGGCCAGACCCTTTACCAACTGCAGCACGGATGTATTACATCATCCGCGCTGCAGTTGGTAAAGGGTCTGGCCACGCGAGACTATACGATGCAGCTAGTATAGCAAGCCACACCTTCTTCCATCTCTCCCATCCATCTGCATCTTGGGAGGCCGAAGCGAGCGCCACGGCAGTCAGCAGAAAATACATCTTCATTCTCATGATTCTTAAGATCTTATTTTAATACTATATAGCACAGTAATAATTATGCCTACTCCACCCCTTTACCGCCCCCTCATTGAGCCCAACCCTTTTTATTAGTACACCCACTCATTTTATCTAAAAAATTATTATAAATATGATTTTACATAGTAATTAATTATCATGTATGTATGCATTATCTAATGTTAGTACAGCAGTATAAAAGTTTATGTTAAATATTGGTCCAGTGGGTTGGTGTGGCAACTCTAGACGACAGGGTAGCTGGCACTGGTAGCAATGCCACAATTGTTGTTCCTGTTACGACTCATCTGAATGTATCCTTCCATACCCCAAGACTTACGCCAGCTGTGCAAATAGAGAACAGAATCACACAGTCATGCTAAGACAAGCCAGTGGAACCTCCAACAACACAAAGGAGATGCACCTCTCAATAATGGATAATCAAGACAAGGATGGGTCCCTAGTGTGTCCATTATTACTGTAACCACAAGATAATTTGAACTTGCCCCTTCTATGAGAGTTCTCACCTGTTCTTGACAAGCCAAAAGTCCTTAGTGCCATCAACTCCATATCCGACAGCCAGCACTCCATGGTCCAACTTGGTCTGGGAACACGATAAGGCGTGGTACACACCTGATCTGTATAACTGCATCAAAAAGGGGGTGTGGCAATCACTTGCAATGTATATTAGTGAATTTAGCATCAGCCCGTGCTACTATTTACCTGGAAGCTCATGTGAGAGGCATCAATGGCCACAGAGATGGGACCCACTGTAGCCACGGCAACCTGGAGATCGTCCTCGCTCTTGGACTTGACGTCCACCCAAGTTTTTAGAGTGGCTCCCGAGTTGGCAGGATTGTAACGACATTTCTCATTCTATTGAAGAAGAAAAAAACAGTTTGTCCTAAAGTATTTCACAGTTTTCAGTGATGGATTATGCACCTCAAATCTGATAGTGTATCTATTAAAGTAACTGCCATATTATAGTAATATCAGTAAACTCGACTAGTATTTCTCAGTAAATTGACATACATGAGCTTGGTATGGGTAGCTGGCTTCAGTGTCAATGCCACCATTCTTCTGAATGTATTCGAAAGCATTGTCCATCTGCCCTCCTTGACAGCCATGGTTACCTTCAGGAACTGTACAGGAAACATAAGCTTTAAGTGAACTAGGCCTTAGGTAGGTCACAAAGGAAAGTTTAAATTTTACAAACAAGTTCAGAATAAGAGAAGATGTGGCATGGGTCAGCTTGGAAATATAAATTTCAGCCATCACTCAAGAATCCTGGGCAGAACCCTGAGAACACACTAGAATAACATGAATTTAACTTACAAGAGCAGTCTATCAGGTTTTGTTCTGAGAGAGAGACAAGTTTTCCTGTGGCATTGAAGTGCTGTCCCTCCAGAGATCCTGTGGCGCTGAAAGCCCAGCACGACCCACACTGGCCCTGAGGGGCAGTAGGAGAGAAAGACATGACTTAATAAGGAAGTGACGAGAAAAGTAGTTTACTTCCACTGTCACTGGACCATGCCATCTAAAGGTGACTCTATGCATATGCATGTTGTGGCTACACCAAATGCAGTGAATGTAAGGGGGACATGCAAATTATGTCCCTATTATGAGCTATGGTCCGATATGCCAGAGCCCCCGCCCTATTAAACGTCTATTATGCTTATAACAAGTTAGTCTTTAAAAAAGACTAGGAATGCCTCGGCACTTAAGTGCAACCTTTAACTTTCTAAATTTAGCTAATTTTAAATGCTTTACAGTGAATATGACAGTGGTATATAAGAGATAATAAAGATATAGCTATACACTGAGGGATCACCGGCTTGAAGCCAGAGTCTTACAAGGATGATTATGTTTGGAATTGCTGAACACTTGCTGCATGGGCATAAATAATGAAAAGTGCAGGGGGTTGTGGGGTCATAGCTATGTTTCTACAAAATGTTCTTTTCTGTGGAGAGTTCCAAATAATGCACACTGAGCAACATGGCTTATTGTAGTAAGATTAGTATTCTTGCTGTTCAATGCTTTCGAACTGCCATTTTGAATGGTTATTCTCATGCATAGCTTGATTGAAGTATGTGTACTGGATTCTCTCATTGTTTGGAAACCTCAAAGTCTTAGTTCTGAGATTCTCCTTCACCATGGCTTTCTCTTTGACACTTCAAACGATCACTAGTTCGTGTACCTTGCAATCTCTGTTGTTTTTGTTCACTGCTGTCTTTTAGTCAGTTCTCTGCATATGATAATGGGCTTGATTTGTTGGCAAACTGAAAGACAGCCAAGAAGCATCAGCACTAGAGTTATCGCGTAGTGACTGCGAGCCTGAGCCTGTCTGTTTGCTGTTTGTCCTTAGTACTGTAATAGTATGTCTAGCTAGCTATATCTACTGTAGAGCTCCTAAATTAATGCACGTGCTTGATACGCATCATCGTGCATCATTGCGCGTGCGCGTGAAACGTACCACCATGCATAGTCGCTTCCAGCACTGCACCTTGGCACTTTGGTGCCGAGGCAAAAAAATTAATAAGAAATAAGTGATGGTTATATTGTAGCCTCGACTATCGTTTATTTTAGCATTTAAGTAATCTAGCAAGTTAGCTTGCTTGAACAGCAGAATACATTTCGTTACCACCACCTATTAGATGGCTGGAGGCACGGTCCATGGAATGCCAGTCACATGAATGCCTTCAGCTATATAACCACAAACAGACCACAATGTAGCTTCATACTGTTAATGCAGCACCGTGCCATGGTATACCATGGCTGTACCATCTATTGCATGTCCCTAGTGGCACTACACTAACTAGTATTCCACTCTACATGTACATGTCATGCATATCACATGGAAACACAATGCATGTCACATGTAAACACAGTGTTGTTTGCATACAATCCTTAAAATAACACACAGCACATGTACATACACACCACACAGCAAGGGGCAAGGGCTGGAAAAGTTAATTATTGGAGCTGACCTGGTTCTTGACCTCAGTGACATATCCCTTCTGTCTCCAGTCAACAGAGGTTGGTAGGTCCTCAACAGACACCGAAGGAACAAAAAGAGTCTCAGCTGGTTGCTTGTGTGCAGCAATATAGCCATTGAACATCTTGGCAAATTCAGCTCCATCCTAAAACAAAGAAATAAGGAAATAGAATCTACATCTAATTCCTTTCCCATGGATCACTGGACCAGATCCTGGAAATAATGACTACAGAGAGTGTGATAGCATAAGCATGGTTCACTCTAATTAACTTTCAGAGACTTACTGCACACACTATTGTGAGTGTTTTTTTCTCCTTAAAAGGAAACTGAAACTGACAGAGACATGCAAACAGATTACCCAAAATAAGAGTCAACTAATTGAAAGTAGCCCCAAAGCTTCAAATTTAAAATTGCAATGAAAGAGAGTTAATTAATAAAAAATTATGACTTCCAAAATTGAAAGTTGAATTATTAATTATTGCTACACCCTGCTGGGAAAATAGCTTCATCATTCCCAGGGAGGCCTTCCTCCTTCATGAGGAGAGGAAGGAATCAACCTACCCTAGAGATCACATTCCCAAAAATAAATAAATAAATAAATAATAATAATAATAATAATTTTTTTTTTTTTGGGGGGGGGGGGGGAGAGAGTTAGACGGGTTTGGGAGAACCCTGCGGCCAACTCACCAGGTCAGCAAATTCGTTCATTCCGACATCAAAGCCCCAGAGGTCAGCATGGGCATTGTGTTCCTCCACAAACTTCTTGTGAGTGGCCCAGATGTTCTGGCGATACAATTCCTCCTCGTCACTCTCATACTTTTTGTTGAAGTCCTAAAAAAAAAAAATAATTTAAAAATAAAAAAATAAAAAAAGGAGTTAAAGGTAAGGCCCTATTTTTATTACTCTAATGCTGTAATGTCTACTGCTGCACTGCTGAGCCTCTTGAGTGCTACTCTGAGTACTCTCTGTGACGGTATGGGAGTCTTACTAATGTTATTGTTATGGTGTCAAATTACATGCAATCATTGGCACTGCACACTAATTCAAACATGTACACATGTACATGTAAGTCACATGCTCAATCCATAACATAAAGTCACGAGGTGTGAGGTGTTTCTCGTCTGTGAGGAAAAATAATGGCTGATGTGGTATTTGATACGACTTCATCTGAAAGCTATCTGAGAGGATGTAGTGCCACACAGTCTCTGTCACATCTAACACATATGCAGTAATCACAACCATGCAAGCTACCAAGTGGAGCAGCTGTCGGCTTTCCAGTAGAGGTGGGGGAGAGCCATTAATGAGATAAATATTTACAATTCTCACATGAACTCACTGTTGTGATATGCCCATAATAATTTCCTCAACTAAATCCTCATCTGATGCAGCTCTGTTGTATGCTTAAAATTCCCATCAATAGTTACCAGTTGCCTACTCCCCTTCTCTGCTGGTATTCATGCCAGGTCTTAATTTCAAAAATGAATATTTGACCATTAAGAAGATAGCTAATCACAGTGATTATCAGCTGTGGGTCAGTGGTCTGATCATGACTGGAAAAGAGGTGGACCACGAAATACATTGTTCCATTGTTAAAGCTGTGAGCATTTGCAGCTAGCACAATGGAAGGCCTAGTCTGAGCTGCTGACTATGTGGGAAAAATTCAAAGCTAGCAAGCAAGCTTTTTAGATATAGCTAGCATCTACCTGTTTCCAGTTCTCCCATTCATCTCCGTATTCGAAGGCCGAAGCAAGACCGATCAATGCCACGAGAGCCAGCACCTTCATTGTGTCCAAGTTGAGATATCTGTATAAGGGAACAAAGAAATCAACAGATAACTAACTCGCTAACAGCTGTACGCTGACAAGTAGTTAATCAGAGAAAACTGCTTAAAACTAACCTGGCGTTAGATGCAGTGTTGTGATGAATTTGTGAGATGAGTACTCTATAAATACTATAAATACTACACTACCGGTATACCAGCAGGAAAGCGTTCTTTCTGCAGTCTCAAGACATTTCGTTTCCCTTTAACAGCTAATACTGTTTCTAAGGAGGGTATTCAGTACACTGCAAAAACGAAATTGTTATTTTAACAAACCTACTTAGTTAGGTGAGGTTAATCATTTGAAATCTGTCAAAATGACACTATATTTTCGGTGAATATAACAAACTGTTTGGTTGTTTCAATGATGATTAGTCTTAATTAACAGTTATGTTTATTGAAATAACAATTCTGTTTTTGCAGTGTATATTTATGGCTACTGCTTCGAGGAACTGGTAAAAAGAGTGCTGTGACAGTTAAGAAAAGTGAGCAAATCTTGGTCTTGTTCCTACTCCTCGTGCTACAATTTGGACCCAAACTAAGGCAGTAAGTGCAGGACAATCAGGATCTGTGGGTCATATTTTGCTACAATCATCACTGAACTAGTTTGCTGAGTTCTGGGGTTGTGGCCTTTGCGTTATGGTTATGTCCGGCGAAAGTATAGCTACACTTCATGTCGTGGATGCCATATTTGCAAGAGATTGAAGCACCACTTGGCCTCATGTCCTTTAACGGCCATATTTATGTACTTTAAGGTGACATGCACCCTCTCTCCTTGTTAATTATGTATATGGTGAAAAGTAAATATGCAAGCTCAACGTGGCCTCCCAGGATGATACTGTACACATAATTTACCATCTTCGAAGTACCTGTATGATTATTTCTTCCTTTAACTTGCAGGAACACAATTTCGGTCAAATCTTACCATGTTGGAGTCTAGATTAAACAAAGTTCTATAGTCTTGACAGCTGGTCATGCATTAATGCCTAAAATACAAACGTAATAGGTATCATAATGGAATAAGTTTTATTTTTCATTGTGCATTGTATGTTACAGCTAGCTATAGCTGTAATCTCTCTCCTCTATAATATATAATGGGTCACATCAGCCAATGTAGTACCTAACATGCACACGCCTCCCAGGGTGCATTCTGCACTAATTACATGATGTGTGTGTCATGGAAATAAAAAGATCATGGGCAAATAAAGACTACTATTTTGTTGAAGAAGAATTTGTTGAGTGCAGGCACTACTAGTGCCATGAAAACCTATTACTGGCATGAAAAATACACATTTATTCAACAGCTCATACGTACAAATACAGACATGGGACAATAAAGATCAATGGATAAAATGAAAGATCAACACATTAGAACTAAGTATGAATGGAACAGGTTTGCGTTAAGAATATGTCCGGCGAAACTATGAGGCTAGTCAAATTCACTAAAATGCCCCAAAACTACCAAAATGATGTTCTCCTATTATCACTATTGTGAAGCCCCTGGATACCTGTTATTATACTACAAACGCGTTTTCAATATCTATAAGAGTCTCTGCTTCCGGTGTTATGCCAGTACAAGGAAATCCTGTCAGGACGGTGCACCGCCCCAGGTTGGTTGAACGTTGCTATGCAAATATATACAGGTTTCGCGCACGCGTGCGGTTCGACTGTGCATATAGATATAAGAGGTTTACGGGATTGGAAACGGATCACGTGCTCTCGTTAGCAACTAACCGAGGCTAGGCGCGTTGACAGCTGAATGACATAGCACTTTTGTCAAAGTTGCTGTTCTGACAAGATCCGTGAGGTAAGACTTATGCCAATGATACTATAAATTATAATACACTAGGGCATAGATTTACTGTATGAAATAAATTTCATCTCAGATTTTCAAGTTTATTCCTACAAATACTACTGTAGTGGTTAATGGGACTGTAATCCCTCTCACGCTTGATGGAATCAATTGCTGTTGCCCATTTTCTGATCAAAAGGCATGTAAACTTTAGCTACATGGAATAGTAATGTTGATTTTTGTATTAGCTGACATATATTGTCTCTAGCATTTGCAAGTGGTGTTAAAACTGTAATCTCTCTCCCAAGAAATAGATTAACAATATTGAAACTGTATTAGTTATTTCAGGGAAAGTAAATGGAATTGGTGCATTTGTTTTCTATACAATAGTCATCCTATGGAGATGGCAAGCTTACTATATTTCCCCCTAATATCCATAGGGTCCACAGGACAGCTGACTGAGCCGAATTCTTGAGGTGGATGGTGTCAAAACCCAACAGCCAAAAGCTGGAAGTATTGCAATAATGTTGATGAGGGAGAACTGAGCAGAAACTGGCGGATAACTTTGGGGCAAAATTATCTAGCTATAATAATAATGAATTTATGTCTAATTTTAATACCAAAAGTCATTCTAGCCTTTCTTTCAAATCAATCACATAAAATTAATGTATAATGAGCAATGATAGGTACTCATAGTTATAATTACAAGGAAAAAAAAGTTTGAATAATTAATAACTTCCTTCCTCAGACTCTCCAACTTCAACTCTCTGACTCTTCACTTCTTCAATACCTTCCCCTTAGCTTACTTGTACTATTCTGTGAGCTGTAGGGGCAGAACATCACTTTAACTACCTTGAAAGGAATCTCTTTTCACAGCCATTAATATAATTAATGCTGTATGCGCGTGCGCATCTGTCAACGCGCCACGCTGTTCATTGGGCGTTTCCGTAAAACCTCTTATAATAATTATATCTAGAGCTCTATGGACCGTGTGACTCATAAGCTCACATGATAGACCCACCCACGCGATTAGCTAGGCGCGCGCTACAGTCGAATGGCCAGCGTCCAAATTTAGTTGCAGACCGGAAGTGCTTCCTGTTCATTATTCGCTCGCTCATTTTTTGGACAATATTTTGTCATTTTTTATACCCATCATATCTGTCATTTTGGCAAAGATGTTTAAGAAATTATATGAAATTGTTTTTCACTTCCTATAGATTATAATGATATAAAAATGAAAGCGGCTAAGAATGCCATTGCAAGTTTGACAGCAGATCCATTGGCAGTACTTCATCATGTACATATCATAGTGGCTGTGTATCTACCGTTCAAACATCAGTTTCCAGGACTTTTACACTCTCAAACTTACTGTACCAGTAGAACGATAGTTGTTGTTTCCATTCATCAAAAAATTAAGTTGTTCTTTTA
This sequence comes from Crambe crambe, assembly GCA_963924555.1. Classification (NCBI taxonomy): domain Eukaryota; kingdom Metazoa; phylum Porifera; class Demospongiae; order Poecilosclerida; family Crambeidae; genus Crambe; species Crambe crambe. The sequence goes on along the minus strand of OZ004586.1, from coordinate 8,662,500 downwards.
TAACGATTATCGACTATAGATGCTATTTTCATACCATTAAAATTGAGAAAATTAATATGAACTAACTAGATGTGAAAGTAATCATTACCCTGGTTAGCCTCACAAATTTGAAATAACCATCACAGTAACTAAGCATGTTAGCTTAAGTATATGCCTACCATTGCATGTGAGGCCCTAGTTAGCCTTAGCTTATAAAAGGATTGCATCTAGTTCTAGTTCTGCTATGCTGAGCTACATCATGCATGGTTACATGATCTACATGTTACTTGTATAAATTCTGGCGCACAAGATCCAGCTGCCTGCACTGTACTGCTGTTGAATGGTCCACAGAAGGTACACTGTTAGTGGTTTCAACAACTTTAGCTTGAGGTTTGAGGTATGTAAACAAACATAAATGTAGTTGACCAGTTATTATGTACTACATGTATACCAAAAAATTAGCTGAATGAAGTTATTCACCACTTGCATAAGATTGGCAATTTAGGAAATGGAATTAACAGAAGTGAAAGCTTAGGTAACACCAACTTAGAATACCACCTATAGATAATTATCATAAAAATTAATACAAAATATTATAGATAATGAGTCATTCTACCAGAACCAGCAACACCCCTGTCCCAGAAGTCACTTCCAGCATTCATCATGGACAGCCATGCAGTCCATGTGTCCTCTGCAAAAAGGGGAACCAATCAAAGTATTTCCACCCTAAATCATGGAAGGACCCACGCATGAAATGTCTTCAGGAATACAAGCCATCTCTAGACATCAAACCTGAAAGCTGCATCTGTCAACCATGTCGAAATGATGTAAGTAGCATCGGTATTGATGGCTTCATCCCTAGGTGGAGGAAATCCAATATAAGTACAGTATGCTATGTGCCTGGATGTAACAGTACTGATACTAAAATCACCAAAATTGTTGACAGTGAAACACCACAAACATTTTTCTGTGGTGATTCACCTGAGTAATCAGAGTTTCACATGGGGGGTACACCTCTTTGTACTTCTCACTATGGGGAATGGTACAGGCATCTCCACCCATCGCAACACTTGAAATGTAAAACATGCAATAGAAGTATCACTGAAAATAAGAGTCGTTGTTTTCCAGAACCAGCATTGATTGAGACCTTTTTGAAAGAAAATGAAGATTACACCAGCAAAATCCACCCTCAAGATAGACTATGTTATACTTGCTACAAATCATATTTAATCATTATAAAGCATCTAAAAAAATTGGTGAATAGTACAGATACAGATCTTCATGCATTATTAGAAGAAATCAATAAGGGACTATCACATGTTACAGATCTACATACTTTTAATAGTGCTCTTCACTATGCTTCCAGTGTATCAGCCATCCACTTGGGTGAAGCACTGTTAAAATAAACAGCTATGCTACTTCCAAAAGTTTATGCCACAACAAATTTACCATCATTTCCCAACCAAACAACACTTTTCAACTCACTTGTGATAGACGATCAACCACATACTTCCCATCACAGCATATGGCTTGACACAATAAGGGAAACAATATGGACAAGAATACAGTATGAAGATCAAATGATTCCTTCATACGATGCACTTCTGAGACACTGGAAGCGATCATGCTGGGTACGTTCTGTATGGAGTCAATCAACTTCAAATCATATCACATATCCACCATTAAACGATCATGGATGGAAACAGCCTGACCAAAACACGCTCTCCATTGACTGGGATAGCGAGAGTAATGTCTCCCAGATACGATCAAGGGTTGACCTCATTTGTAAGGGATGTGGTTGCAAAACTGGATGCCACACAGCCCGCTGTAAATGCAAGAAAAGACATCAATGTTGTGGTGTAGGATGCAAATGCAGTGGATGTACTAACCTGCCTTTACAGGCTACCAGCCATCCCTCGAATACTGATTTGGAGACAACTGACAGTGACTCAAACTCAGAAGATGAAGATGACCATACTGAAGATCACACTTTTGGCAGCATGTCTGTTGATGATATAATGATGGAAGTTTTTGGTGACTTCGATTATAATGAAGATACAAACACAATCAACTGAAAGACTCTTATTATTGGTGAAACTCTATGTATAAAAACTAATATCCTCACTAATTATACTTGGAAATTTTCCTGAAATTTGAGCTACAATAACTTGTAACCACCTACAGGGAACAAACTACAAACTGCATCCTAGTTAAAAACATTGACTGCATGTTCTTAGGCCAGCTTATCTAATATGGGAAGCCTTGGGAACTAATGTTTGAACAGAGAATTATAACCATATCAAGCTGATCCTTTCAGAACCTACCTTTTTCTAAGCTGTCTGATGCCTCTATTCTTTTTCATTAGGAGATAAGTTTTGTCCTTTCATGATCTTCTTGCACTGTTCTCCCTTTCTGCCAAGATACTTTTATAAAGGATCACCTAGTCACTTAGAAAAAATGAACTAAACATAGCCCACGAAACACGTGGATTTTGTTATCAGCTGTTTAATGACGTAATCGTTATTTATATAAAAAGTAACATTGTACGCGCTATAATGGAACTTCCGGTCTCTGGCCATTCGACTGTGGGGCACGGGACGAGGCTAGTACACACTGCACTCATTTTAACTTAAAAAAGCATACTTTTTTATAATTGATTACATAGTAATTATCATGTATGTATGCATTATTTTCTTAGTACAGTATAAAAGTTCATGTTAAATATTGGTCCAGTGGGTTGGTGTGGCAACTCTAGACGACAGGGTAGCTGGCACTGGTAGCAATGCCACAATTGTTGTTCCTGTTACGACTCATCTGAATGTATCCTTCCATACCCCAAGACTTACCCCAGCTGTGCAAATAGAGAACAGAATCACATAGTCATGCTAAGATAAGCCAGTGGAACCTCCAACGACACAAAGGGGATGCACCTCTCCAATAATGGATAATCAAGACAAGGATGGGTCCCTAGTGTGTCCATTATTATTGTAACCACAAGATAATTTGAACTTGCCCCTTCTATGAGAGTTCTCACCTGTTCTTGACAAGCCAAAAGTCCTTAGTGCCATCAACTCCATATCCGACAGCCAGCACTCCATGGTCCAACTTGGTCTGGGAACACAAAAAGGCGTGGTACACACCTGATCTGTATAACTGCATCAAAAAGGGGGTGTGGCAATCACTTGCAATGTATATTAGTGAATTTAGCATCAGCCCGTGCTACTATTTACCTGGAAGCTCATGTGAGAGGCATCAATGGCCACAGAGATGGGACCCACTGTAGCCACGGCAACCTGGAGATCGTCCTCGCTCTTGGACTTGACGTCCACCCAAGTTTTTAGAGTGGCTCCCGAGTTGGCAGGATTGTAACGACATTTCTCATTCTATTGAAGAAGAAAAAAACAGTTTGTCCTAAAGTATTTCACAGTTTTCAGTGATGGATTATGCACCTCAAATCTGATAGTGTATCTATTAAAGTAACTGCCATATTATAGTAATATCAGTAAACTCGACTAGTATTTCTCAGTAAATTGACATACATGAGCTTGGTATGGGTAGCTGGCTTCAGTGTCAACGCCACCATTCTTCTGAATGTATTCGAAAGCATCGTCCATCAGCCCTCCTTGACAACCATGGTTACCTTCAGGAACTGTACAGGAAACATAAGCTTTAAGTGACCTAGGCCTTAGGTAGGTCACAAAGGAAAGTTTAAATTTTACAAACAAGTTCAGAATAAGAGAAGATGTGGCATGGGTCAGAACACATGGTTTTGCCCACACTGGTCGACAGTGGCCATTTTGGCCACCACTCATTAAGCTTGTACATTATCAGAGTGATGGCCAAAGGGACCTAAATGAAACAAAGTAGGCTTGGAAATATAAATTTCAGCCATCACTCAAGAATCCTGGGCAGAACCCTGAGAACACACTAGAATAACATGAATTTAACTTACCAGAGCAGTCCATCAGGTTTTGTTCTGAGAGAGAGACAAGTTTTCCTGTGGCATTGAAGTGCTGTCCCTCCAGAGATCCTGTGGTGCTGAAAGCCCAGCACGACCCACACTGGCCCTGAGGGCAGGAGGAGAGAGAGACAATAAGGAAGTGACGAGAAAAGTAGTTTACTTCTACCACACAAACATGTGCCATCTAAAGGTGACTCTATGCATGTGCATGTTGTGGTTATTATGGTCACCACCACAAAAGGTCATTCACTGGGCATGGCACAGGAGAGGCCTTGTTTTGCCATTGCTAAGCACAGTGTATGTGGGACATGCAAATTATGTCCCTATTATGCTACGCTGATATGCCAGAGCCCCTGCCCTAGTTAATAACCACAAACAGACCACAATGTAGCTTCATACCATATACCATGGCTGTACCATCTATTGCATGTCCCTAGTGGCACTACACTAACTAGTATTCCACTCCACATGTACATATCATGCATGTCACATGGAAACAGAATGCATGTCACATGTAAACACAGTGCGTTTGTATACAATCATTAAAACAACACACACCACATGTAGGCACACAGCACATGTACATACACACCACATGTACATGTAGGCACACAGCAAGGGCTGGAAAAGTTAATTAGTGGAGCTGACCTGGTTCTTGACCTCAGTGACATATCCCTTCTGTCTCCAGTCAACAGAGGTTGGCAGGTCCTCGACAGACACCGAAGGAACAAAAAGAGTCTCAGCCGGTTGTTTGTGTGCAGCAACATAGCCATTGAACATCTTGGCAAATTCAGCTCCATCCTAAAATAAAGAAATAAGGAACATCTAATTCCTTTCCCATGGATCACTGGACCAGATCCTGGAAACATTGGTCTTAAGATGACTACAGAGAGTGTGATAACACAACTGATATTGTGAGTGTTCTTTTCTCCTTAAAAGGAAGCAGACACTCTATTAGCATAAGCACAAGGTAACTGATAGACAGGTCACCCAAAATAAGAGTCATTTATTATCGACTAATTGAAAGTAGCCCCAAAGCTTCAAGTTTAAAATTGCAATGAAACAGTTATGACTTCCAAAATTGCATTAATTATTGCCACATCCTGGCCCTGGCTGCTGGGGAAATAACTTCATCATTCCCAGGGAGGCCTCCATCCTTCGTGAGGAGTCTAATCAACCTACCCTAGAGATCACATTCCCAATTTTTTTGTTATTGTTGTTTTTCTCTTTTTTGGGGAGGAGGAGAGAGTTAGACAGGTTTGGGAGAACCCTGCAGCCAACTCACCAGGTCAGCAAATTCATTCATTCCCACATCAAAGCCCCAGAGGTCAGCATGGGCATTGTGTTCCTCCACAAACTTCTTGTGAGCGGCCCAGATGTTCTGGCGATACAATTCCTCCTCATCACTCTCATACTTCTTGTTGAAGTCCTAAAACAAAAAAAAAAAAAAAAAAAAAAAAAAAAGAAAGAAAGAAAAAATGACCTATTTTTATTACTGTAATGCTGTAATGTATAATTCTATCTGACTGCTGCACTACTCTGAGCCTCTTGAGTGCTACTCTGGAGTCTTACTAATGTTGTTGTTATGGTGTCAAATTACACAGCAATTATTGGCACTGCCACTAATTCAAACATGTACACATGTACATGTAAGTCACATGCTCAATCCATAACATAAAGTCAGAGGTGTTTCAGTGTTTCGTCTGTGAGGAAAAATAATGGCTGGGAGCATTGGCAACTAATGTGGTATTTGATATGACTTCATCTGAAAGCTATCTGGGAGGATGTAGTGCCACACAGTCTCTGTCACATCTAACACATATGCAGTAATCAGAACCACCAAGTGGAGCAGCTGTCGGCTTTCCAGTAGAGGTCTCATTAGAGTGGCTTACAGGATAAGGTAGTAACTTAGCTGGGTTCAAATACACTAATTAGAGAGGTGATCTATATAGGTGGGTCCTCACATGATACTTTTTTCGGTCAAGGAGTGTACCAATACATCCAGTACTTCAAGGAAGTTGCTATAGCCTAAAGGTATGACGTAAGCCGAGAGACTTGATGTGCATGACTTGATAAGACTAGACTTGAAACCCATTTGGGAATAAGAGGTGGGGGAGAGCCATTAATGAGATAAATATTTGCAATTCTCACATGAACTCACTGTTGTGATATGCCCATAATAACGCATGATCTACAAGTCTTTTTTCCTCAACTAAATCCTCATCTGATGCAGCTCTGTTGTATGCTTAAAATTCCCATCAATAGTTACCAGTTGCCTACTCCCCTTCTCTGCTGGTATTCATGCCAGGTCTTAATTTCAAAAATGAATATTTGACCATTAAGAAGATAATCACAGTGATTATCAGCTGTGGGTCAGTGGTCTGATCATGACTGGAAAAGAGGTGGACCACGAAATACATTGTTCCATTGTTAAAGCTGTGAGCATTTGCAGCTAGCACAATGGAAGGCCTAGTCTGAGCTGCTGACTAAGAATGTGGGAAAAATTCAAAGCTAGCAAGCAAGCTTTTTAGATATAGCTAGCATCTACCTGTTTCCAGTTCTCCCATTCATCTCCGTATTCGAAGGCCGAAGCAAGACCGATCAATGCCACGAGAGCCAGCACCTTCATTGTGTCCAAGTTGAGATATCTGTATAAGGGAACAAAGAAATCAACAGATAACTAACTCGCTAACAGCTGTACGCTGACAAGTAGTTAATCAGAGAAAACTGCTTAAAACTAACCTGGCGTTAGATGCAGTGTTTATCAGCTGTGATGAATTTGTGAGATGAGTACTCTATTAATACTACACTACCAAGGAAGCTAGCTGCACATACATATATGTATGTATATGTACGTATTTCAAAACACGTGACGTAATATTATTCATAATCATGTGATAAAAAAATTTCACACCGCGCATGCGCGCATTCATATACATACGTATACAAGTGAGCGCAAAAAATTTCTTCTAAATAAAAAGTTAAGTAGGGATAGCCTAAATCTAACTGGGCTGTATAATGTACTACAGCCTCATATGAAAACAATCCCTACATTTGCATTCACTGCCTATAGTTAGCTATGGGCCGTTGTAAAAGTAGGGATTATTTTCATATGAGGCTGCAGTACATTATTTATACAGCCCAGTTTATAGATTTAGGCTATCCCTACTTAACTTTTTATTTAGAAGAAATTTTTTGCGCTCACTTTTTTCTGTCCTCTTTTTTAGTGTTTGAAGTTGAAAGTAAGTTTGTGTAAGTAAGATTGAGGGTGGCATTATTGATCGTCACTTGAACTGAGAGTATGCAGTGATTATTAATATTTGACATGAAGCTACGGTACAGTACTATAGTCTATACAAAGCCAGCTCTATATGAACCTATCTTTTTTCTTTTGTAGGCACATACACAGTCTGTATTTAGCTATTTAAGTTTGTGTATTATTTAATGTAAAACTTTACAGCAACAGCAATGTAAATGACATGCATGGCATGGTAAAGTGAGCTGACAAGTAAGGTAAGGGGTCCAATGCTTGGACAGTACCAAATATTGGCCATGGCAACTTAATTACATTAATAATCATTAAAAGCACTGAGCCAGCCCACACATTTTAAGTTCCAATTAGAGTTCATCCTATCAGTCTTCTTGCAGTGTTATCAGATCAGTTCAAGAGTGAGACTGAAACCTGAGAATTACTCATAAAAATAAGTAAGTTTTTGTTTACATAGCTAAGAGAGTGTTATTTTAAGCAATGATAAGAATTGGATCAAGTTTCATGTCTCATACAGGACTAACCACAAATACAAAACATGTCATTTTATGCTCATTTTGATCAAAATTTAGTGCCTTTTAACCTCATATACTTTTTCATTAGCTTTCTCCATTCTTAAATTTCTTATAATTTTTTTTATAAGAGTAGCTCTGTACCAAATAATGGACAGGTCAAAATTTTTACAGGATATTTGATGGCAAGCAAAAAACGGGATCATAGATGGGATTGGACACCTGAAAAACCTTCAAGCTGCACTTACAGCTATCCTACGTAAATGATAAATTCTCCCATAGAAGAGCTGAATCTACTTTTGGTGTGCCTAAAAGAAATGGGAAGCTGAGTGGAAAAAGATGGAATGACAACGTGAACAAAGATGGAATGACAACGTGAACAAGGACGGAGCCGGGGGCAAGGTAAAGGATGTGGTCAGGGATGGGGTAGAGGACGAGGAAAAGCTATGAACCATGTTATTTATATAGAATCCATGTATTCAAGTGACTCCAGTGATGCTGAAAGTAACAAAGGAGATGATGGGTGTGGTCTTTTGTCAGCTGACAAGAGCAGTGATGTAGATGGTACATCAGTTGAAAGTGATGATTATCAATGCATTATTTATGGGAATTCAGGTGGCAGATGGATAGTGATGCCTGTGATCAATACTATTGCTTGAAATGTGTTTAACTTAAGTTGATGTTATATATGACATATGACTGGATTGAAAAGACTAGATATCCCTTCTGACTACTGAAGATCATATTACATTGACTATATCAATAATAATTGCTCTGTATTATCAATAATATCGTTTGTTCAATAAATGGTGTTGGTGTACAATATTTAGCACTCAAACTGTGTGTACAAAAATTAGTTCCAATGTCCAATAATTGGCCCAAATATTTTTTCTTGTAGTTTATCAAGAAAAGGATGGGTTTAAGTAAATGGAGTCAAACAATGAGTAAACTCAGTTTGATACTGTCTCCAATACCACTCCATAAACCTTAAGTGTCCAAAATATGGCCCCTTTACCTTACTGGCTATAATATAAAAAAAATACTAAAATAAATATTTAAAAAAATACTACTATAGGATGAGCATCAGCATCTGTACTGCAATGCAGCAAGGAATCATCAGATAAGAATAAATAGCTAGCTAAACGATTAAACTGAAGACCTAGAGCTACTGAACTGCACTTATACGTGGCCCCGCCCACACGCCCCGCCCCCTATCGCTACCGACGTGCATTTCAAAATGGCGTAGAAAGATTAGCCGAGTGCTATCGATATCGCTGATTTGTGAAGTAGCGCTTTAGTCAAAACTAATAGCAAAAGATCAGCCTCTAGGTGCCGCTCTAACAGATGGCCAAAGCAGAATTTTGATGACTATAGCCAATAAGTCGGTACGTCGATCTTATTATGTATGAAAACAATCCCTACATTTACATCCACTACCTATAGCTAGCTATGGCACCAGTTGTAAAAGTAGGGATTGTTTTCATACGAGGCTACAGTACATTATATAACCAAGCTAGATTTCAAGCTATCCCTACTTAACCTTTTTATTTAGAAGAAATTTTTGGTCATGTAGACATTGGTGTAAAAAAGAGGAAAATTTCTTTAGGCATAAAGGGAAAATCTTACGCCAATTACTGCTTTACACTTAAAGGGAAATTTTTACGCCAAGTATCTCGTTAGGTACCTAACTGGAGGCTGATACGCTGGGAACATTGGTGGATGAACACCTTGTGTTGGTTATGATAAACATAAAGACACATTTTTACGCCATCTAACAATCAGCGTATAATTTTTCCTTTTAATATGATCAATAAACACAAGAGAAAAAATTTTACTTACCATGTGCCTGACATTTGGTTGTAGTAGGTATAGCTACATGTAATATACAGAGGAACTATAACAATACTGTGTCAGAATTCTCTTTATTTGCTCACATCCTTGCCATGACAGCCCATTTCATAGTAATGTAGTCAAATACTGTTGCATTAAGCAAATAAATCAGGTCAGAACTATCATTACATGTGTGTGTCTGCTGCTTCAGAAAGTGGCTTGGTCATGAGAGGACTCATTATGAATTGGTATGTGAAATTTGGCGATATATTATACCATTATCTCTCATGTAAGGCCGGACAAGTGCAGCATGGCTATCAGATATAGAAGATGACCCTTCAACTTCATTATCCCATTTATCGACCTTGTTGTGATTTTTTTCCATTTCTGTTATGATTAGCTAACACTTTTATTATTCAATCCCAATTCTTTGAGAGATTTTTTCCTGTGATGGTTCAATCTACTATAGCTGTTTTGCAGCAGCATCAGCTGATATCCTAACCCCTGAGCAGACTATGCAAATTTTCAGCTGGTGAAACAGTTGATCAAATTACACCTCCACACCATCTCCTGCATGTGGTCAGTAAAAATTGGTTGTAAAGCAAATTCTATGGGTAGACCAGTCTCACTTTTATGAGTTCAGCATTTGTTTATAGCTATTTGAGTTTGGAACCACATCAAAAGAGTGGTGGATGATATTTGTAAGAATGTGCTGCTGCTAGATATATTATGTGTAACATTAAACCTGCTACATTTGGAACAGTTCAGGGATCATAATGAAAGTTTAAGTGTAACAGATAAGGGAAAAGCAATTGTATATAGTGCAACCGACTACCTTGAGCCTCCCACTCTTTTAAAGTTGCAAGATGCTGCAAGGAAAATGTTGCTGTGATTTACTGAGGTCTTCTCAATAATCAAAAAGGACTCCAATGCTGTTTGCACTTGAGGTGTAACACATTGATCACGAGCATGGTACGACTTCATATGAGGAATTGACCTGTACTATTATGATACATGTAATTGTTTTTATAGTACCACGAAAGCCTCTGTTCAGATTGGTGCAAAAAATTACCTGGCCACCAGCATAAGCATCACAGCAACCATTTTCCAAGCCACAACAATCTATAAGATGTTGCATATAAGACTCTGAATAATACCTTCTGCATCTAGATCTCCATTGGATCTCATATATAAAATAGCACAATAATAGCTAGGTCCAAGTAGAAGCACAATAATAAAGGACATTACAGTTGCACTGAGAAGTGTGCAACCACCACCACCACCACCACCACCACCACCACCACCACCACCAAAGCACATAGCCAGCTTGTAAAACAACAGGAGTATCAGGGGCAAAGAGAATGTTTGCTCCTCCATTGGGTGTAGGAGCAACTCTGGGGGAGTCATTTGCTTCTATAGAAGCAGGTTGAAATGAGATCTCACCTCCAAGCTGAAGCAACAAGAACAGGAAGATAGCCTTCATTTTCGCATGTGGTCTTTGGTTCTATTTTAGGCCATCACTAATAAATCATTGGTTTGGTGTCCTCCTACCTAACCAATGATAAGTTTAATTTAAAGTACTGAGCATGCCCAATACAAAAAGTGGTGTGGTTCCAAGCTTCCAAAGAACACTCCCCTGACAAACTTTTTCTGTGACAGTGATGAAGATTGATAGTGTTACCTCTATGTAAGGATTGTGCATAATAGCAAAAGGCTAGCACATATAATGCGAAGTTTTGACTGTGTTTTTCTTGTATTTGGCACTGTCTAGGCTAGCATGCACCTGCTAAATGTGTTTTTTTCTCATTCCTAGTAGTTACCGGTATAGCTAGTACTTATTGTTAAATTCCTACTCTAAATTGAAGTCTGTGTAGGACACCAAACCAACAATAATTTATTAGTGATGATTTGCATGCACACTATAGTCTGAGATTCTACAAAAGAGTTACCAGTGTGCTATTTTTCTTGAGTGCCTGCAGCCAGAGAGGTCAAGGTGATAGCTAGGTGATAGAGATCGAACAGTTCACCCCGGCCCCAAAACCTTATCACTGTATGTAGTTAGCTACATGTACTGCAAAGCAAGCATGGTAAAAATTTTCTCTTTTGTTTATTGATCATAAAGGAAAAATTATACGCTGATTGTTAGATGGCGTAAAAATGTGTCTTTATGTTTATCATAATGAACACAAGGTGTTCATCCACCAATGTTCCCAGCGCATCAGCCTCCCGTTAGGTACCTAACGAAGTACTCGGCGTAAAAATTTCCCTTTAGGTGTAAAACAATAATTGGCGTAAAATCTTCCCTTTATGCCTAAAGAAAATTTCCTCCTTTTTACACCAATGTATGTATGACCGAAATTTTTTGTGCTCACTTGTTTCTATCCTTTTTTCTTAGTGCTTGAAGTTGAATGTAAGCTGAGAGTGAGTCTACAGTACAGTACTATACAAAGCCAGCTCTACATAAACCTTATCTTTTTCTTTCGTAGGTACATGTTGAAGAATTTGTTTAGCTATTAAGTTTTGTCTATTATTTAATATAAAACTTTATAGCAACAGCAATGTAGCTGAATGACATGTGCATGGTCATGGTGAAGTGACTACATTACAGCCAAGTACTGGCTATAATGTGAAGGAAACAGGGGGGCACTGGGGGCACATGCCCCCCCCCCCCCACATTTTGTGGACTGGGGGCACAGGGGGCATGTATGTTGCAACAACGTTTAAATGGATAAAACTGATAACATCAACTTAACGAAAGTAGCACATGAATTTATATTAGTTAATGAGAGATGGAAAAAATTTTTTGATTATAATTAATTTTGAATAATTATTTTCCCCAATCATTCCCCTAAAACACATAGCTACTCTTCTCATAGCAGCCTTTGGCTGCATGTTTGTTGTGCCCCCAGTCAAAGACATCTTCCTTCACCCATCCATGTTGATAAATGATTAGCTAGTGGTGATTACGTCGAATAATATTATGTAAACAACTCTTCTTTCTCTCCATTGACATTTTCAACGCTATCACTGCCATGGATGGGTACAGAAGAGGGGCCAAACACATGAGCAGGTCGATGATAGAGATTTTCTGTCTCCTTGAAACCCTGTGGAGTGCATATGCTTATTTTTCCACCAGAAGGACACAATAGGAAGCTTTCCTCCCTGATGTTGCTGCATCAAGTAGTCTTGGAGACTTCCACAGGCCAGCACAATGCCAAGATCCCCCTGAATGGGGTCAGCCGGGGGATTCTTCCAGCCTGGGATGGAATCAGCAGGAGTCCCTGGAATTCCCTTCTTGTTGGTCAGCTGTTGGAACAGCCAGTTGACAAACAGAAGCACACAGATTCCACTAACAGCAGCAACCCATATGTCCAACATCATTACTACAGTTCATTAATAAAGATAGCAGTTACTTATGTTGACATGTGGCACGGGTAAGTATGGGTCGTCAGATCAATTTAGAAATTGTTAAAAGAAAAAAAATTAATACATTAAAATAATAGGTACAGTAGAGAGAGGAGAGTAAAATAGAAATTTGAACTCAATCTCTTCTTGGCCAATATTTATTCAGTGGTCAGGTAAGGGTTTTATATTCATTTGGTTTCCTTGTATCAGTCACCAACTTTCTGGTCTTGGGACACGTCAACTGCAAGATGAAGAACAGTGCAGGGAGAAATAAGTTGGTTGGTTCTGCTATGGCATGACCCATCCATAAAGGGAAGTAAGGCTCCAATCCAAGATGCACACGTCTAGTGGACTCTATGCGGTTGGCTGAAATGATGCACCACACCACGACAAAAACTATAGGATATGCCACTATTATAATCATCATATCTGAAATAGAATCTGACTTGTGTATATTTTTGATCCAGATGGCAATTGCGATGAAAAAGATGATGAATGTAATGAAGACAATCAGCATTAGAGGTGCGTAGTATAGGACAAACATGTACACTGCACCCTCTACAATATTAGTGTCACCACAGCCACCTTTATTTAAAATTATCCAACACCAGTGACCTGAGAGACCAAAGTAATCATCCACGAATGGGATCCAGCTAAACGTGAAAGGGGCATAAAAGCAGAAATTGATACCAATCACTTCACGAATAGTAACATTGGAACTGAATTGGTGGAGCTCATTAACTGGTTTTTTTATGAGAGAGTACAGGTAGAGTATAATCCAAATCATTACGAAATTGCTCATCCATGAAGTCACTTGATCGAAAAATCCAAAAGCAGCACACACTCCTTCCCAGCCAGAGCCTTCCCTCAACTGAGCTGGACCTTTAACAGGAATAAGTTCTAGGATTTTCACAATCACCTCCAAGAGATGTGCCACCATCAGACACAAGATTAGCCTGAAGACAAACCTCTTGTAGCACTTGAAGTAGCAGAGGAGCCCAATGGCAAAGATGTTACTCACAAAAGAAACAGACAACAGAGATAGTTTGACCTTGAAGATAATCTTCTCTTCTTCTTCGGAGAAAGTACACGACACATTCCTAACTGTCACTTGCAGACCCATCATGCTAGCTGCGTACTAAGACAGTCTGCAGACTCTGCGGTTTTTTGCAACACGCATTTACACCCACTCCGTAGATGGGATTTTATATTTCCAAACTTGATGTTTGTCCATATTAGATATAATGATGAAAGGGCAAATTCTTCTTGTGGATCCTCTGGAACATTGTCTGTCAAACATGGCATTTTCCATTTTCAAACTTGGTGTTGATCAAATAAGATATTGTCTATGGTGTTTATTTTAGTGGCACCCTAGCATGCCCATTCATCTTACAGCTTCTCTACCAGCATCCTCAAATTGGATTATCCACCAATCAGGCAATGAGAATGTACGTATGTGTGAGAAGCATGAGTCATATAATTGGGGTTCAATTAAATTGACTAGAAATCTTCAATGTTCCTTGGCATCTGCAATGACTCTTCAGGTATCAATGAATGATGGAAGGATATGATGGATCTTGCAAGCATGCAGCCACGTAAAAGAAATGCTCTATATATGCATGTAATAGAACAAAATGAAGTTGAATTGAACCAAAGAGCTTTAGCAGACAAGTTTAAGTATAGTAGCTAGCAATTGGCCTATCAAGGCTCAGGTACTTTAATATCATAGCTACATCTTTGATATTGCAGCATACTAGCTACCATGACCACAAACCATGCCCTTCAAGAAGCTGGATACAAACATCAAGTTTGGGAATAATATACGGTGGCCAGTAAGGGCCATTCAAACTTGATATTTTCCATTTCCAAACTGTTGTTTGTCATTTCCAAACTTGATGTTTGTCATTTGTTTAATTTGTCAAAGTACCAGAGGGAAACTGAAGTGGTGAGGTCATACACACAGTGCATTTGGAGATGGAAAATGTAATGTCCCCTCTCAGCCATCATACATGACTAAGTGGCAGACTTGCGATGCCTTCATCTTAGCACAAGCAATATAGATAGAAAACATGTAATATATCGTGGAATGCCTATACTGTCTAGCTATTGTGCAATGAGGTTTGCTCTCATCCTGGAAGGATTTTAATATGAGTACCTTTTATCATCTGCTCCATTTAATTTCCAGTTCAGTTTGTCTGTGACACATGAACTGTTCTCTCCCTCCCTCCTTCTCCTCTAAATTGATGTAGTATAGCATCAGCAATCCAGCATTGGCAACATTGCGCTCATTTGTGCACTGTGAAGACAAAATGTGTAAAAACAACCCCATTTTAGGTTATCTGAGTTCCAATTTGCAACTCAGATAACCTAAAAATGGGTTATTTTACACATTTATTTTCCTCAGAAAGTAAATGGGGAAAGTTCAGCAATTTGCCACTGGTTATTGTATAGCAAAGCTAGCTATATAAGGGAGGATTGTGGGCAGCTTTATTGTATTTCTTGAAGCTGAAAAGTGTACTGATTGGAAGATATATTACTAGCTACATCATTTGATCACACAACTGATAGCTATTGCACCAAGTCCCTTGTTTTTTGAATAGCTATTCAAATTTTATGACGATCATGATATTTAGCACTTTTTGTCAGTCAATGCCATGTTTTTTACCTTCCTTGTAGGAGATTTTAGCCTCTTCTCTTTTTTCTGCAGTTTTTTTTTCTCTGTTCAATCTATCATAAAAGCTCTAGCTAGAATGTGATCCATGCATATTAGAATCTAACTATCAAACTATTACACTGGGTCGCAAGGTCGGCTTAATAGCTACATAGCTAGCTAAGTGCATTGTGTAAAAGCTCAGAATTAGCTAATTCAGTATTTGCTACCATACCCAGGCCACCCATGCACCCCCTCCTCCCAGGCCCCCACGGACCCCTTCCCTCCCAGGCCCCCCATGCATAAAATGCAACTTAAGTTCTGCTGCTAAGTGGTTATGTGCATCTGGCCAAGCCATGCAGGATGCCTTGTGCACTAAGCTATAAGGAGCCAGTGCTGGAGCCAGTAACTATCCCTCCCCTGTATGAAGTATGAAGTCCCACCTAGACCACCAGTTGATTTGCACCCTGGAATTCCAAGTACCATTTAGATGGGTGGATGTGTGTCAGTCGTCCCCATCAATTTTTTGTGTGTGATATATAGACAATAATCTGAAAGTTTACTGAGTGTGCATGCGTGTAGTATTCTTTACATGCCCACATGGGGCTTTACACATGGGCTTAGTTTGTATAGTGAATGATATGGCTATAGGTAGTACACATAATAATTATAAATGATCACTGCTGATGAAAATTGGCTATGCATAATGCTGTATAATATGACTGTTATGATTGAAAATGAATGTTGTCTGTTTGCTATAATATGATAGCTATCTATCTGGTGGTAGGATCCTCAGAATTGGAGAAAACGTCACATTGTTTGGTGCTATCATCCACACTCTGATTGGACTTGCGACGCCACTTCTTCAGCTTTTCCTTCAATTTGGGCCATGCTTCAAGAATTTCGTGTTCACTGGCAAAAAAAAAAAATAATAAAATAATAATAATAATAATAAAGATGGAGAGCAGAAATGAATTTTAAGGCTGCATGAGTGATCAGTGGCAGCTCTGGCAGCAGAAGAAAATTGCCATTATAAGTTGTTTATTTACCAACATAGAATCACTACATGGACTCAATCTAATAGCTATAGCTAAACCTATGAGTCATCAAAGAACCCTGTAATGCTGCAATGTCATTAGCTACCCCCTAGCTATTAGGCCACTATTTATAGAATCCTAGTTTCCTGTGATATCCACAAGTGCTGCGGGCGGGCGGTTATTATAATTATTCTATTACTGCTTCGTTGTTTGTCTCAAGGGTCCTGTCTTCATCTAGTCTCGCGGGCCGACCCTCATTCACCACGGGCTTTCCCAAAAAGAGCCTGCATGTGAAGCCAAATGTGCGCGCTCTACTGCACACGAGCAATGGCAAGCGCTAGGCAGTAATAATATTTTTTGATGCGGTAACATTTTCAATTCGCGGGCGGTGGACAGGAAACAATCATTCTATTAATAGTGGCCTTATTATGAATCATTATCATGCTAAAGGAGTAGCTCACTCCCCTATGAATTAAATGGGGAGGTTCTTTCTATGCCCCCTACTCATAAGTCCTAATTACCTTTGATGACGAGGGTTGTCAACGTCAAAGTTGAAGAGATCTCTTTTGGAGAGAGTTCGAATAATACTCTCTCCCAATGTCCAGTCGGAAGGATCATCTTCACAGAGCTGACTGGTGCTTTGGCTACTCAAAATAAGGGGGGGGGGTGGTAGACCATAGTTAATTAAGATAGCTAAGTGACATTAGATTCCAGCTCTTGTATTTTCAATGCTCTATCTACATATCTACATGACGAGGTATTATGGAGACAATGGTTTGTAGCTAGCTACAAGCTGTAGTGTATAGGCTCATGTCTCGTGCATTTGCTATAAACATCATACCCATTCCTTTATGTTCTAGCTAAATTCACTCACAATGGTCTCTTCATAGGAGGCTCGTGGTTGCTTATGATGTGATTGGTATTAATGGCAGTGGTGGACTTTGATCTTCGGAAGCTTCCCTCTCTGCCATTGCCTTCCCAGATCCTGTCCTGTGGCTGTGGCTGATGGTAACGAATCCTGTCCTTCAGTTCCTCTGCACTCATTCCTGTGGACATCAGTACAGAACCACTCCTGCCTCGACCACTGAGAAAAAGAAAACAAAATAATTTAAATCATGATCCAATAGCTTAGCCACAGCAAAAATCCCAGGGTGCTATAATGTATAGACCACAACCTCCCTTTCTCCCCTTCCCCCTGGCTCCCCATGTCTCCCCTTCCCCCTGGCTCTCCCTCATCCCCCAGGAAGAATTCATTATAGGAACACAAAAGAGGGAGGGGAAAATTCAGTTACCAGCTAGGGGCAACTAATGCAAGCAGAATACAAACATTGTCTGGATTCATTATGAGATAGACCTGTCAGACAGGGGTTCACTTCATCCCCCTTATTTGTGTGTTTGTATAGTCTCGTTCCCAGGCCTACTCTAGCTACACTTCATACGTAGGCTTGAGGATAACTTAAGAGGTCATGAGAGGAACACTTAAATTACACACTACAGGACTCTATTAGTTATGACATGGAAATGGCATCATGTGTGACAATATCCACCCACCCATGGTGGAGGTACGTCATATACTACGAGTTCTTCCACAGACTTGCAGGAAGCTATAGCCAGTCTAGCTGAGCCAAGTCACTACAGATTTCCTATAATGAGAAAATGGTTCATGGTGATCTACTAAGAAATGTAGCAACTAAATATGCATTGAGGAATCACTGGTCTAGCAGCAGCTATGAACCATATCCTCCCAAACCTCACATAGCAATGGAGTCACGATTAACTAACTCAGGCAGTGATATATTATGCATGTGTCACGACACTTAATGATAGCTAGCTTAAATGTTTGGAACAGTCTGGGAATAGCCACTTGCCAGAGTAGAAACAAGGGAACTTACTTGGTATGGAGGGGGTGAGCTTAATCCAATAACATCTTAGAGAAGATGCCAAATAAACAGTAAACCTAGTCCACACTTGTGTACAGAGTAAACATCAAAGGAAACTTAACCATGTGCAGTATATACACACACCAGGAGCATTGCAAGGGACTAGACTATATATTGATACTAGTACATGCACTAGCTATAAAAGGTATTGCTACAGGATACACTTTCTCTAGCTAAAATCCTAAGGACATCATGCTTAGGTTCAAGTGCAGGAAATACTACATATGTTTACTAATCACTTTAAAATTCATTTTCTATGGTAGCTATAACTACCTATATTACGATAATTACAGAAAATGAGATTCTTATACAGGCCATTTATAGTATACTATTGACATAACAGTATTACTATGGTATCCTCAAATTATTGCTAAGTCTATTTATATTCACCCTGCCCTTTGCTCAGTTAATGCATCAACAGAGAGTTGATTATCCACTCTCTCTGCTGGTGTTTGAAATTTGAAATTTGGTTAAGAATTGAGAAAGTTATAGCAGTTATAGTGAATGATCAAGGGGCAAGGTGAATGCAAATAGATTATAGTGTATGTCTCCTTGGAAATAGCCATAAAACTGAATTATTATAATATCTTCTTGCATGCTCTTAGCCATATACTACAATCATAGTACTGTGGAACCCCTAACCCCTTAACATATATACTACAATCATAGTACTGTGCTGTGGAACCCCTAACCCCTTAACAATCATAGTACTGTGCTGTGGAACCCCTAACCCCTTAACAATCATAGTACTGTGCTGTGGAACCCCTAACCCCTTCACATATATACTACAATCATAGCACTGTGCTGTGGAACCCCTAACCCCTTAACATATATACTACAATCATAGCACTGTGCTGTGGAACTCCTTAATTATAATTAACTAATATGCACTTTCTTTGAGATGTTTTGAATGACCCATCACTACACCACATAATTATTTCATCCTTCACTTACTAAATCATGTTGGCAGTGTGGTTGCCTATACTGGAGACCACACACTTGTTTCCCTCAGAATATCCTGCTAGACCTTCGTGGTCCTCCATACGTCCATAGGTGCAAGCACAGAGATGGCTGAAGTCCCCCCTGGGCAAGAGATGGTCATAGTCATTTTCATTTTTCTCTTCAATGACTAGGTGTTGGTCGTGCTCCACTATTTGGAGAAGGACCATCGAGGTCTGTGACTCGGTTGAGTACTGTCTGCTATGGTGAGTATGGTTGGAGGTACGAACAGAGGTTGCACCAAATGTCTCCTGCGGAAGAAGGGTGTCTGCAAATTCCAAGCCAGTACAGGTGAACTTGACAAGCTATGATTTATATGCTATGTGAGTTAGCTGCTATAATGGCATAAGCTCACACACATAATCCACTTTGGCATGGGCTTAGCTTATATTGTGGAATAATGCTAAATATTAGTGGGTATTTTTCAGGATATGATCTAGGACTATATAAACACTTTCACTACAATATAGCTAGCTAAACCAGGAAAAGGATGGAATTGAGAGTCTCAGAGTCTCAGGTACCTATTACAGCTTAGAAAAGGCTCCTGACACAAACAAGTGGGGATTTCATTATTGGATCGCATGCATGAGAATGCCTTTTAAAGTTTCTTGATAGAATGAGGAAAGAAAAGTAGATGAAGATGGAGATTAATATTCTTGATTTTAGTTTCATAATTCAGTGGTTTCCCAAAGGTTAACTTCTTAAGTTAGCATTATGCATGCAGGCTTACCATAAATGCCAGAGTCCCTTGCAATAGAGCATAGTGCATCTTTGGGTACCACATGAATACCAACACTCCCAGTCCGTCTTCTGATGCACTCAAGTGTGTCAGGCTTCACCTGAAGCTGCAGCACTGGACGGTTGATGGAGCTACGCTTTGAGTGACTAGAACCTATTAGAGAAAGAAAGAGAGAATGGAATATATTTTGAAGTAGCTTATATGCAGCTGGAGCTATATAATTCCACATTGAAAGGGAGGGCTAATCTTCAACAAAGGATACATATACACTATATCTCTAAAAAAGGACAACCTCTCTACAAAGGATAAAAGGCCGAGTTCCAAGTGTGTCCCTTATTTAGGGTTTCCAATTCATCCTGAACATGATTAGCATTGTAATAATGTAGCTACCACTTGAATTCATTCGACATAGAAATTACTCATGTGGAGAGTACTCACTCGCTCTTCTTGATTTCTCCCATCTTTTCCTTCTTCCACTGCCAAATTTCAAAGAACCACCAGTGCTTCCTGGTGTCCTGCACAATGATGGATTTAAAAGTCGGCTAACATCAGAGAGTGCTCACACAAATTAACAAGCACAATGCATGCTTGACCACATGCACACAGTGATGTGAACAAAGATGGGACTAACCTGTAATGTGGGGTAAATAAGTTGCACAGGCATATGCGCATATTGGAATAAGTAAGTTATTATTTCGTGCATCTTTGTGTGTGAATGGAATGAATTTCACTCAACCATATGTACAAAACTTCAATTTACTCCGAATTGCTGTCAATAGGCATTTCCCACACCAGCAGGATATACACTGTCACGACAAAATGCCAAGAGACAATCATTAGCATAAATAGCAAAGCATTGGCTGTGTTGATTCTACAGATTGAAGCACTAGATGTATCACTACAACTAGCCATGTTGACGTGTATGGTGAAGTCTATGGAGAGAGACTGCTTAAACATTGAATAGACAAACAGTTATGGCTGCTGTTGCTACAAACACAGTTGTGTCAGGATTCTGTAGTGGCAACTCCATTGTTACATTTGCCACACATGCTTGGAGTATTCATACCGCACCTCACCAGGTGGCCCAAGTTTGTTGGAGATAGTATAGTGAAATTAGTTACCAACAGTATGCAGGTGTTTGTAAAACACTTCTATATGTATCATTATTGAACAGAATCTAGAGATAGATGTTCATAATAATTATGTTATATATACTGCCCACTCAGTTCTACAATATTTGGACCATCTCCTAACCAACAGGACTACTAGTCATGGAGAGAGAAAAAGTCCTATAATAATGCTAATTGTTATAGGCCTATAGCTTTTTCACATCTTCTAGCTATATTATTAATTTTGATATCTATCTGCATGGGACCATAGCTACATACTTACAGCTGTCACAGCTTGATATACTATGAACTGCCTGAAAGATATATCTATCCTTTTCTATTATTAATTAGCACCTCTATAAGTGTGTATTCAGTTTGAGATGGGTCAGGTCCAAGTGAGCTAATTTGTTGTGTCTTGCAGGTTCTGCCATACATGCTTAAGGTGCCAAGGTGGATGTTCATCAATTTATACCAACAGTTCCCTTTTGTGTCTATAACATGCAGAGTTTGTGCTTCAGGAGATCTGTCACTAATGGCTCTTTGTGCCATATTTGCAGATCATTAGTTGTAGCTCCAATAGCTGTTAACTCCAATAGCTATAGTTCCAATCAAACTGAGCAGTCTCATGGCCTATGATATATATTTTACTATTGATACCGTTAGCATTATTAGCACGTTTAAAAATAGCATATTGATTCAGTGATTACAAAGTTAAGAGATGAACCACTCACAGTTACATCTAATAGATTAGATCTAGTTACGAATCTCACCTGTTTGATGAACTGACTAAAGCGCCCATGTTGCTTTTATAATCCTCCTGGGTCCAGAGACGATTTAAATTATTAGCTATTGAATTAACTAAGGCCAGGACCCTAGCCTCTTTATATAACGCATGCGCATGACGTAACATGATTCTAAATTTCGTCACATCCGAAAAATACACAATACGGAAGTAAGATATTTCTATGGGGCCCTGAGTTCTAGAACTAGCACCTGCTGGTTGCATGCTGCAGTGCTGGTGGATATATGTACAATTTGATGTAAAGGCCAAGCAAATTCTATAGGCACCTCCCTCATCCAATTTTGTCAGCAAAATATTGAATTTGGATGAGGCATTCCATACAAAACTTTATAATAACCGATAAATTAGTAAAAGCCTCAGCATTTTGCACTAAAATTGAAGTAGGCTTGGTTGTCCAAAGTGTAGTGAATATTGTTGGCTCCCTCATGGAAATCTGAAAATCTTGTGATGATTTAGTGTGGCAGGGGTATATCCACCACTCCGGTTGGTCCGGTTTTCACCGGACCACTTTCAATTTCATCCCATGGCATGCCTGCAGAGTTAGCTAAGTGATTATATGAACCTTCAAGAATCATGATCACATTAGCATCCTTCTGATAAGTGGGTAAAGGATAAACATTGTGATCTCCCACGCACAAGTACACCGGGCCACTCAAAATTCTGTGGATAGCTACACCCCTGTGTGGCTAAATATAAAATCATGATAATAGTGGTTGTGTCACCATTTCTGTATCTCTCAAGTTGCTATTAACCTACCTGTAGCCACACCCACGTGTAGCAATGATTGGGGAGTCCATGTACCAAAAATGAATCATTTGCTCCTTTTTGGACCCCCCCTCCCCCCAGCTCCTACACCTATGATTAATATGGACCTGTACATTAGCGTCCCTGTCATGCATTTGTCCAAATTAGATAGAAGAATGTATTGCCTGTAACAGTCCACTTAATATCAAAAGAAAAAAATGTGTCATAATGAAGGTGATGTAGACTAAGGTCAACGTTACAAGGGCTGAATGGGGTTTGCATGAAGTTGGATGGTTAGACCTTGCTTCCTTACAACAAGCCACTAAGAGTCCTGCAACTGGAGCCTTGGATTATGGTGTGTGTTCGCACACCATACACACCAGAGTAAGGTGCATCAAGAAGAATTCTTGTATGATCATGTGATTACTATCACTTGACATGATGCATGCATGCATTCACGTTATTGATCTCCGTTTGTACGCATGCGCTTGAATCACTATGTATTACTGTTGATTTCACTTCCCTTCGAATTTCCGTGAATATATCCGTGGGGCGTGGCAGGTGCTAGAGTGAAGCTATCTCTACGCTCTTAGCAGCAACTTGAAACTCTTATTCTGAGCTAGCTCTTGTGCAAAGAGCGTGGAGATAGCGCCTCTCTATCACGAGCCACGCCCCACGGATATATTCACGGAAGTTCGAAGGGAAGTGAAATCAACAGTAGAGGTTAAAGGTCACCATGGTGCGTGGATCGGAGAGCCTTGCTAGTAAGGGCAGTTACCATGGCCTCATGCGGACCATGAAGCTCAAGAATAAAGTGAGACCCATTGGGAAACTATCTGAACGTAAGCACTCACACTCTGTAGGAGAGTATTACTATATTTGCACTTTGACCTTTACAGCGGCCACTTGTGTACCTGAGATGAGTGCAATGATGGCTTGTTGGAGAAAGAACAACTTTGAAGATGTTCCATGTCGGAAGGAGATTGAAATGTTTCTCACATGTTCGAAAAAAGTGGTATGTCATGTATAATATTCATATTACAAGGGGGTGTGGCACAGGGGTGTGGCACAGGCACACTGAGGGAGGGAGTATGCATAATGCATTTGATAACCACAGACCAGTCACATTCAGTTTTTGCTCTCCCATTCCCCCTCCCTCCCTTCTTTCCCCTCTTCCTTCCCTCCCTTCTTCCCCCTCCTCCTCCCCTCCCTTCTTTCTCCTCCTCCTCCCCTCTTCCCCCTCCTCCTCCCCTCCCTTCTTTCTCCTCCTCCTCCTCCCCTCCCTTCTTTCCCCTCCTCCTCCCCTCCCCTTCCCTCTCTTCTTTCCCCTCCCCTTCTCCCCCTCTTCCTCCCTCCCTTCCTCCCCTCCCTTCTTCCCCCTCCTCTTCCCCTCCCCTTCCCCCCGTTCTTTCCCTCTCCCTTCCCTTTCTCCTCCCCCCATAGCGTGAAAATCCTGAGGCGCACAGACCTAAAGGACCTTACAAATGGAGCTCCACTGTGGTAAATGAACGATTAAGAAGATTCGTTTGGCCACAATAATGATGTAATGAAAGACTCATTCACTACTACTACAATGACTTCATTTCTTTTTATAGTAAGACTTTAAACTCTCTTCAATCTTTCATAACAGAGAATTCATTACAGTTATGGCTAATAATTGGTGAGCAGGCATTTCTATACAACATGCATCCTAACATATGAGTTTATTGCTTTGACGACCATTTGGTAAACTGAGTATGTATTCACATAGCCGACCCTTCCCTCACGGTTGGTAAAGGTCGGCTACACAAGACTAGTATTCATAAGGCCTGGAAGTATTGTTAACTTAGTAAGTACAGGGAATGATACAAATGAGAATGGGATATACATAATTATTGATTATGAGTTAGTTTGCCATTTCCAGTAGCTATGTCAGCCTATGTGTGTCTATTCTGGCGATGTCCTCTGGTTTATCCAGTGCTGCAGCCACAGTTTACCACTGAGGTGATTCCTTGTATCTGTGTGGTAGCCACAGGAACACAGTAACTTTGGGTACCACCAAGTTCAAGCTGACAGTTATCCGTTATCTACAAAATCTCTGACCTTGACAACAAAGTGGGTTTGCTTGAGGAGGAAAGGGAAGGGGCCAGGGAGGGAGGGGGTAGGGGAGGGGAGGGCCAGGGAGGGTAGGGGAGGGGAGGAAAGTCAACTAATGTAGCTATGTATAAGGGAGGGGGAAGGGGGGCTGGGGGCAAACTTATGGATAGCATTTGGAGTAAGGATTCCTTCACACCCACCCACGCACCTTCCAACATTGATGACCTGGGATAAGTAAGGCAAAGCGGGGCTATTCTGAACGGTGGGGCTATTCCGTAGGGTCAAATATTTTCAAAACTCCTCTAGCTTATGAGCTCTAATTTGAAAGGTATATTCTACTATTATAGTAGATTATATCCTACAACATTGAGCTCGGAAGCTTCAGTAGTTTCAGAAATATTTGAACAATACGGAATTACCCGCCGTTCGAAATAGCCCGCTTTACCTTACATGCATACAATGTGGGTACATGTATGTGCATGTGATGTGAGTACATGTACATGCATGTGATGTGGGTACATACATGCATGTAATGTAGGTACTGCCATGTCCAACTGAAATTTAGCCCATGCATGACCTATATTCAGATCTGTAATATTAATGTGGTACTTAAATATATGTGATTAGCCTGTATTATCAATGTTAAGATCTGTATTTCATCGGACATAAAACTGAGGTATATCCTCTAACCATGCACTCATGTCTTCCCATAAGAACATCTCCACAAAGTATTGATAGATGCTATCTGAACATGCAAAGAGTGTTTCTTATCATCCTTATCTGGTACTTACAAACGAACAAGATTTAGTGGTGGATTGAGGTAACCTAAGCGAACACATTTCCAAGTCTGAAAGGACATCAATTGTTTCCCTCTTTCATGGCCTTCATTTCATGATTTTAGTGTGGAGGGGGAGCTGGAAATGCATAGGGCTGATCTTAGCTGCAGTAGCTTCTTAACTGAGTAGGTCTTACTTACCCTATAGTTGAGCTATTTGAGCTCTCTGCAGGGAAGGCTTGGAAATAGTCTTGACGGTAACATTTATATTCACGGTCAGTGATGTTTTCAGCAGTAAGGTAGCCTGAAAGGTAGCTACCAGCAGAATGACAGGCTTTAACAAAAATTTACTTAAAGATTATCATCCTTTTTTCTTTCTTTCTTTCTTTTTTTTTTTAAGTTGGGCAGTTGCATAATGTTATACACAGTTGTTTCAGGGGCAGTTACTGCACTCATACCATTTGGACCGTTGATGGCGATGTTGTGTTTCCTGGTGGGGAGACATGTTATCTCCTGAATGATCAAAAGTCATACAATTGCTGTATAAAATTATACTTTTTCTCCACCACAAAAAAGCCACTCACCTTGAGGTTTACCACCGCACTTGCCAAGGTCGAGCTTAGTCTCAAATGAAGTAAGTAATAGACGAGTGATTGTCTCTTGCAGGTGTTTTGGCATTGGTAAGATGGAGCGTGGCAGAATTTAGATTTTTAGATCCAGGGGATCGCTGCGTCCTGCGTGATTGGTGATACAGGTGTAGGCAGAAGGCTCGCACTCCCGTTCACATGCCGTGGGATCGGAATTTGGTGATGTACAGATCTCATGGGAATATGAAAGTGTATTTTGCATTCCTATTCTCAGATCCCTGAGCAAAAATTCAGAACTGAGTTATTGGTTGGTGTTAATATGGAGTTTGGTGTTGAAATTAAGATGACAATGACATTTTTTTGCTCCTATAGCTATTATAATTATATACTTACATTAATTGTCCTGGATGTATTCAGTGTCACACTTTCCTCTCACTGCTGCAGTAGTGCATTCAATATTAATACAGGAATGCAAGCATGTAAATGGGCTTATTTGATGATATTTAGTTGGTGATGCTGGAGGGGATTTCTTCTTCATGTGTAGCTATATGCACTGATTAACCTTGATAATTTTAAGCAATCGTAGCCAAGCCAGACCTAAATAGCTATATAGCATGGGAGGAGAAGGAAATGGTCCATGGTTTGCAAGCAGCTATAATTTTGTATATACTGTATGTGGTGTAAGTAACCCAAATGCATGAGCAGTGTTGATTTTCTTTTTGCCAAGTTGCAAAATCTCTATTATAGCGTATTAATTTTTCATTACCCTGTGATTTTTTATTCCAACTTAGTGATAATTAACTACCTCTGCAGTAGTTACTATAGCAAGTTTAGTTCAGCATAGCTCCTTGATTCTTTATTACACAAAAATTAGTGCTAATAGCTAATTAGCTATGAAGTATATACAATGCAGTATTACCACCCCCTATGACTCATACAGAAATATTGAATGCAGTGCTTTAATTTAATTGCCTAAAGGGCATAATTATGATAAACAACAACAACAACAACAACAACAACAACAACAACAACAGCAAAAATAAACGCATGATCACTGCATGATGAGAATTTTGATCAGGTGCATGACCACATGTGTAGTCGATTGTTGGGTCTAGTTTGGTGATATAAAACTGAGGAAATGGAAGAAGTGCAGGAAGTAGTTAATTGTGTTTATTATGACACAACATTGAGATAATTATGATTAAGGTGGGTGTAGCTATAGTGATTAATGTGGGTGTAGGTGGGTGTAGCTATAGTGATTAATGTGGGTGTAGGTGGATGTAGCTATTTTGTGCAGATATGTGTGTGCACGCCTGTGCTGCATGCATGGGTAGTTCTACATGAGCTGTTACTGGTCATGGGTACTGCAGGACAAACAAGGAAATGGGCACACCAGCATGCATGCATTGTGCACAGAATCGTTGTTCTGACTCTGAGTAAAAAGTCCCACAAAGCCCACAACTAAGGCCAGTGCTAAGTGTAGCAAGTGTAGCAAGGGAGGGGCAAAAGATGTGGCTAATACTAAATAACAAACCACAGGCTGACATAATAGCCAACCACCCGTATGACCTGCATGCATGCAGCTGATATATAATATTGGACTGATTATCTCTGCAGCAGCAGTAGCAATCTTCAAGATGCTGTTAATACTTTGTGAGTTCACTAGATTAGCTATAATTATGCCAAGCAGGGTTGGGGTAAGGCAAAGATAGAAATGTGCTAGCTAGCTATGCATAGAGTAGATAGCTAACTTGTAACTATCCTCCATGATCTTTGTTCCTCCTTTCCTCATACCTGCCTAACCTTTGTCCTGCAAGCTAGCTAGACTCTTTAGCTACTGTACACTATATCAGAAGGGTCTAGTCTGCAGGATTACTGCTGTATAAAAGTTCAGTAGATTCCTAGGCCTGTAAGCTATTTTAGTCACATTACCTATCAAGCATCAGATATGCATCAGTCATGTAGCTAGTTATGATACAGGAAGTTCTGTGTTCAAAAGTACCTTTAGCTAGCTAGCTAAACAAAAGTTTCCCGTAAAAAAAAGGCATACTGTGTACATGTAACTAGCTAGTTCTTTTTTGTGTTTTATGTTCAAAAGTAGTTAGCTACATATAGCTCTAGCTAGCTAGCTAAGACAAGAGCTTTCCCTGTAATATTTGTGTCATCATATTGTGTACATGTAGCCCTTGTATCTGCATTGGTCAGTAGGTGTGGGGCCTGTCCAACAATTCCTCCCTACCAAAATCATAAGGGCACTTGGCTCTGCCCTGTCTATCTGGATGATGCTTGCTGGTTTCCGATTGACTTAAACTGCCCGTCTTCTGCACCTACAACCGTGTCCCCAACCCTGCTTGTTACAACCCTGCCTGGTCCAACCATAACCCTATCTGCTCCAACCCCGCCTACTACAACCCTACCTGCTCCAACCCCACCTACTACAACCTTACCTGCTCTGACCCCACTGATTACAACTTCGCCTGTCACAGAACCTGGTACAGATAATGAGAATACCACACCCACTTCTCGCCCTAGCTCTTACACTTCCACCCCCAGCCTTCCAACTGGAATGTATGCAAGCACTGGGGTGGAGAATGCTGGGCAGAACACAGCAAATTCACTGTCAATTTTATTAGCAAGTATGGTGTGTGCCATGCTTATCAACACTGGTTAATAGATCGAGCTAGCTAACTAGATTCATCAGGTTGCATTACATAATATGTATGACACTTCTGCAATAATACAACACTAGCCAAAGGCTGGCTGCACCTGTATGGGGAGTGGTTTTAAAGGCTCACATGACACATTTACAGAGCAATAATAATGAAGTGTGACAAGAAATTGAGCTCTGTATCACGACTGACCATAACTTTGGTGATGTACGTAAAGTAGTAGCTAGGACTTTGCCATGTATATTACATGTAGACACTTGTAATGTGCAAAAATTGAAGTGGTGAACTTACAGATTCTATTGTTTCTCAAAACCACAAATTTTCCTAGTACTAGCTACTTCAGCTCCAGCAATGCTGTTGCTATGGCTACTTACCTGTCATTAAGTGAAATGATATCTGATGGATGTGCATGCATGCGAGATATTTGACCACATGTACACGTGCCATGCTAGGCATACCTCTGCAATAAGCAGTAACTGTGGTTACCTCCAAACACTTGAGGAGTCTTTGAATACATTGAAACCCAGTAGATATAAAGGCAGTTTCTGATCCTAGCTGGCATTACGGACAGTTGAGAGTTGTAAGCTCAGTTAATGATGAGTTTCCCGCCCTATGACCATCTCATGAATGCCACCTAGTTCACCAATCACCTCCTTAACTTTTTCATAAGCATGTCATTTTTTTAATGCTTAAAGGCTTGATAGCTAATTACCATGGCATTCATGGTTACACAAAATAATAGTAACATTTTAAATAAACCAGGGTCCAATGAGGTGCATTTTATTGATATACCCTTTACCGATTGAAGAGTTTGTCACCATTCATTGGTTTTATGTTACAGTCATTAAGCAAGTGATTAGCTTGAGTGGTTTCAGCCTGTATTATTCAGTAACCATGGCTACCTCATAAGTGGGATAAATATTACATGTGGATGGAGGCTGGACTGATGTGCCTGGAGATGGAATAATCGTCATAAGAATGTAGCTAGCTAGCTAGCGTGTTTGGTCGGGTCTGGACTTGTCTCATGCACGATTAGAGATGAAAGTTTTAGGGTGTGTGAGTTTCCCTATATACGAATTTATATGTACATAAGAGTCGAATGTGCACTTATGATTATGATGGAGTCTCTTTGATGCTGGCTGGAGGAGGAGAAGATTGATTGGTTTCCTCCAAATAATGTGTGCCTTTGATACGAACTGAAAAATCCCACAGGTGATTCGGAAGATATGCTTATAAATGTATACCAGTAACTAATTACTTCACAATGTGTGTGTGTGTGTGTGTGTGTGTGTGTGTGTGTGTGTGTGTGTGTGTGTGTGTGTGTGTGTGTGTGTGTGTGTGTGTGTGTGTGTGTGTGTGTGTGTGTGTGTGTGTGTGTGTGTGTGTGTGTGTGTGTGTGTGTGTGTGTTTGTGAAGAAGGCAACCTCTCTATATGGTCTGTAGAATTATTATAGTGGTTGGCATCATCATTCTTGTGAAGATCAGTGCGTATGCACACTGCTAGCCTCCTGGGGACTCTGGGGTTGGTAGTTATAAAGCTTCAAAAAAGTTCCATAGACTTTGTACTGTGTAGGGCAGTTTGCCCTCCATAGTGTAAAGTCTAGCTTTGTAACTATGCAAGTAATAAGCTTCAAATTTTTTGAGCTTTTTAGCTAAATACTGTAGCTACTATGCCTAGAGATTGATATAAGTGAAAAATGAATCCATAGCTTTCATTTTCAAAATATCTGTTTGGTCTATATTGCTAGGTAGCTAGCTAATATTTGCTTCTATTATGGCCCACTTCAGCTCTCCTACATTTTGATACTGTAATCAGGGGCTGCATGATCCAGGGAATAAAATGGGTGTGTCACAATCATTGTGAAATCTATCAGATGCATCAGATGCACATTCACATTGCTGGGTCTGACAGGAAGATTTGTTCAACATAGAAATCAGTCCTTTGGCGATGGGGACATAGATTAGTTTTTGGCCAACTAATCTTGTACACACTAGCTAGCTATAGCTAGCTAATACACACAACAGAGTTAAAATTCATCCACCCACTAAGTAATTAGCTAGAGCAATGGAGTGTGTAATTCATAATATAAGAACTCATCTGATTTTAAGAAAAGCCATGGCATAGCTACTATTATAATTATTGTTCACTACTGAGCTACAGGAAAATAATGAGATAGCTATTGTGTTATAAAGGTTAATAGCTAGCTACATAAGTGGAAGTGTGCTTTATCTAACTTAGTTATTAGCTAGCCAGCTCTTTAATAGCAGTTAGTTTCATGGCTAGGCTCTGCCACACCCACAAGTCACAATGGAGACGATGGTCCTTGTGACTCCACCCACATCCACATAACTCTCTGCTGTTGTCTTTGCAGGAACACAGACTGCGTTAATAGGAGATCTTGGAATAAAACATTCCTTTGACCTGAAAAAGCTGTTGGGTATAAACATAGACTATTAGCCTATAGATTCTTGCATAGCCTGGTCTAAAATGTGGGCTCATGGGTGTGCAAACTTACAACAGGAAACAGCCTCCAGGGAATTTGATTCCCTCACATCCTCCAACACATTTTCCAACATTTACAACCTGCAGCATGTAAATTGGCAATAAGATACACTTGAATTGGTATGCTTAACAACCTGTATAAATTATTAATTGCTATTAACAAATATAAGATAACCTGTACCTAGCACATAAATTGGTAGCTTTAACAACAAGAAAGTGGACAAACTTCAGCATGCTAGCCAAAATTAATCCAAAGCTGTGGAATTATTATGGTGGGATATTTGCATACTGTCCTTAGCTTATGGCGCTGGCTCCATCATAATGCATTCGTATACCTTTTCCTGGATGACAACTGTATCATTGAATTCCTCTGACTGGATTAGAGTAGAGAAGGCTTGGAAGTAGTCCTCGCGATAGCACTTGGAGTAGCTGCAACCACACTCCGTGGCATTAGGAGCAGTATCATAACCTGCAGAATTGTGTTAAATCAAAACTGTCCTAGTAACTAATTTTCCTTCACAAAACTCCATTAGAAATAATAACTGTTGTTGTTGTTGTTGTTGTTACCATTTGGTCCTTTTATAGCCACATAGACTTTCCTGGTTGGCACACACTTATCTTCTTCACCTGCACAATTAGCATACAGAGTTAACTGTGTTCTACAGGTACTGCAATCCCTCAATTTATGCAGTGGGATTATTACTGTAGTTGGTGTTTTTTTGTTGTTGTTTTTTTACTATGACACTTGCTTGATAAACATCAGAGTGATATGAAAGCCATGGTGCACCTTAAACTCTGTATAGCTATGCTATAGCTGCTTACCATTGCATTGGCCTTCACAAATCCCCAGGTCCATTGTGGCCTGGTATGATGAAGTGTTATCATAGAAATAATGGTAAGATGGCTTTCTCTGGCAGTTGCAGGTACTAGGGGCTGCAGTCCGACAGGACTTAATGCTCAACTGATGGGAAGGGCCAGAGCGACGACGGAGCACTGTCTCGTGCGAGTATGCTTCAGGGACACACACTGGATTACTCTCACAAGACTCTATACCACCATCACTTCCACCTCCACTTCCACTTCCACTTCTTTCCTCCGACTATAATAAAATTAATTATTACAATCTTTTGTTAACTGAACTGTTGAACTTGCATCTTGCTGCTGAATGTTGTTGATCAATTCACACCTTCCTCGGTCAATAAACAAGGATTGTTGACCATAATCTTAAAAAAAGAAGAATAAAAAGTTATAGCTAGCTAGCAAGCTAGCTGTGTTGGGAGAGGAAGCTATACACTCACCAAAGCCAAGGTAGTATTGTCGGGAAGAACGTTTGCAAGTGATACCTTCACATATCTCTCCAGAACTAACATCTGTAGCTGTATGAATATGTTATATAATACATACAAACAGCACACATCATGAATATCAGATAGAGTTAACTACATTGAACTAGCTAGGTAGACTGCATACTATATTCTTGCAGGTCAACTCACTGACCAAGAGATGTGAGCATTAATATGAAGACCACAGTGTTGAACATCATCATCACAGGTTCTCAATTTCGCTCTTGATGATGCTTATCTATCTGCCGGGAGTTGAAAGTGGAGGGAACTGGTTGGTCTGCACTCCTCGTGGACTTTTATAGGTCAGTTCAAAAAAAATTAATAATAATGCATTCTATGATGTAACTCTATATTATTTGTGATCAATTGCCTGTGACTGAAGATGCACAGGTTATTTTAGTAATGCAGACTAGCTACAGGTACATATCAGAATATATAGCTAATAGTTAAAACAATCCTGCATGGCTTATTCCAAAATCTTTGGTACGTACAGAGCTAAATTATATTTAACCAAAAAAATGAGACACATTAATTCCATCATAAAGAAATTCACTTGTAAAAATCGTAAGGTATGTCAATATTGCTTAACGTGTGAGTACTTGATGTCAGTCTTTAAACATTTTATTGAAGGCTCTTCCCAGCACTAGTCTTCGAATTTCACTGGTACCCGCTCCTATCTCATACAGCTTTGCATCCCTCAGGAACCTTCCAGTGGGATAGTCGTTGATATAACCATTGCCCCCTATAAGAACAACGATAGAATACAACAAGGAATCATGAACATGCATGGAAAAACAGCAGGGGCAGTTATCACATGCAGGGCAGTTATCACATGCAGAATGAATGGATCACACATTTTTACGAAAATCACATTTTTAAAAAAATCATATTTTTACTTTGAAGGTCTAAAGGTCACTTACCAAGACACTGAATTGCATCCAGGGCCACCTGTGTTGCTGACTCTGCACAATAGAGAATGACACTGGCACAGTCCTTGGATATATCTGGGTGACCTTTGTCAGCTGCACGTGCCACTGAATACAAGTAACTCCGGCAGGCAGAGAGACGAGTGTACATATCTGCCATTTTTCCTTGTAACAGCTGCAGAGAGAGAGAGAGAGAGAGAGAGAGAGAGAGAGAGAGAGAGAGAGAGAGAGAGAGAGAGAGAGAGAGAGAGAGAGAGAGAGAGAGAGAGAGAGAGAGAGAGAGAGAGATGCAGACACTTTTAGGCTCAGAGGAATAAGTAGCTATCCTATTTGATAACCTGTATATTTGCGTATTTCTTTTATTGTGTATATATCAACATATTGATCCATGCAGCAATGAGTAATGGTGTTCTGACATGGTGCATGTGGTTTTACGGGCAGCTAAGCATAACCCCAATATCAGAAGAGGTTCTTACATAGAACAAACAAACCTTGCATAATCATCTTTACTCTGACAGTCTACAATTAATGTGTTACCATGGCCTCTTTCATAGTCTGTTGAATACCATAGCAACCCTGATTGTCCTGCTATAATAGCAGGTACATGTAATGTACATATATTATAGGAGATGTACATGCATGTATGAGTACTATACATGCATGTATGAGTACTATATATGCATATACAAGCACTATACAGTGCATGTACAAGTACTATACATGCATGTACAAGTACATGCAAAATTAATGCATGTGCTATGTACATGCATACACATGTGCACTCATGTACATGTATGCAAAGGTAATGCACATGCATGTATATGCAATCTTAAACAATGTACTGTACATAGTTGAAAAGTACATGCAGGTACATTGAATATATATACCTGGAATGTGCCAATCTTCTGGTTGAATTGTTCTCTCTGATGCATGTAAGGGAAAGCCACATCGACACAAGCCTGCATGACTCCCACTGGACCCGCAGCCAAAATCAGTCGCTCAAAGTCCAGTCCACTCATCAACACATACACACCTTTCCCTTTCTGCCCCAGGATATTGCTAGCTACATGGACATATCACTAATGTTACTGCAAAGATTACTAGATTCCTGATATTATCACAAAGATTACTGATATTCTCATGGAAAGATTACTGATGATTAAGATTACTAATGGAGATTTCTTATGCTACAGCGCAAAGATTACACAAATGCGGAGAATGCAATGCTACACTGATGATGAAAATTTAACTTGCCTGGAACTCTAACATTGTCGAAAATGAGTTCTGATGTATTGGAACCTCTCATTCCTAATTTATCCAGCTTAGGTCCAGCAGAAAACCCTTCCATTTCCTGCAAAAAAAAAAAAAAAAAAAAAAAAAAAAAAGGAAAAAAAGCTTACCCTCACAGAATGAAAATTCCAATGTTAAATTTGGTTGATGTGACATTGACCTTTTCCACTAAGAATGTGGTGATTTCATTGGTCTCCATGTTGGTCTTGGCATAGATGATGAGGACATCTGCATCTGGTCCATTTGTGATCCAGAACTTATGTCCATTCAGGACATAGTGGTCCCCATCCTGGACAGCTGACAGTCGCATGGAGAGCACATCTGATCCCGAGGTGGTCTCACTCATGGCCAGTGCTCCCACATGTTCCCCTGTCAGCAGCTGCATGTGTCAGGTGAATGGAATATGACTTCATGTGATCCCATCATACAGCCATGCAATATACATGCATGCACATAAAGTGGCTTAGCTAGCTACAACATGCATGCATATGCAATTGGACATCCACTCTCATTGGCCCCTTTCTTGAAATGGCTGCAATTGCATGCATGTATGCACGCATGTATGCAGGTAATCCACACATTTAGTAGTTTGTAACCATGATTACAAAAAAATTGATAAGTTCTTATGCAATAGCAATAGTCAGTAGGCAAATAAATGATCAAATGCTACAACTATTCCAACGTTAATGTACTTTAATATAAGCTACATAAGTATATACTTCATGGACGATTGAAGATCAGGAGACTAAGATGTGTGAGTTTACCTCTGAGACCGACAGTGTAGGAATGCTGAGAGTACACATGTGCAGATTGCATGTACATGCATGCATGCGTGAGACAGAGGTGTGACTGTGCATGCCCATGAGATAATTAATTAGTCCATGGGCTTTTTGGCGCTGGAGTGGGAGAATGAAGGTCTATTCCTACACAGTTTTCTCATCACAAGACAGTCGTGATGACTGTACGAAAGAACTCATTAGCATGAGGAATAAATTCCTCTATAATTTTTTCCCATAAGGTGGTTCAAAATAAGGATTCTATTGAATTATACATTATGTTGAAATATTCCTACCATGTTAAATGGACAAAATTTAATGTAAAAAGTTAATTGGTACAAGCAAAAATAATTGTTAACAGAATTATGTGAAGACTTATGGTTTTGCATTGGATCCTTTCCTGGGTACATCACAGGAAGTTATTATGCAATATTAGCTAATAAAAATCGAGTCTTGTATAATATAATATTATCTTTCAGACATTAAGTCATCATTGGCTAGCTAACATGGAGAGGGTACATAGCAGACCCATCCTTAGTGAATGAAATGACCTCAGTCCATTTGTGGAGGTGAGCAATTCAGAGTTGCATCATGCAGTTGAAGCACAGCTAGCTAGTGGATTTATAATTGATATCTCTGGCAGCTATTGAAGTACCCGGTAGCTACAGGTGATTTCATCAGTTCTAGTGCCACTAGATGTATATCTATTATTATAACTAACATCCTTGGAAATAAAATAGCATTATATAGCTCTATGACTTCATCAGCTCAGGCACCATGCACTAGAGTCTGTTGGATATGAAATTCTGATCTTTGGGAATAAAAATGCAATTGTGATTTCATCAGTTCAGGTATCATGAGTGGTAGCTATATTTGGGCTGGTAGGTAAGTGAGTCATGCACAAGGTATAACTACTTCCCAGCAAGATGGATGGATGGAGGAAATGTCCGTCTGTCATGGTAATGTAGCCATTGGCAATATGTTTAGTCGGGTATGAAGCACGCTCGATTGGAGATGAAAGACATCGGTTGTGAGAGTTAACTTTCAGAAGGAGACAGGGAATGCTGACTGGCGCTAGAGTGGGTACATGCTGACTTTGCAGAACACTGGTGCTAGAGTGGGTACATGCACTTTGTGGAACACTGGTGCTATTGCATGCAGGCACATGCATGAGACAGATATCATGCAGCCAGTTATTTGCCAGCAGAGTGGACAGATGGTTTATGCATTGTTTTCTCACAATTGTAGAATGCTGGTGTGTGAGAAGATGGCAGACTTGGGCTCATCAACTCTATATAGCCCAAGCATTCTATCAGACAATTAAATAATGACTGGATTAGAATGAAAAGGAAATGGCTGATGGAATGGAACAGTGGAATGTAATTAGCTACTGAATTCTGCATGTCTATTATTTTCTTATGTCAGTCAGTGGTCTTCAGCAAATCTCATCTTCTTGTATCATATATAGCTACTAGCAACCGTACAAGCCTAGAACTTTCTTTTGAGTATGTGGCAATCAATTCAAAACAACACATCCATAATTTTGTTCATTTTTGTCACCATGTCCTGAATTTCAAATGTTCCTGGACAATATATTACTCTTTAGAACACATGAGCCCAGCTATTATACTATACAACAGTCAATAAGTTATGTAAGTGCCATTCTTTGAAGTAGAAGCTATAATGGATCTGCACAGTTTAACAGCCACATTAATCCTCTAACAGCCACATTAACCCTCCATTAACAACCACATTAACCCTCTATTAATAACCACATTAACCTATTAATTTTTTAGTAATAGTATCTGAATATCTATTTTGCTTTGATGCACATGGGAGAGATGTTTGCGTAAGTGGCATATCTGTTTTGTGGCTGTCCCAGGCGAGATATTTAGTCAGAATGAACTTAATTATGACAAAAGATGAAAGGTTGCTTTTGTGATGGATGAAGGGATGTCATGGTTATGTAAGCATGTGTAATGTGTTTATCCGACTATGAATTCCACCAGATTGGAGATAAATTAGATGGAGGTGGCGTACCATGAAGCCAGTGAAGGAATGATGTGTTACACAATAATGGTTATGTAATGTGTTTAGTGGGCCAAGAATTCCTTCCACCTGAAATACTTCAGTGTGTGAACTCACCTTCAACAGGGACTGCTAAAGAATGGAGCTCAAGTTGAGTGAGCTAGTAATACCAAGTAAGAATTTTGATTTTCTTCTTCCATCTGAATCTGAATTTGAGAATCTTCAAGTGATCATAAGAAATGTTCCTGAGATAAAAGACAAAGGAAGGAAGGGGGTTTGCTACTTGACCTCATTAGCACAAGGTCAGGCCATGTTTGGAGGATTGATTTGCACATGTGCAGCACATGATATTGCAGGAATCCATTTAGTGACATGGAAGGAGAAGGTCATCACCACATTTGGAGTGCTTTTTCTTCATATAAAGTAAAAGAATTCTGCTCAATAAGCTCAGAAATGAGTGAATGCATGTACACTATATATCTGCACATGCATGCACATGCATGTAATGCTACATGCATATTATAATTCATGCACAGCTGAAAGCAGTCCTTTCTTTCATGGAAATGGATGGTTTCATCACTTTTTAAAATAATTCATACTGGCTGTGCAGAATGTATATTGATGCTTGAGTTGGGCACATGCAGGAATGGTGACTATGCAGAATACGACTTGACTTTGTGACATTAGAGTTGGTTATGAGTTAGGATTGCTAATACCGAGTCCAGCTCTACCACATAGCAATAATTTATAAGTTATGTAACTTTCCTGTAGTTCCATTCTTTGAAGTAGAGGTCATTGACATGCACAATTTAACAGCCACATTAAACCCCTAGTGAGTTATACAATAGTACCTACAACTAACAAATTTGCTTTGATGTACATGAGAGAGATGTAGTTCTTTTTGTAATGCAGTGTGGTAGGTAGAGCTCTCTCAGGTGAAGAATGTGGAGAGATTGCATATTTAGTCAGGGAACGAACTTAATTACGACAAAAGATGAAAGGTTGCTTTTGTGATGGATGAAGGGATGTCATAGTTATGTAAGCATGTGTAATGTGTTTATCCGACCATAAATTCCACCAGATTGGAGATAAAGGGAATCCATTTAGATGGAAGTGGCGTACCATGAAGCCAGTGAAGGAATGATGGAGAAGGATGTGTTATATGCTCAAGCGTAGAGGGCCAAGAATTCCTTCCACCTGATTAGAGAAATACTTCAGTGTGTGAACTCACCATCAGTAGTGCTAGCTCACTTGCCTCCACTAATGGAGAGTCCTGCCATGACATTAGCTCCTCTCAAGGACCTTTGACCTCAGACCTGCTAAGCATTTCAAAAATCATGACATGTTCTTAGCAGCTTGGGTGCAATGAGGTGTTCAATAATATTCAACTGGTATCTTTTTATGAATGAACAGAATCATAAACTCAATTTTTAAACAGTCCCTGCCAAGTAAGCTTCTTCCATCTGAATCTGAATTTGAGAATCTTCAAGTGATCAGAAGAGGTAGCTCAAAGGTTGAAAGACAAAAGGAAGGAAGGAGGTTTGCTACTTGACCCCATTAGTAAGTAAGGTCATGTCACTTATATGGAGTGTTTCATCAGATAACCAAGTAAGCTTTATGTAACCCGAATATGATAAACAATTTTATAGCTGCCATATTCAGAAAGATAAATAATGGAATAAAGATTCTCTAAATGCACAATTGATTCGATTCCGTTTATCGGAAGAGATTTGAAGGAATAAAGGTATTTTCCTACATATTTTTCTTACGAGTAATCACGATATCTGGCGCCATGATCTGAAAGGTTTTTCAAGATGAAAGGGAAGGCAAGCCATGTTTGGAAGGATTAATTTTCACATGTGCAGCACATGATGTCGCAAGAACCCATTTAGTGACATGCTTGACCCCATGAAGGAGAAGGTCATCGCCACATTTGGAGTGCCTTTTCTTCGGATAAAGTAAAAGAAGTTCTGCTCGATAAACTCAGAAATGAGTGAAGTAGATATTTTAAAATTCATTATTTTATTTAAATGCATGCACACACATTACCTGCACATGCATGCACACGCATTACCCAAATGCATGCACGCACATTACTTGAACATGCATGTAACATGCACATAATGTTACATGTATGTTACAGATGAAAGCAATCCTAGTTTCTTTCATGGAAAGGTTCACCATTTTTTCAATAAAAAAATGTATATTAATAAATGTTCACTCATTTTCGTTGTAAATAATTTTGTACACAAATAAATGTACAAAAATAACAAAATTATGGGGCACAGTGTGCATAGCTCCCATTATAGTTGCTATAGCGACAATACTGGTATAGTACTACTCAGTGAGGATTATAACAGTCTGCCATAGGCCATTTACTGGGTCAAAAGGTCAAATGTCTGATCAAGATTTGCTTTGGTCTGGCATAATACATCCCATTGCACTTAGGCCATATCATAATATAGCCAATCAACTCTTCCCATGGTCTGACATTTTGTCAGATCATTTAAAAAGAGTTGTAATCCTCATAAATTCCACCAGATTGGAGATAAAGGGAATCCATTTAGATGGAGGTGGTATACCATGAAGCCAGTGAAGGAATGATGGAGAAGGATGTATATGCTCAAGTGTAGAGGGCCAAGAATTCCTTCCACCCGATTAGAGAAATACTTCAGTGTGTGAACTCACCATCAGCAGGGACTGTTAAAGAATTGAGCT
This sequence comes from Crambe crambe, assembly GCA_963924555.1. Taxonomy (NCBI): domain Eukaryota; kingdom Metazoa; phylum Porifera; class Demospongiae; order Poecilosclerida; family Crambeidae; genus Crambe; species Crambe crambe. Next base: position 8,621,834 of record OZ004586.1, on the reverse strand, counting down.
TATGATTCTGTTCATTCATAAAAAAGTATCAGTTGAATATCATTGAACACCTCGTTGCACCGAAGCTGCTAAGAACATGTCATGATTTTTGAAATGCTTAGCAGGTTTGAGGTTGAAGGTGAGAGTAGCAATCCTTGATGACATGGCAGGACTCTCCATTAGTGGAGGCAAGTGAGCTATCTTTGCAATATCAAGTAAGCTTCTTCCATCTGAATCTGAAAATCTTCAAGTGATCAGAAGAGGTAGCTCAAAGGTTCCTGAGACGAAAGACAAAAGGAAGGAAGGAGGTTTGCTACTTGACCCCATTAGTAAGTAAGGTCATGTCACTTATATGGAGTGTTTCATCAGATAACCAAGTAAGCTTTATGTAACCCGAATATGATAAACAATTTTATAGCTGCCATATTCAGAAAGATAAATAATGGAATAAAGATTCTCTAAATGCACAATTGATTCGATTCCGTTTATCGGAAGAGATTTGAAGGAATAAAGGTATTTTCCTACATATTTTTCTTACGAGTAATCACGATATCTGGTGCCATGATCTGAAAGGTTTTTCAAGATGAAAGAGAAGGCAAGCCATGTTTGGAAGGATTAATTTTCACATGTGCAGCACATGATGTCGCAAGAACCCATTTAGTGACATGCTTGACCCCATGAAGGAGAAGGTCATCGCCACATTTGGAGTGCCTTTTCTTCGGATAAAGTAAAAGGAGTTCTGCTCGATAAACTCAGAAATGAGTGAAGTAGATATTTTAAAATTTTATTTAAATGCATGCATGCACGCACATTACCTGCACATGCATGCACACACATTACCTGCACATGCACGCACATACATTACTTGCACATGCATGCACGCACATTACTTGCACATGCACGTAACATGCACATAATGTTACATGTATGTTACAATCCGTGCACTGGTATGAAGGTAAACTACCTTTGGAAGGTACTTTAGTTTCTGCTCCTCGCTGCCATTGGTCTCCGTAGCTAAGTCCAATGGACCCACTGACACGACTGACCTCCTCGATGGCCAGGCAGTTCTCCAAGTATCCCAGTCCTGCCCCTCCATACTTTTCTGGCAATAACAATAAAAGACCAAAACTTCAGGGTCACCCTGTTTCCCAGCCCCACCCCTCAGTTCTTCCTATAATTTCAGCCCCACCCCTACATTAACCAGTCAGCCCAGTCCCACCCCCATATGAAGCTCAGCAAGTGTCCCAGCCCTATCTTTCTCAAATAGTTACCTTTCCCAGTCCCTGATCTAGGGCCTAGCCCCATCTGTATTAAATTACTACACAAATTTTCCTAGTACTAGCTACTTCAGCTCCAGCAATGCTGTTGCTATGGCTACTTACCTGTCATTAAGTGAAATGATATCTGATGGATGTGCATGCATGCGAGATATTTGACCACATGTACACATGGATATTAATTATCAGTTAATTTTTAAAAAATTATTGGAAGTTGGATAAATGGAACAGATGTGCTGCCACGCACTTAGTACTTATAGATTATTCTATGCGGAAATAGATGCGTTGCCACAAATCCGCGATAGAAACAATAGCAGGCAAGTGATCATATCAAAGAAATAGTTGACCAGTGATTTAAAAATTGTTGTAAGGGACCTAAGTGTAAGTCGACTGTTTCTGGTTGGTAATTCTTCCCTCAAGTACTGAAAAATAGAGCAGGAATAGCAGATCATTTTGATATTAATTTTGTAATATTAAAGTTAATATTCTAATTGTAATAAAAATTTTAATACATAGTTTCCAACTGATCAGCAGAGTCATTACCTTCTAAGCTCTCAGAAAGTAGAGGAATGATATGATTCATCATTCTTTCTAGGCATACCTCTGCAATAAGCAGTAACTGTGGTTACCTCCAAACACTTGAGGAGTCTTTGAATACATTGAAGCCCAGTAGATATAGCTAATGCTGTATGTAGGCAGTTTCTGATCCTAGCTGGCATTACGGACACTTGAGAGTTGTAAGCTCAGTTAATGATGAGTTTCCCGCCCTATGACCATCTCATGAATGCCACCTAGTTCACCAATCACCGCCTTAACTTTTCATAAGCATGTCATTTTTTTAATGCTTAAAGGCTTGATAGCTAATTACCATGGCATTCATAGTTACACAAAATAATAGTAACATTTTAAATAAACCAGGGTCCAATGAGGTGCATTTTATTGATATACCCTTTACCGATTGAAGAGTTTGTCACCATTCATTGGTTTTATGTTACAGTCATTAAGCAAGTGATTAACTTGAGTGATTTCAGCCTGTATTATTCAGTAACCATGGCTACCTCATAAGTGGGATAAATATTACATGTGGATGGAGGCTGGACTGATGTGCCTGGAGATGGAATAATCGTCATAAGAATGTAGCTAGCTAGCTAGCGTGTTTGGTCGGGTCTGGACTTGTCTCATGCACGATTAGAGATGAAAGTTTTAGGGTGTGTGAGTTTCCCTATATACGAATTTATATGTACATAAGAGTCGAATGTGCACTTATGATTATGATGGAGTCTCTTTGATGCTGGCTGGAGGAGGAGAAGATTGATTGGTTTCCTCCAAATAATGTGTGCCTTTGATACGAACTGAAAAATCCCACAGGTGATTCGGAAGATATGCTTATAAATGTATACCAGTAACTAATTACTTCACAATGTGTGTGTGTGTGTGTGTGTGTGTGTGTGTGTGTGTGTGTGTGTGTGTGTGTGTGTGTGTGTGTGTGTGTGTGTGTGTGTGTGTGTGTGTGTGTGTGTGTGTGTGTGTGTGTGTGTGTGTGTGTGTGTGTGTGTGTGTGTGTGTGTGTGTGTGTGTGTGTGTGTGTGTGTGTGTGTGTGTGTGTGTGTGTGTGTGTGTGTGTGTGTGTGTGTGTGTGTGTGTGTGTGTGTGTGTGTGTGTGTGTGTGTGTGTGTTTGTGAAGAAGGCAACCTCTCTATATGGTCTGTAGAATTATTATAGTGGTTGGCATCATCATTCTTGTGAAGATCAGTGCGTATGCACACTGCTAGCCTCCTGGGGACTCTGGGGTTGGTAGTTATAAAGCTTCAAAAAAGTTCCATAGACTTTGTACTGTGTAGGGCAGTTTGCCCTCCATAGTGTAAAGTCTAGCTTTGTAACTATGCAAGTAATAAGCTTCAAATTTTTTGAGCTTTTTAGCTAAATACTGTAGCTACTATGCCTAGAGATTGATATAAGTGAAAAATGAATCCATAGCTTTCATTTTCAAAATATCTGTTTGGTCTATATTGCTAGGTAGCTAGCTAATATTTGCTTCTATTATGGCCCACTTCAGCTCTCCTACATTTTGATACTGTAATCAGGGGCTGCATGATCCAGGGAATAAAATGGGTGTGTCACAATCATTGTGAAATCTATCAGATGCATCAGATGCACATTCACATTGCTGGGTCTGACAGGAAGATTTGTTCAACATAGAAATCAGTCCTTTGGCGATGGGGACATAGATTACTTTTTGGCCAACTAATCTTGTACACACTAGCTATAGCTAGCTAATACACACAACAGAGTTAAAATTCATCCACCCACTAAGTAATTAGCTAGAGCAATGGAGTGTGTAATTCATAATATAAGAACTCATCTGATTTTAAGAAAAGCCATGGCATAGCTACTATTATAATTATTGTTCACTACTGAGCTACAGGAAAATAATGAGATAGCTATTGTGTTATAAAGGTTAATAGCTAGCTACATAAGTGGAAGTGTGCTTTATCTAACTTAGTTATTAGCTAGCCAGCTCTTTAATAGCAGTTAGTTTCATGGCTAGGCTCTGCTACACCCACAGGTCACAATGGAGACGATGGTCCTTGTGACTCCACCCACATCCACATAACTCTCTGCTGTTGTCTTTGCAGGAACACAGACTGCGTTAATAGGAGATCTTGGAAAAAAACAATATTCCTTTGACCTGAAAAATTTCATTAATAGCTGTTAGGTATAAACATAGACTATTATGTGCCCATAGATTCTTGCATAGCCTGGTCTAAAATGTGGGCTCATGGGTGTGCAAACTTACGGGAAACAGCCTCCAGGCAATATTATTCCCTCACATCCTCCAACACATTTTCCAACATTTACAACCTGCAGCATGTAAATTGGCAATAAGATACACTTGAATTGGTATGTGTATAAATTATTAATTGCTATTAACAATATAAGATAACCTGTACCTAGCACATAAATTGGTAGCTTTAACAACAAGAAAGTGGACAAACTTCAGCATGCTAGCCAAAATTAATCCAAAGCTGTTGAATTATTATGGTGGGATATTTGCATACTGTCCTTGGCTTATGGCGCTGGCTCCATCATAATGCATTCGTATACCTTTTCCTGGATGACAACTGTATCATTGGATTCCTCTGACTGGATTAGAGTAGAGAAGGCTTGGAAGTAGTCCTCGCGATAGCACTTGGAGTAGCTGCAACCACACTCTGTGGCATTAGGAGCAGTATCATAACCTGCAGAATTGTGTTAAATCAAAACTGTCCTAGTAACTAATTTTCCTTCACAAAACTCCATTAGAAATAATAACTGTTGTTGTTGTTGTTGTTGTTGTTGTTACCATTTGGTCCTTTTATAGCCACATAGACTTTCCTGGTTGGCACACACTTATCTTCTTCACCTGCACAATTAGCATACAGAGTTAACTGTGTTCTACAGGTACTGCAATCCCTCAATTTATGCAGTGGGATTATTACTGTAGTTGGTGTTTTTTTGTTGTTTTTTTTTTACTATGACACTTGCTTGATAAACATCAGAGTGATATGAAAGCCATGGTGCACCTTAAACTCTGTATAGCTATGCTATAGCTGCTTACCATTGCATTGGCCTTCACAAATCCCCAGGTCCATTGTGGCCTGGTATGATGAAGTGTTATCATAGAAATAATGGTAAGATGGCTTTCTCTGGCAGTTGCAGGTACTAGGGGCTGCAGTCCGACAGGACTTAATGCTCAACTGATGGGAAGGGCCAGAGCGACGACGGAGCACTGTCTCGTGCGAGTATGCTTCAGGGACACACACTGGATTACTCTCACAAGACTCTATACCACCATCACTTCCACCTCCACTTCCACTTCTTTCCTCCGACTATAATAAAATTAATTATTACAATCTTTTGTTAACTGAACTGTTGAACTTGCATCTTGCTGCTGAATGTTGTTGATCAATTCACACCTTCCTCGGTCAATAAACAAGGATTGTTGACCATAATCTTAAAAAAAGAAGAATAAAAAGTTATAGCTAGCTAGCAAGCTAGCTGTGTTGGGAGAGGAAGCTACACTCACCAAAGCCAAGGTAGTATTGTCGGGAAGAACGTTTGCAAGTGATACCTTCACATATCTCTCCAGAACTAACATCTGTAGCTGTATGAATATGTTATATAATACATACAAACAGCACACATCATGAATATCAGATAGAGTTAACTACATTGAACTAGCTAGGTAGACTGCATACTATATTCTTGCAGGTCAACTCACTGACCAAGAGATGTGAGCATTAATATGAAGACCACAGTGTTGAACATCATCATCACAGGTTCTCAATTTCGCTCTTGATGATGCTTATCTATCTGCCGGGAGTTGAAAGTGGAGGGAACTGGTTGGTCTGCACTCCTCGTGGACTTTTATAGGTCAGTTCAAAAATAATAATGATAATTGCATTCTATGGTGTAACTCTATATTGTTTGTGATCAATTGCCTGTGACTGAAGGTGCACAGGTTATTTTAGTAATGCAGACTAGCTACAGGTACATATCAGAATATATAGCTAATAGTTGAAACAATCCTGCATGGCTTATTCCAAAGTCTTTGGTACGTACAGAGCTAAATTATATTTAACCAAAAAAATGAGACACATTAATTCCATCATAAAGAAATTCACTTGTAAAAATCGTAAGGTATGTCAATATTGCTTAACGTGTGAGTACTTGATGTCAGTCTTTAAACATTTTATTGAAGGCTCTTCCTAGCACTAGTCTTCGAATTTCACTGGTACCCGCTCCTATCTCATACAGCTTTGCATCCCTCAGGAACCTTCCAGTGGGATAGTCGTTGATATAACCATTGCCCCCTATAAGAACAACAATAGAATACAACAAGGAATCATGAACATGCATGGAAAAACAGCAAGGAAAAGTAGGGGCAGTTATCAATGAATGGATCAGACTATTGTTTATTTATTACATGCAGCAGAAATTTTGCATATGAATGCATTTCCAAGCATGTGTGTAATTTACATTCATTGAAATTACAGAGCAGATGACAAGTTTCCTCATATCATGCTAGCCATAATCATCATACTAGCTAATAAGTGGTTTGCATTTCACTAAGACACAAATCACATTTTTATGAAAATCACATTTTTATGAAAATCACATTTTTATGAAAATCACATTTTTACTTTGAAGGTCTAAAGGTCACATACCAAGACACTGAATGGCATCCAGGGCCACCTGTGTTGCTGACTCTGCACAATAGAGGATGACACTGGCACAGTCCTTGGATATATCTGGGTGACCTTTGTCAGCTGCACGTGCTACTGAATACAAGTAACTCCGGCAGGCAGAGAGACGAGTGTACATGTCTGCCATTTTCCCTTGTAACAACTGCATGCCATACATGGAAAGTGAGAGAGAGAGAGAGAGAGAGAGAGAGAGAGAGAGAGAGAGAGAGAGAGAGAGAGAGAGAGAGAGAGAGAGAGAGAGAGAGAGAGTATTACTAATGCAGACACTTTGAGGTTCAGAGGAATAAGTAGCTATCCTATTTGATAACTTGTATATTGCATAAGTTATTTATTTCTTTTGTTTTGTATCAACATATTGATCCATGCAGTAATGAGTGCGGATGTAATGGGATGAGCTAGTGTTCTGACATGGTGCATGTGGTTTTACGGGCAGCTAAGCACAACCCCATTATCAGAAAAGGTTCTTACATAAAATAAATAAACCTAGCATTACTCTGACAGTCTACAATTAATGTGTTACCATGGCCTCTTTCATAGTCCGTTGAATACCATAGCAACCCTGATTGTCCTGCTATAATAGCAGGTACATGTAATGTACATGTATTTATAGGAGATGTACATGCATGTATGAGTACTATACATGCATGTATAAGTACTATACATGCATGTACAAGTACTGGTACATGCATGCAAAGTTAATGCACGTGCTATGTACATGCATACACATGTGCACTCATGTACATGTATGCAAAGGTAATGCACATGCATGTATATGCAATCTTAAACAATGTACTGTACATAGTTGAAAAGTACATGCAGGTACATTGAATATATATATACCTGGAATGTGCCAATCTTCTGGTTGAATTGTTCTCTCTGATGCATGTAAGGGAAAGCCACATCGACGCAAGCCTGCATGATTCCCACTGGACCCGCAGCCAAAATCAGTCGCTCAAAGTCCAGTCCACTCATCAACACATACACACCTTTCCCTTTCTGCCCCAGGATATTGCTAGCTACATGGACATATCACTAATGTTACTGCAAAGATTACTAACATTATACATTCCTGATGTTATCACAAAGATTACTGATATTCTCATGGAAAGATTACTGATAATTAAGATTAAGATTACTGAAATGTTACTAATGGAGATTTCTTATGCTACAGCAAAGATTACACAAATGTGGAGAATGCAATGCTACACTGATGATGAAAATTTAACTTGCCTGGAACTCTAACATTGTCGAAAATGAGTTCTGATGTATTGGAACCTCTCATTCCTAATTTGTCCAGCTTAGGTCCTGCAGAAAACCCTTCCATTTCCTGCAAAAAAAAAAAGAAAAAAAAAGCTTAACCTTCACAGAATGAAAATTCCAATGTTAAATTTGGTGGATGTGATGGATGTGACACTGACCTTTTCCACTAAGAATGTGGTGATTTCATTGGTCTCCATGTTGGTCTTGGCGTAGATGATGAGGACATCTGCATCTGGTCCATTTGTGATCCAGAACTTGTGTCCATTCAGGACATAGTGGTCCCCATCCTGGACAGCTGACAGTCGCATGGAGAGCACGTCTGATCCTGAGGTGGTCTCACTCATGGCCAGTGCTCCCACATGTTCCCCTGTCAGCAGCTGCATGCATGTGCATGTGTCAGGTGAATGGAATAGCTATGACTTCATGTGGTCCCATCATACAGCCATGTCATATACCAATAAAAATGTAGTATGTAATATGTAGCATGCAAGCACATGCAGTGGCTATAGAGCCCCATATAGCATGCATGCATATGTGAGTGCAGCATGTAACCCCATAGGAATTCAGCAATCTTATGATGGCTCACATTGATAGGAATGCATGCAATTGGACATGCACTCTCATTGGCCCCTTTCTTGAAATGGCTGCAATTGCATGCATGTATGCACGCATGTATGCAGGCAATCCACACATTTAGTAGTTTGTATGCATGCATGTCCACATTTTAGCACAGTTAGTGTAACCATGATTACAAAAAAATTGATAAGTTCTTATGCAATAGTTAGTAGGCGAATAAATGATCAAATGCTACAACCATTCCAACGTTAATGTACTTTAATAAGCTACATAAGTATATACTTCATGGACGATTGAAGATCAGGAGACTAAGATGTGTGAGTTTACCTCTGAGACCGACAGTGTAGGAATGCTGAGAGTGCACATGTGCAGATTGCATGTACATGCATGCATGCGTGAGACAGAGGTGTGACTGTGCATGCCTGTGAGGTAATTAATTAGTCCATGCATGGGCTTTTTGACGCTGGAGTGGGAGAATGAAGGTCTATTCCTACACAGTTTTCTCAGTCATGATGACTGTATGAGAGAACTCATTAGCATGAGGAATAAATTCCTCTATAATTTTTTCCCATAAGGTGGTTCAAAATAAGGCTTTTCTGCACCCTATTCCTAGCTAGCAGGATCTCATCCCTTTGTTTTGGCACAGAACATTCCATTATTGCTATCCTTTTATAGTTGCCCCACACACTCAACAAATTCCTAATTCAGCTGTACCCAGTTGACCCCATGGCCCATGCATTATACATCATCTTCTTATTTCTCTCAGCTAACATGATAGAATTCAATAGAATTAGTTCTCATAAAAATCAGCTTTATGAACCAGAATACTCTAGCCTTCATCACACTGATGAAGGCTGGTTGAAACGTCAGTGGTTTGTTTGTTTCATAAAGCTGGTTTTTATGAGAATTAGAATTATGTTGAAATATTCCTACCATGTTGAATGGACAAAATTTAATGTAGATAATAAGTTAATTGGTAAAGGAAAAATATGTGAAGACTTGCATTGGATCCTTTCCTGGGTATGTCACAGGAAGTTGTTATGCAATATTAGCTAATAAAAACTGAGTCTTGTATATAATATTATCTTTCAGACATTAAGTCATCATTGGCTAGCTAACATGGAGAAGGTAGCTACATAGCAGACCCATCCTTAGTGAATGAAATGACCTCAGTCCATTTGCGGAGGTGAGCAATTCAGGGTTGCATCATGCAGTTGAAGCACAGCTAGTGGATTTGTAATTGATATCTCTGGCAGCTATTGAAGTACCCGGTAGCTACAGGTGATTTCATCAGTTCTAGTGCCACTAGATGTATATCTACTAACATCCTTGGAAATAAAATAGCATTATAGCTATAGCTCTATGACTTCATCAGCTCAGGCACCATGCACTAGAGTCTGTTGGATATGAAATTCTGATCTTTGGGAATAAAAATGCAATTGTGATTTCATCAGTTCAGGTATCATGAGTGGTAGCTATATTTGGGCTGGTAGGTAAGTGAGTCATGCACAAGGTATAACTACTTCCCAGCGAGATGGATGGATGGAGGAAATGTCCGTCTGTCATGGTAATGTAGCCATTGGCAATATGTTTAGTCGGGTATGAAGCACGCTCGATTGGAGATGAAAGACATCGGTTGTGAGAGTTAACTTTCAGAAGGAGACAGTCGCATACGTGGGAATGCTGACTGGCGCTAGAGTGGGTACATGCTGACTTTGCAGAACACTGGTGCTAGAGTGGGTACATGCACTTTGTGGAACACTGGTGCTATTGCATGCAGGCACATGCATGAGACAGATATCATGCAGCCAGTTATTTGCCAGCAGAGTGGACAGATGGTTTATGCATCGTTTTCTCACAATTGTAGAATGCTGGTGTGTGAGAAGATGGCAGACTTGGGCTCATCAACTCTATATAGCCCAAGCATTCTATCAGACAATTAAAAAATGACTGGATTGGAATGAAAAGGAAATGGCTGATGGAATGGAACAGTGGAATGTAATTAGCTACTGAATTCTGCATGTCTATTATTTTCTTATGTCTGTCTATTATTTTCTTATGTCAGTCAGTGGTCTTCAGCAAATCTCATCTTCTTGTATCATATATAGCTACTAGCAACCGTACAAGCCTAGAACTTTCTTTTGAGTATGTGGCAATCAATTCAAAACAACACATCCATAATTTTGTTCATTTTTGTCACCATGTCCTGAATTTCAAATGTTCCTGGACAATATATTACTCTTTAGAACACATGAGCCCAGCTATTATACTATAACACATGAGCCCAGCTATTATACTATAACACATGAGCCCAGCTATTATACTACACAACAGTTAATAAGTTATGTAAGTGCCATTCTTTGAAGTAGAAGCTATAATGGATCTGCACAGTTTAACAGCCACATTAATCCTCTAACAGCCACATTAACCCTCCATTAACAACCACATTAACCTTCTATTAACAACCACATTAACCCTCCATTAACAACCACATTAACCCTCTATTAACAACCACATTAACCCTCCATTAGCAACCACATTAACCTATTAATTTTTTAGTAATAGTATCTGAATATCTATTTTGCTTTGATGCACATGGGAGAGATGTTTGCGTAATGTGGCATATCTGTTTTGTGGCTGTCCCAGGCGAGATATTTAGTCAGGGAATGGACTTAATTACGACAAAAGATGAAAGGTTGCTTTTGTGATGGATGAAGGGATGTCATGGTTATGTAAGCATGTGTAATGTGTTTATCCGACCATGAATTCCACCAGAGATAAATTAGATGGAGATGGCGTACCATGAAGCCAGTGAAGGAATGATGTGTTATACAATAATGGTTATGTAATGTGTTTAGTGGGCCAAGAATTCCTTCCACCTGATTAGAAAAGAAATACTTCAGTGTGTGAACTCACCTTCAGCAGGGACTGCTGAATGGAGCTCAGTTGAGTGAGCTAGTAATACCAAGTAAGAATTTTGATTTTTCTTCTTCCATCTGAATCTGAATTTGAGAATCTTCAAATGATCATAAGAAATGTTCCTGGGATAAAAGACAAAGGAAGGAAGGGGGTTTGCTACTTGACCTCATTAGCACAAGGTCATGTCACTTATATGGAGTGTTTGGTCAGGAACCCAAAATGATAACCAATTCTGTATGCACGATTGATTCAATTCCGTTTGTCGGAAGAGATTTGAAGGAATAAAGGTATTTTCCTGCATATTTTCTTATGAGTAATTGTAATATCTGGCACCATGATCTCTGAAAGGTTTTTCAAGATGAAAGAGAAGGCAGGCCATGTTTGGAGGATTGATCTGCACATGTGCAGCACATGATATTGCAGGAATCCATTTAGTGACATGGAAGGAGAAGGTCATCACCACATTTGGAGTGCCTTTTCTTCATATAAAGTAAAAGGAATTCTGCTCAATAAGCTCAAAAATTTAAATGCATGCACATCATGCGTGCACATTATATATCTGCACATGCATGTAATGCTACATGCATATTATAATTCATGCACAGCTGAAAGCAATCCTAGTCTCTTTCATGGAAATGGATGGTTTCATCACTTTTTAAAATAATTCATATACTGACTGTGCAGAATGCAGTTGGGCACATGCAGGAATGCTGACTATGTAGAATACTGCTGCTAGAGTGGAGAATGCCGACTTGACTTTGTGATGTTAGAGTGGGTTATGAGACAGACATCAGTTAGGATTGCTAATACTGAGTCCAGCTCTACCACATAGCAATAATTAATAAGTTATGTAACCATCCTGTAGTTCCATTCTTTGAAGTAGAGGTCATTGACATGCACAATTTAACAGCCATATTAAACCCCTAGTGAGTTATGCAATAGTACCTACAACTTCCAAATTTGCTTTGATGCACATGAGAGAGATGTACTTTTTTTTTCTTTTTGTAATGCAGTGGAGCTTTCTCAGGTGAAGAATGTGGAGGGATTGTATATTTAGTCAGGGAACGGACTTAATTACGACAAAAGATGAAAGGTTGCTTTTGTGATGGATGAAGGGATGTCATGGTTATGTAAGCATGTGTAATGTGTTTATCCAACCATGAATTCCACCAGATGGGAATCCATTTAGATGGAAGTGGCGTACCATGAAGCCAGTGAAGGAATGATGGAGAAGGATGTGTTATATGCTCAAGTGTAGAGGGCCAAGAATTCCTTCCACTTGATTAGAGAAATACTTCAGTGTGTGAACTCACCATCAGTAGTGCTAGCTCACTTGCCTCCACTAATGGAGAGTCCTGCCATGACATTAGCTCCTCTCAAGGATAGCTACTCTCACCTTTGACCTCAGACCTGCTAAGAATTTCAAAAATCATGACATGTTCTTAGCAGCTTGGGTGCAATGAGGTGCTCAATAATATTCAACTGGTATCTTTTTATGAATGAACAGAATCATAAACTCATTTTTTTAACAGTCCCTGCCAAGTAAGCTTCTTCCATCTGAATCTGAATTTGAGAATCTTCAAGTGATCAGAAGAGGTAGCTCAAAGGTTGAAAGACAAAAGGAAGGAAGTTTGCTACTTGACCCCATTAGTAAGTAAGGTCATGTCACTTATATGGAGTGTTTTATCAGATAACCAAGTAAGCTTTATGTAACCCGAATATGATAAATCATTTTATAGCTGCCATATTCAGAAAGATAAATAATGGAATAAAGATTCTCTAAATGCACAATTGATTCGATTCCGTTTGTCGGAAGAGATTTGAAGGAATAAAGGTATTTTCCTACATATTTTTCTTACGAGTAATCACGATATCTGGCGCCATGATCTGAAAGGTTTTTCAAGATGAAAGAGAAGGCAAGCCATGTTTGGAAGGATTGATTTTCACATGTGCAGCACATGATGTTGCAAGAACCCGTTTAGTGACATGCTTGACCCCATGAAGGAGAAGGTCATCGCCACATTTGGAGTGCCTTTTCTTCGGATAAAGTAAAAGAAGTTCTGCTCGATAAACTCAGAAATGATATTTTAAAATTTTATTTAAATGCATGCATGCACGCACATTACCTGCACATGCATGCACACACATTACCTGCACATGCACGCACATACATTACTTGCACATGCATGCACGCACATTACTTGCACATGCATGTAAAATGCACATAATGTTACATGTATACAATCCGTGCACTGGTATGAAGGTAAACTACCTTTGGAAGGTACTTTAGTTTCTGCTCCTCGCTGCCATTCCTGACAATCTGGTTGACACAGAGGTTGGTGTGGTCTCCGTAGCTAAGTCCAATGGACCCACTGACACGACTGACCTCCTCGATGGCCAGGCAGTTCTCCAAGTATCCCAGCCCTGCCCCTCCATACTTTTCTGGCAATAACAATAAAAGACCAAAACTTCAGGGTCACCCTGTTTCCCAGCCCCACCCCTCAGTTCTTCCTATAATTTCAGCCCCACCCCTACATTAACCAGTCAGCCCAGTCAGCCCAGTCCCACCCCCTATATGAAGCTCAGCAAGTGTCCCAGCCCCATCTTTCTCAAATAGTTAGGGACCAGGAGACCTTTCCCAGTCCCTGATCTAGGGCCTAGCCCCATCTGTATTAAATTACTACATAGACTCACCAGGAGCTGTGATTCCTAGCAATCCCATCTCTCCAAGTTTCTTCCAAAAGTCTCTAAATTCAGGCCAGCCATTGTCTCTGTCAATGCGGTCGGCATGAGGTGCCAATTCAGCCTCACAAAAACGACGAAGCATGTCCCTAAACTGGTGGTCAAACATCAAGAATATTAATTGCATATGACCCTTTACCAGCCAATATCAATTTTACTCAATCCAACTTAGACCACACCCAACAGTGTAAACTACTCAAATCATATATTTTAATATCAGGGGCAGAGGGGAGAGGGGATGGGCCTACCTTTATCTGGTCCTCTGAGAGACCACTGACCATATCATCAACAGGAACATAGCTAAGTCCCCGCCTCCCAATCCTTAATGATCCACTCTCACCCCATCCACCAGGAACTCGAGAGGAGGGAAGGACTGCTCCCAGACAGGCCAAGGTTGGGGTTCTTTGCCACAACAGCCTTGTGAGACGTCCTATTGACATCATTTAGCTTACTGTTGCCTTCTCAGGGTCTCAAATATCAGTAGACGTTAGTATGAAAGATCTGTGTTGACTAGGTGGTCCCTTAACTCGTGATCATGTACTGTAAACAAAAAATGTATGGCGGTGACCTTTCACCTCCAGCTCCTCGACGTCGCGACCTCTCTGCATATAATTATGCGCACTCTTAATGCACACCTTTGACGACCACTACCAGACAACTATAATTGTTCACTCATCATTGGCTGTTCTAAGCTAATTTCGACTGAGTTTTGACCGGCTGAATAATTGGCTATGGCAATTTCAAAATCCACCAACACCTACAATAGACTGAACTGGGAAAGTTCCGTGAGTGGCTTAAAAAAAATTGAGCTAGTCCCAGTAACTACTAAACCTTCATGAATATAGGATTTTCCCATTCTGTGTCAGACTTGTTTGGGAGACAACCCATATATCAGGATGGTGAGTTGCTCAACAACACATCACTCTTATAAAGGTGGGCATTATATAGAATATTCTTCCCTGTAGATGAAGGATAAATTTGGAGACGAGTGTAAAGTAAGTGGCCATGTATCATGTATGGTAGTTTCTCCTCCCTCTCTCATCATGTTGTGATCACATATGTTCCCACTATTTATGTCACATGATTGTCACATGATAGATATGTGCCCGCCCCTTTACTGTGTTTCGTTGGTGTCCTGGGGCTAGGATGAGGTACAAGCGTACAGAGGTCTGTCAATCTTGTGCTCAGCTAAAAAACGTGTGCCAGACTTGTCTTCTTGGTAAGAAAATACCCTGTTGGCCTTGCTTTGAGACATGCATTAGCAGTGCAGTGGTACTAGGCAGATTATATTACCAGGGAGAAATGCTCAGTACTTAACGCTGTACAGTGGAGCCAGAGTCATGTAGTGTGCATTATTTAGAGTATTGCGATCCATTACCTCTCAGATTTGGAGTATGGTTTGCCTGTGAAATTGCGTGATCATGCCCTCAATATCAAGGACTCTGCTCCTAAAAGTGATGTGGGACGCGAATACCACCTCCAGAACATGAACAAAGAGGTAAGTTGGGAGAAATGCTAGCCTCGTTCCCACCGAGAGGCTGAGAATGAATCTAGGAGGAATGTATGTGTGAACATAGAATACTACAATCCTTTTGGTAATCCTATAGACTTAGGAAGCTGCTCTTATTTTGATGTGGGTATCCACCTTGAGAGTTTTACTCTCTGAGTTTTGGGGACACATTCACTCATTCTGTTATGTTTTATTTTTTGTTTTTTTTATCCTTAGTTGGCAGAGACAGGTTTCACAGAACCAGGGGGAGCAGTGGGGAAGGCACAGGCCCCTAGTGACCTCCTCATGAAGCTGGCAAGGACCACACCTTACTACAAGAGAAATCGTCCCCACATTTGCTCCTTCTGGGTCAAGGGAGAGTGCAAGAGAGGAGAGGAGTGTCCCTATCGGTCAGGAGAACTAATTAAAATGAGAGAGAGAGAGAGAGAGCTCAGATCTACGTGGTATTATGTTCTACATTGTGGTTATTGCCATGGTTGTGGTTTCAATAATTGTCGTGACAACCCCCCCCCCCCCCCCCCCATAGTCATGAAATGCCGACTGACCCAAATGACCCACTGTCCAATCAGAAGCTGAAGGACCGTTACTATGGCACTGAAGACCCAGTGGCAGATAAATTGATCAAGCAGGCATCGGAGCTACCCCAGCTGACTGCACCCGAGGATAGAAGTGTCACGTCCCTCTATGTGGGTGGAGTTGAAGATGACATCACTGAGAAAGATTTGAGGTCAGTCTCACAGATTCTTATTATAACCAGAGTAATTCACTTTCTCCCCTCCCCTCCCCTCTTCCCTGCCCCTCCCCTCCTCTTCCTCTTCTCCCCTCCCCTCTTCCCATCCCCTCCCCTCCTCTCCCCTCTCCCCTCCCTCCTCCCCTCCCCTGTTCCCATCCCCTCCCCTCCCCTCCCCTCCCCTGTTCCCATCCTCTCCCCTTCCCTTCCTCTCCTCCCCTCCCCTCTTCCCATCCCCTCCCCTCTTCCCATCCTCTCCCCTCCCCTCTTCCCATCCTCTCCCCTCCCCTCTTCCCATCCTCTCCCCTTCCCCCATCCGCTTCCTTATCCTCTCTCCACCCACCCCTCCATTCTCCCTCTCTCCCCTCCCCTCCTTCCCTTTCGACAGGTCCCACTTTTACCAGTTTGGTGAGATCCAAGGGATCCACATTGCATATAAACAGAAGTGTGCCTTCGTGACCTTTGGCCTGCGAGAAGCAGCTGAGAGAGCTGCTGAGGGCTCTTTCAACAAAATGGTCATCAAAGGTAGTGTACATTATCTAGAAAATACATAGCAGCAGGTGCAACACCATGAGAAATACACAGGTAGCTAGCTGATCATTCAGTTGAGCAATGAGAAACTGGACCTGCCCATCAATTTAGTACCTGAGGAGTTTTGGATGTTTGGGTAGGTGGAGCAGCTGCTTCATATTGGCAACTTCACAAAATTATAATTGTGGGGCTTAAATTTTACGAAAATGAGCTAAATCATGCTATAGCTACACTGTACTGTTACAGTGCTAGAGTGGTAAAGTGGGTGTGGTTTTATGTGGTAAGATAATTTTCAGGGGCACACTGGTCCTCCCCCCAAAACTATATAGCTGTATGAAACCATGTAAGTGTAATGGGTTGGAGCTGTATGAAACCATGTAAGTGTAATGGGTTGGAATGTACAGATACAAGTGTTCATTCACCACACTTACCAAATAAGGCTATCATTAAGGTCACACAAAGTTGAGCTTCCTTCATTGCAAAATGGCTGAAACTGTCGTTGAAAAACTGGAAAAACAGCTGAATTGTGCCATCTGCCTGGACACCTACACTGACCCTAAACTACTCCAGTGCTTCCATGTCTACTGCAGGGACTGCCTTGTGAGACTCGTGGTCAGAGACCAGCAGGGACAACTCACCCTGACTTGCCCCACCTGTCGTCAGGTCACACCTGTTCCAGCCAATGGAGTAACAGGTCTCCAGTCAGCATTCCAAGTCAATGACCTCTTAGAGATTCTGGAAGAGCACAAGGAAGCTAAAGATAGGCCAGCTAGTCCTGAGGGAGAAAAGACAGATGTGACACACCCCATTCCTTCAAAGAAGGTCGTTGCTAACTGCTTTGAACACAATGACAAAGAACGAGAGCTTTATTGTGAGCCATGTGAGTGCCTAATCTGTCTCAAGTGTGCCATTAAAGGAGGCAAGCATTATAATCATGAATACCGTTTATTGGATGAGGCATTTGAGAAGTATAAAGGAGAGGTTGCACCATCACTTCGAACCATGGAGGGGAAACTGGAGGCTGTGAAGGAAGCGGTTGCAGAGTTGGATAAACGTTGTGGGGAGATATCCAACCAACGGGAAGTTATCGAAGTTGACATACACGACACGTTCGAACGATTCCAAGAAACCCTCAATGTTAGAAAGACCGAATTAATCAGTCAGTTACATCGAATCACTCAGAGAAAGTTGAAAGACCTTGCAGTCCAGAAGGACCAGATGGAGATCATTCTGGCACAGCTGAGCAGTTGTCTTGACTTTATCAGGGAGAGCCTAAAGACAGACAGTCAGGGAGAAGTGTTAATGATGAAGACAAACATAGTGAAGCAAGTGAAGGAACTGACCTCACCTTTCCAAGCAGGTGTACTAGAGCCTAACACAGAAGCCGATGTGGAGTTTTCAACCTCGCAAGACATGATTTCCAAGGTTCAGCATTATGGACAAATATTCTCACCAGAATCACCCGATCCATCAAAATGCCAGGCCACGGGCAAGGGTTTGCAGGCTGCAATGGTTGGGGAGAATTCTACTGTTGCACTGAAAATAGTCGGTTTCAAAGGAGAACCATATACAAAGTCAGTTCATTCGCTGCAATGTGAGCTAGTGTCCGAGATAACTGGTACCACCAAGATAGGCACGTATGAGCACAAAACCCGAAACCAATATGAGATCAGCTACCACCCCACCATCAAGGGAAAACACCAGCTTCACATCAGAGTTGAGAACATGCACATCGAAGGAAGTCCATTTGCTGTGGTAGCAAAGCTGCCAGTTGGGAACCTTGGTACTCCAATCCTTACTATTGGTGGAATGGGTGATCCGTGGGGAGTTGTAGTCAACCAGAGGGGGGAGGTGGTGGTTTCAGAGGATATGAACCATTGTATTTCGATCTTTAGTCCGAATGGCAAGAAAATTCTTACATTTGGCACCCGTGGCTCTGGTCAGGGACAGTTCAACGGACCTCGAGGGGTAGCAGTAGATGGAGAGGACAATATCCTCGTGGCAGATTCACTAAACCATCGCATACAGAAGTTCACAGCAAATGGTCAGTTCCTTTCGGCAGTTGGTACTGAAGGTAAAGGATTGCTGGAGTTTTCTCGTCCCTCGCATGTTGCTTTCAACGCTGCCAATCAGAAATTATACGTGGCAGACAGTTTGAATCATCGTATCCAAATTCTGAACTCTGACCTCAGTTTTCACCGTATGTTTGGAAAAGAGGGTAATGGCAAGGGACAATTTCAGCGTCCACGTTGTATATCTTGTGACAAGGCTGGGAATGTCTATGTGGCCGATAATAGTAACAATCGTATCCAAGTCTTCAAAGAAGAGGGTCGATTCCATAGGATGTTTGGGAAGCATGGTCGCGGAAGGGGGGAATTAGATCGTCCTGTGGGCGTTGCTATTGACACTAATGACATCGTGTATGTCAGCGAAGCTTTTAATAATCGTATCTCATTGTTCACCAAAGAAGGTCGATTTGTATCTTCATTCGGACGACAAGGGTCTGAACCGGGAGAGTTCAAATCTCCTTTAGGAATTGGAGTGGATAGCAGTGGTGTGGTGTATGTATGTGACTTATGCAACTTGCGTGTTCAGTTATTTTAATTTCTACTGCACTATTGATTTAACCACTCAATTAGAAAATTAACATTAAATATTCACTGATATGAGATGTATGTGAGGTTTATAGCGAAATCTAGAGGTACATTATACGGGAAATATGTCAGGCTACTAACTACCTTCAGTGATATGGCCTTATAATATTTACTTCTTCTGTAGGTCACAGGTTGAAGGTCTTGTGGGGTAAACCACAGGCTAGTCTCCCAGCCCCTGGACAGAAGGGAACAGGAGAACTACCTCCTGTCCCTGGACTCCCAAATGGTGAGCACACACTCGTACACACCACATCTCATACAACCTTAATTGCTGTTAGACCCTCTTGTCAATCAGTGTTATCTATGCTATGACAGCTCCCTCTGCTAAAATTATAGCTCCTAGAATGACATTCTTTTTTTTTTTTTCTTAGCTCTGCCCCCTCCTCCTTTTGACCCCTTCAATCTCCAAGGTGATGCTGCTCCTCTCCCTCCTCCTCCACCCCCACAGTCATCATCTTCTGGACGGCCATATCCCACACCCCTCATGGCACCACCTCCCCCTCCCCCTCAAGCAGGAGGCCCATACATGTACCCCCCTCCACCTCCACCTCCCGGTAGGTCTCAGAGAGTGTATATTAAATAACTTTTATGTATCCCCCTCCTCAGGTCAACCACCACCTCCTCCCTCCATGTTCCCTCCGTACCCCCATCCTGGCACAGGGACCCCAGGAGGAGGTGGTGGAGGGTATGGAATCCATTATCCTTCTCAGAACCCACACCATTTGGGAGCACGACCACCTACCATTCAGAAGGCAGCTGCTGCCAATGCATCCACCGAAGAAACTTGAAAGGAATAAAAATCATAACATTTAATAACGACAATTAGGAAGCACAATAATGCTAATGCAAACACCAGACATAGAGCAATTAATTAAATTAAGTGCATACTCAGCAGCATTTTTTTGACTGGAGGGCATCTTGTCAACTTGACAGGTGTACTATAACTGATAACTGGCTGGGCTGTACGGCTAGCTAATCTACGTTTTGTATCCACGAATAAGCGTGTAGCCAGGAGAAGCTCTTTGGCCTCCTCTAGGCTGACAAGGACCTAACTTAGGTCGGCAGGAGGCAAACTACAAACTACAAAAAAACGGATATGGAAAAACAACAGGACGAAGCTACCGAGCTGGCTGGCTTGGCCGGTTCAGCGGATAGCGAGGCCGCTTGTAGGCCTACTTCTTCCTTTTCTGAAGCAGCAGCAGCAACAACAGCTACCCATCAACAACAACAGCAAGAACCTCACTCTCCTGTAACCGGCAATGCTACCTCAGGCTATCCGGACACTCTCCATCAGGACTTGAACAACGAGAGTGCAGGTGAGGCCGGCTAGACAGCATTGGGGAACTGTGTATCTTAGCTACAGTAGGACAGTTTAGCCTTTTAGTAGTAAACCACTTTACTATCTGTGTAGTAAAGAAGGCACTTTGCAAGCTTGGTTAGACCCCATAGGTCCTTTTTTAGGTCTTGGGAGGAAACAAGGAACTAACCTGCTGTTTCTCGTTACCTCCTGATAATTTGGGTCACAATGAATAAGGCTCGCTCCCTTGCTAAAATGAAACAACTTTGCTTGTGTCCTGGTAGATGTGGCTGATTATGAGGGTTTTCCCCTATAGATTATTGCCACTTGCAAATGCAGTGGAGACACTAATAAGGGTACTTTCCATACTTCCCATTGCTCTAATACTTGTATCTCGATACCTTTGTAATGTGGATGGAGAAACCATTGCTAGCTGAAGGTTGTTCAATTCCTGTCATTAAATATCACTCCCTTGCTCCAAAAATGTCTTCCTCTGTTGCTTAGGAATTAGGATTACCGAGAAACTGGGAGAGGTAGAACTATCTGGTATCAAAGCGATTAGTGAGTAGATAAATGAGTTATTAGGGTTATACCCATGACTAACGTCAGAGGCAGGCATATCAAATGATTTCTGATAGGAAATGAACTTTTCCTCTTGTTTCTTGAGCAGCTTTTGACTGACTTTCCTCTTCCTCATTTTTGTTGATGTCATTTCATCCCTCTTTCACCTCATGCATCTTTCTTTTGCAACCTCTTGTACCAGGCCCTTAGCTTTTTCACTTAAAGCGGGCCTGGGTTCTATCAGTGATGATATCATTTCATCGACTCCCTCTGTTAAAAACTCCCTCTTATCTCAATGATGTGTTTCTCTGTCTTGTAGCATCTATTAGTGATGATGTGGTCTCAACAGCCCCTCTGGTGAAGTCTGCCTCTGTGAGTGACGACTACCTGCAGTTTCTCTCCCGTCCTCATCATATCGAGAAACGCTTCCCTGTAGACAGAAAGAAGCTAGAACAACTCATCATTGGTGAGTGAGCGAGTGAGTATCATTGTTACTGATGAGTGATATACTAAGGGTTGACCCCTATCATTACTGATTGTAATGAGGCCGATGAGTGATACTAAGGGTTGACCCCTATCATTACTGATGCTGTGATTACTAAGGGTTGTCCCCTTGTAATGTCCTTACTGATAGGTGACACTGTGTAATGAGGCTGATATTCATATTTGTTACTGAAGAGTGAATATCAATACAACATGGTCTAAGGGTTGTCCCCAAGGGTCATACTGTAATGCAAGGACTGTATGGAGAGAATCAGTTTTGATTTACCCTCTTCTCCCATATGTTCCTTTCCCACCCACCCACTGATGCACAACCTAGAGGGAGGTCATGATAATGAGACAGCTGGTGATTTCTTCAAGCGTGTGCAGGAGACAACTGACACTCTCATCCTGTGGCCCTCACGACTCAAAATTGGAGCAAAGTCAAAGAAAGGTCAGACCCGTACAGCTACCCAAAGCTCCATAGAAGCTTAAAATATTAGGACAAGCATACAACATGCGTTCAGAGTTGTATAGCCAAAGCTTGTCTTCTCTAGGAAAAACATTCATGTGTTCATTATGTGGGAGATTGTCTATATAGTGAACAAACTGCCCACTGTATACCATGCACATGTACGACCTACTTCTCTATTAAATGCCCACCTTATTCTCTATGAAAACTCATTTGGGACCCTTGTATAGATATCAAAATGCCAGCCCTTCCAAGAATAGTATTAACTACTTAATGCAATTAATTGAATCCTTCGTTGGTTATGAAGAATTTCATTCTTCCTGGGAGTGGCACCCTAGCCAACACAATAATTATGCAGTATGCTATTGTAAGAGTGCTTTAGAGCTCAATTCCAAAAGATAAACTCCCTTATTGCAACTCCCTTATTGCAACTCCCTTATTACAACTCCCTTATTGCAACTCCCTCCCTTATTACCAATTAAAGACCCACAGGTGAAGGTGGTGGGTCTTCCTGCTAACATCCAGCGAGCGAGGGAACTGATTTTGACTGACCTGGATGCGAAGTCCACACGTGTGACTCTCAAGATGGAGATCGCCTTCTCTGAACACTCCCACGTCATCGGCAAAGAGGGAGTCAACATCAAGAAAGGTGGGTGTGGTCTAACAGACCTTGGAGTAGTGGGTTGAATCTTGGGTGTAGCTTTGTGCACTCACCAGTCAAAGGGAAAGAATTTGTTGCATTGTTCATCTACACATTCTTTGATTGTTCTCTGCATTCAACATGACACTCCCTGTGACTTAAATACTTTCCCTCGTCTTCCTTCCCTCTCTCCTCTCTCCCCCTCTCCTCCCTCCTTTCTCCTCCCCTCCCCCTTCCCCTTCCCATACCCCTCCTACTCCCTCTCTCCTCCCTCCCCCTCCCATGCCCCTCCTACTCCCTCTCTCCTCCCTCCTTCTCCCCCTCCCCCTCCCCTCCCACTCCCTCTCACCACAGTGCACAGTGATACAAAGTGCCACATCCACTTTCCTGACTCCAATCGCTCGTCTTCTCGTAGAGGAGAAAAGAGTAACCAGGTCTCCATCACAGGCCTTGCCGATAACGTTGAATTGGCTCGCAGAAAGATACGGGTCAGTAGATGCAAAGTTATGATAGCTTGCACTAATCACCTCAAACCCTTCTAATTATTTGCAATATTAGGAACTTCTTCCAGCAGTGGTAACCTTTGTCCTTCCCCTCCCCTCCCAAGTTGAAGTGAACACGGCTGATCTTGAGTACATGATGCTCCAATACAATGTCATCATTCACCTCAAGCCAGTAAGTACAACCTCATTACAATTTCATCATCCCTGTAAGTATGAATGTCATCCCTGGAACTACAACCTTATTACAATGTCACCCACTTTATTACAATGTGATGATTCAGCACATAATGCCAGCTACATATTGGACTGAATTGGGTAAAGGGTCAGCAAATATAAGAGTTCAAATCTTACTTGTGCCACCAGTACAGTACAGTGCAGTGTGTATGTTAGTATGCTATGTTTGTAGCAACCACGGCAGTACAGTTTGCAAGTGGTTGTACGTGGTACCATCCGATTCCTTGACGGTGTGAAGCTGGCAGTCAGTAATCTGGTGGAGTATTTGACAGGGGATCCTCACCTGGTTCCCATTGTCAACCTCAACCTGGACATTGCTTCTCAACACCACCAGACTCTCATTGGCAGCGGCTGTGGAAACATCAGCAAGATCATGGCCGACACATCTACCTCGTATGTTAATAATGGATAGTGGGAATAGGAATCAAATATCGGGATAGGAATCAAATATTGGAATAGGAATTGAATAATGGGAATAGGAATCAAGTATTTGGAATGGAAATCAAGTATTGGGAATAGGAATCTAGTAGGAATCTCTGTTCCATGTTGTGATTGATGTAGGATTCAGTTCCCAGACCCGATGAGTAGCAGCAGGTATAACTCCAATCATGTGGCAGTGACTGGCACTGTGGACTCTGTCTTCAGAGCACGAGAACAACTACTGGTCAGTCCAGGCTACTATCTTCACAAATGTCATGTGATTATTTTCCACAGGGTTGCTTGCCTGTGGTCCTCATGTTTGATGTCCATGAATCTGATGAAATTGTCCTCAGCTCATGTAAGTTCCCTCCCTCTTCTCTCTCCCTTCCTCCCCTCCCCTCCCTCTTCTCCCTCCTCCCCTCCCTCTTCTCCCTCCTCTCCCTCCCCTCCTCCCCTCCCTCTTCTCCCTCTTCTCTCTCTTCCCTCCTCCCCTCCCTCTTCTCCATCCTCTCCCTCCCCTCCCTCTTCTCCCTCCTCCTCTCCCTCTTCCCTCCTCCCCTCCCTCTTATAATTGAATAATTAATATTTCTTTGTCCCCTCCTCTTCCCGTTTCTCCCTTTTCCTCTTGTCCCCTCCTCTCCCCTCACGTCACAGCCCTGATTGGTGACTTGATGCAGCAACTTGACCTGTACATCAGCGTGAAGCCCAAGAAGGGCCAACTCCAGTCCATCATCATCAAGAGCATTGAGCAGAACATCCAATGCATGTACACCGCCAGAAATCGTCTCCTCGAGTTCTCCTACCAGCCAATAATCACCTCCTCTCCCCCTCCCACCCACCACACCCACTCTCCAGTCCCTGCTGCCACCCGTCCCATTGTCTCCCCTCCCCCGCAGCTAGTCTCCTCTTCCCCGACCCATACTCCTCCCCCAGCAGCTCCTGCGTCCTCCACCCCTCGTCAACCCCCTCTTCCCCTCAAGGAAGCACCCTCCAAGGTCACCTTCTCCAGCCAGCCTACTGTCATTAAAGACACTTCAGGCAAGCACATCTTTGTTGTTGTTGTTGTTATTGTTTTTAAGTATCCACTTCTTGTTCTGAAATATGTGCCCATTCCAGAGTCTCCCATAGCTACTTTCAAATAGTATATTCATGATGCCCTAGACCCAGCCCACTTTCTTTGAAGTTTCATTATCCAAATAGGGTGGCCCACCCTGCATTTCGTCTGCTGGGGGAAATACTGCCATTCCTTTTTTCCTTATAGGGAAGACTCCTGCAACCCCAGAAGCTCTGGAGCGCCGAGTCAGCTTCAAGATGGAAAAGGAAGGTCCTATGACTCCTGAGGCTTTGGAACGCCGAGTCAGCTTCAAGATGGAAAAGGAAGGTCCCGTGACTCCTGAGGCTTTGGAACGCCGAGTCAGCTTCAAGATGGAGGAAGAGACTGCTGTCACCCCTGAGGCTTTGGAACGGAGGAGTCCAGTCGGGGGAGGAACCACACCCGACAACAAAGACTTGGAAAGTGAGTCTTTAGAATGACAATGCTTCACAATACAATTCATGTACATTTCCAAGTTTTGTTCTGCGGTATCATGCAATAGTCTAGGCTCGTAATGAAGTTGTCCTGATTCTGCATGTGTGTCCTATTATTAGATCACTTGTCCTGATAGTCACAGAGTAAAATTTTGCAAAGATATACCTCCCTATACCATATCCTTTGACAAAATAAGCTCACATTGACCAGCACTGGAAATATTTGGTACAACCTTCTCATTCTGACCTGTTGACTTTAGGTTCTCCTCCCTCTGAAATGAGAGCACGCTCCTCCTCCTCAAGCATGGGTCAAAGGCCAAGTGCCACGCCCCCTGTGCGCCTGACCACTAAGCAGTTCATTGACTATGACAGGAAAAGGGAGCAAGCCCAAATTGCCATGAAGTCAAAGGTTGTCCCCAATGAGCTTCGTAGCCCCACCCCTAAATGGGCAGGGTATAATTTCTCAGAATCCATGCCAGCAGACCCGAAACGTGGCGAGGGAGATTACAAGAAGGTACCACTGTCCCCTTCCTCCACTCCTCAGGGACTCACCTCCATCAACAGGGTAAGCTGATAATGTGTGCTGTGATTATGTGGGGTATGTAAGGAGCAACCGTTACTGTCTCTTTCTTCTTATCTTTACTTCTTTCTTTTCCTCCTCTTCCCCTCCCCCCCCTTAGACTGGGTACCAGGCATTGGTGCGCCAGGCATCCCAGGAGCGTGTGCAGAGCTTGCAGTCAGAACAGGACCTGTACCGTGGGATCACAGACCTGCCCACTCTCCTCCAACGCCTCAACCTGGACCACTACCAGGGCTGCTTTGAGAAAGAGGAAGTGGACCTCACTGTCTTCCTGGCCATGACCGAGGCTGACCTCAAGGAAGTGGGCGTGACTACCTTGGGGGCACGCAGGAAACTGCAGATTGCCAGCT
This sequence comes from Crambe crambe, assembly GCA_963924555.1. Taxonomy (NCBI): domain Eukaryota; kingdom Metazoa; phylum Porifera; class Demospongiae; order Poecilosclerida; family Crambeidae; genus Crambe; species Crambe crambe. The sequence continues at coordinate 8,595,346 of OZ004586.1, read as the reverse complement.
CAGGTCAGTCAAGAGTAATGAGTGCTGTCTCTCTTGATAAAGGACAGGCTTGATGCCTTTACAAAATAACCTCCAAAAGAGTCTAAAGGACAAAAGGCTGGGTTCCAACTTCCAGACTTCACTCAGATCCTTGTATCAGATCCTTGTTTGAGTATCTATGAGACTTGATCAATGCATGCTAACATGGGTCATATGTGGTTTCTATATATTTTGCATACACCATAGAACTGAAAAAACAGCAGGGTAAGATTCCAGCTGCAGCCCTCCCTCGGTCCTCTGCTTCCCTTGGCCGTTCCCCTTACCGCAGCACCACAGGTTCTATAGTGATGGGCACCAAGGGAGCTTCTACGGTGGGCATTAATAGGAGTGGCTCTCTCACAAGGGAACCCAAGTTCAGTGGGATGAGTCGAAGTGGACGATTTTAAGACAGTCAATTTAATGGACATAATTCTGCTGTAGAAATTTTATTTTGTATTGTTGCATACATACTGATACTAGCTGTATAAATACCTTCAATCCCTCAACCCTTTTCAAAATTATGTACTTTTTTACCTTCGTCAACGTCATAATAGATTTACGGCTTTGTGTGACGTCACTTGCTGTTTGTCATGTGAAGTTTGAAATAATGGCTAAAAAAACTGGTTGCCTTGCCTTTTCTCGTCTGTACTCCTACTTTGTGGCAACAATTCTTGTGATTGTTTTGATTGTGTTCATAAACTTCTCTTGCGGCAATACTCGCAATGTCAATATGGTTAGGTCAACAGTTGTGATGGCCACTCTGCTAATTATATATATATGGGACTTGCGACATACCGACACTGAGCCACAAGGTAAATAAACACTTCCAAGTTATTGGGGATACTAGTTTAGTTAGCCACCCCCTCTTTATTTCGGGGATTGGTCAGATTCAGAGGATAAACCTCGCAAGCAAAGAACAATCTAGAAGTACTAAAATAACCTCCAAAAGAGGACAACACTCTGAAAGAGGACAAACCTATCAGCTTTAATACAGAGGGACTTCCAATAAAGGACACTTTGAAAGAGGATGACCTCTCAACACAGGACAATCCTTATGCTCTGACCTCCAAAAGACAACAACCTCTCTAATATCAATTATTCGGTTTTAGTGTGTACGTCACCACTAACAGAAACAGTAACAGCTGCTTTCCAAGCACACCACATGATAGAATATCATGATACATGTATCTTTTAAGCATGATAGGGTCACAGTGGGGTTGCTAACACCATATAGATAAAAGTGTTCTGATTTTTGTCACTGCAGCTGTTGAATACATTGAAGGAGAAGCCTTCTTGCCAGAAGACTAAGATAACTTGGAGGACAGTCACGTGTACCAATGAGTTTAGGAAGTGGTCGTCAATGACACTAATAACATAGTCGATATATGTCGTTGACGATTATTCCCAAATCCATGTTGTAATTGTTATTGATAGCTGTGTCATTATCTAGGTTCTGTCACACCTCAGCCTAAAACAGGAAGAAGAATAACAGTTTAGCTATATACTAATATCCATCATTTAGCTACATGTCAGCACCTGAATAAGATATACCATCTGTGCTCTTGGCAGATAGATTATTTTCAAAGTCATGTGACTTACCGGTCTCTCATCCCACCACTTTTGACCATTGCCAGATGGAAGTCCATCATACAAGCAGTTGGAAACATGCATCTGTAAGGAACCGACACACACACACACAATCATGCAGAAGGATAAATCTTTAGAGAAGAGAAGGTAATAGCAGCATTGATTGGAGCACAGGAAAGCAAATAGAGAAGATTTTATGACTCTATGCACCCATGAAAGGACAATCATACAAACTTACATACATACATACATACATAACCACATAGCTAATATACTTCCCAGTACTTTAGTTGTTCTTGCCACATGCAGCCTAGTTCATGATGCTGGCACAGGACTTGGAGGCCCAGGGTTTCTCTCTGGACTGCTCTATCTGGAAACTGTATGAAAATGTTACTGCCATAGATAGGTTTATTATAGGAAGACTCCATGTCTTATGGTTACTCACATGTTCAGAAGATGCATAAAACATTGCAGTTCTTGCAAGTTTTATTTGGTAAACTATATGGGGTAGAAAGACAATATCTGAACCAATAAACAGAGTTGCAATTTGTATTCATTATCTATGGACGAATTAGCTAGAATTGATATTTTATATCTCAGATTAATTTAAGAAAATGAGTACCGACACTAGTAACAGTACTCTTTTAATATCTAGCCCCCTAGCCCAATCCTTTAATGAATTCTCTGGTGACCTACCTGTAATACTTATGGAATACCAACCGCGACAAAAATCCGGTTGTAGTCCGGATTATTGACTGGCCGATTATCGAGTATTGAATCGATTATTGATTTTTAGCTAATGATTGACTAACCCGATTATCGAGTATTGAATTGATTATTGATTTTTAGCTAATGATTGACTGACCCGATTATCGAGTATTGAATCGATTATTCGAGATTTGATAAAGGTTCAAGTTCAAGGAGGTAGGGAAAGATCGTTGCATAGAGCATAGATATACTAGACTACGTACACAGGATTGGAAACAGGGCATGCCGCGTAGAATTTATAGACCATCCGTGTAGGTACCTGGCGAACAGAGAAATCTTACACAAAATAAGAAAGAGGGTGAAAGGCAAGGTATTTAGCGCAGCAATAATTATGATTATAAGTGAAAAGGCTCAATGACCTATGCCATCCGGTATCACTACCTATAGCTGTAGGGTATATGCTACTATTATGAGACAGTATGAGTTATGAGACAGTTTTCAAATATCAAACCATACTTGGGGAATAAACTCACCTTCACATTATACATTATGCCATACATGCAACACGCGCATGCGCATATGTTGCACGTGCTCTGAATTCAAATTAATTCTCACCTCGTGTTGTGTGAAGGTCCATGTGGAAATCTGTTGATCATCATCAGTTTACACTTGCTGACACCCTTTTATTTTCTTGGAAAGCACCTGTGGCATTCTTTTTGGGTTTGGTAGGTGTGCCTGACAATTTGGAACTACATGATGACTGCTGAGCCTGTGGAAAGAAAGAAATGGACACAGAAAAATATGGAGCTTGCTGTGAAAGCATACAAGGATGATGAAAACCTGTCATACAGGCAGGTCTCAAGAATGTATGATATACCCGTGGAAAGTTTGAGGCGGCGAATTATTGGTACTGTTGAAATTGATTGTCGACCTGGACCATCTCCTGTTTTTTCTCCAGATGAAGAGGACAAACTCTGTAAATATTTGATTGAAATGTCAGATATGGGTTTTGGTCTTACACGTGAGGATGTAATGTCTTTAGCATATTCTGTTGCATTAAAATTAAATAAAGACCATCCTTTTAAAAATGGCTGTGCTGGTCGTGGATGGTATGAATGTTTCAAATCTCGTCATCCAAATTTAACTCTCCGTAGTCCCCAACCCCTTTCGTATTGCAGAGCTTTGTGTTCAAATAAAGATGTCATTGATGATTTTTTTGCAAAGCTGGGTGGATTGTATGGTCGCCTAAATTTAATGTCTAAGCCCATGCAAGTATACAATGTGGACGAAACTGGTCTAGGAATAGTTCATAAACCTGGAAAAGTCGTGGCCGAGTTGGGAAGGCGCAATGTTTATAGCATTACAGCAGCAGAAAAGGGGAAAACCCACACTGTATTATCATGTGTTTCGGCATCAGGATTTGTTTTGCCACCTCTCATGATATATCCTAGAAAAAGATGCATCCCAGATGATATGAAAGTGGGTTCTGTACCTGATACTTTATTCATGGTTTCAGACAATGGCTGGATCAATAAAAATATATATCTTAAATGGTTTGATCATTTTCTCAAGTATTTACCACCAGCAAGGCCAGTCTTGTTAATACAAGATGGTCATTCTTCTCATGTATCTATCGAATTGATTGAATTAGCCAAAGCAAATAATGTACATCTTTGTCTCCCAGCACACACAACCCATTTGTTACAGCCTCTTGATGTAGGTGTGTTTAAGTCTTTCAAGACTAATTTTTCTAAAGCTTGTCACCAGTACATGATGAAACATCCAGGACGGTGTGTTACTGCTGACAAATTAGCAATGTTGATTGGTGAAGTGTGGCCACGATCAATGACTCCCCTGAACATCATGAGTGGATTTAAGAAATGCGGCATATACCCATTTAACCCTGGTGAGATAAAAGACCGACAGCTGGCACCTTCAAAAGTTATTGCTATAACTTCTAAACAGGACTCCTCTGATCAATTGGCCTTTAATCCGCAACAACAAGAATTATTTGAAAAGCGGTTTGAAGAGGGCTACAACATCAAAGATCCTGATTACATGGCCTGGCTGCGTATTAATCATCCTGATGCAGTTAGCAGTGCCCCACCTTCAGAATCCTCATCCTGTGGAGTTCACTTGGTTTCATCAATATCTTCAGAATCTTCTGTTTCATCATCTATTAATGATCTTTTGGTTATTCCTTCAAAGCCACCAGAAGAATCGATGAAAAAGCGACGAAATGGTATTAATAGTAAAACTGTATACTTGAATGACAAACTTGATGATCTGAAGGAAAAGGAGAGAGAGAAGCAGACGGAACTTGGAGAAAAGGAGCAGAGAAAAGTTGAACGAGAGAGAAAACGAAAAGAAAGGGAAGAATATAAGGAAATGAAGAAGAAAGAGAGAGAGGAGAAGAAGAAAGAAAGAGAGAGAAAGAAGAAAGAAAGAGAAGAAAAGAAAGCAAAGAAAAAGAAAGAGAAGGAAGTCATCAATAAAACAATGGAACTTCTTAAGGACGATTATTCAAAGTTAACTATCAATTCCGATGACGAAGCAGAATGTCCAATTTGTGGTCTTCAATTTTATGATAGTGATGAGGTTTGGATTTGCTGTGATACCTGTGAAACCTGGTTGGATGCTCAATGTGCAAAAGTTGATGTTGAAAATATACCTGAAAAATTTTATTGCTTTAAATGCAAATAGTTTTTTTTAACTGTCTCACATCCCATACCTGTGTCCCATATCCCATTATTTGTGCTGTGTGTGTTAATGTTTTTTTGTGTGTTTTTATTAAGGACATTTTTGATAATGTTTATTTGGAAAAGTGAATTAATACTGAAAGTACAAGTGTGCAAAGTTTCACAGGTTATGACTTAAATCTGACTTCAAATGGGAGGATTATAGTTAAGTGTCTCATAACTGCCACGCCTACCCTAGTAGTTTATCATGTCAGTTTAATCTATTTACTGTTGCTATGGAAGAAGAACGTGGAAACAGGTGACTGAAAAGTTTTGTGGCACTCCTACTACTAAAATAGAAGTCTAGCTGCCTTACTTTTGGTATAAAATGAAAGATACTAGTTGACTATATGTACTCAAGTAGTTTTAATTTTGTGCAGGGCTGGAGATGGCATGCCATTTGCCATTGATGGTTTAAGAAGCCATTTCACTATGTTGTTGTTCTTATATGAGGAGATGAGATACCTCCTTGTATCAGGGGCAGGAAAGGATACACTGGGGCAGCTTTACTCTTCATCTTGATCCCTCAAAACAAGTATATCACAATAAATCTCTCGATGAATTGGATGTTCAGCAGTGCACTATCAGTACTTGTTATTATCATTTTTTTTATTATAACATGAAAGGAAATATGTGTAAAGTGACAGTATTAGTTGCTACATTATAGTATCCTTCTTTACTATAGCTTTTCTTGACAGCCAGCCATGGGTAATCTGAAGAAACAGTAACATCGACATGATTTTTTTACAGGCACCTTTAAAAAGTACATATGTACATATAAATGATCACTACCTAACAGATTAGTGGGGAAAAAGAGACTATACTTTTAACATCCAAGCTCCAGAGGTCCACAAAGTCGAACTATCATTGTTACTCGCAATTATACCCTCTAACGCTTGAGAAACCAGCCTTTTTAAGAACTATGCTTGTTTAGCACTATACTAGCCCACTCTTTGCATTCTTTGAACTTACCAATTGGCTATAGTTTAGCAGAAATTTGGCACACTACTTCTCCTCCCCTGTTTGTTTGGGGCAATTTAGCACGAACAGCTGCCTACACGGATTGTCAGTATTGTCGTTATGGGCGCACGTGACCTGTTGTGTACGTACGTAGTCTAGTATAGTATATATAGCAAGCTAGCTAGTCTGGCGTAGCGGCGACCCTTACCCACCCAAGGTAGAAGACGATACGACAGCAGTTTCATTTACAGTACATTGCTATTGAGTTGCAAAGCGAGTGGGACAATCTCTTAATCTTATTGTACTTGAACAGTGACTTCAAAGAAGTCATGCAGCCAGTGTCACTGTCAAAAGGGCCTGTTGTGTAGAATTCATGGCCATGCAATCAAGCTCATACTAGCTATCTTTATATCAAATGAAGATCGTAGCTAGTTGAAATGTTTTAATATGCTCCTGATAGTGGTAGAAGATCTCAGGTTGATGAATTTCCCATGTGCACATCACAAGAAAAAGGAAATCTCCCATAGTCTACTCCCCTACTTTGTAATTAACAGTACGCCCCTGGACTTAGTCCCACACTTCAAATACTTGGGTGTATATAATTCATCCGACCTGTCATGGTCTCCTCATGTAGATTTCATCAGTACTAAAAATAGGAAGCTGTTAGGAGTACTGTATGGAAGATTCTATGCTGTGTCAGAACCAGACTCTCTGCTTGAAATTTACAAAACCCAAATCTGTCCACATCTTGAATATGCTGCTCAGGTCTGGGACCCTTACCTATCTAAAGATATCCACCAATTAGAGTCAATTCAAAAGTTTGCCTTGAAATTATGCACTAAACAATGGGGCAGTAACTATGAGGATATTGCTGGCCTTCCCACACAGATCATTTCTCGAGATGTTATGCCTCCACAACATCCTCCAGAAAAGACTAGACTTTCCTCCCAAAGTATTTACTCCAAAACCACATCATGGAGAACCCGTGCATCATCCTTTTTTACGTCAGCCACTAGCAAAGTTTGTTGCATTTCCAGTCAACTTTTATGCCAAGCTCAATCCATTTGTGGAACAAGCTGCCACTCCAGGCACTAAATTCAAACTCTGTAAGGGAAATTATTTAAGGTATGACGAAAAGGTAAACGTGTTTGGTTTAGGTTCAAAATTGTATAGGTTCGACTCCTATTGCTTTTATTGTTTTTTAAGAGAGTGAAATTTTTTTAATTTTTAGGAATTTAATAAATTTTTCATTGCCTTCAAATGTTATGTCTCTCCTCTGTTTCACATTAATATTAGCTCATAGCTATTTTGTGTATCTCAATCTTCTCTTCATAAAAAAAAAATTTTTTTTAAGTAAAATGTGCACTCAGGAAGAGCATTGTTAGCATGCATGCATTTCTTTTTCATCCCATGCAGGGACTTGATATCTTTTTGCCAATATATATATATATAATACCTCCAGTTTGAGCAGCTACTTTCAAAAGTTCCGCTAGCATAGGAATGGGGGGAGGGGCACAGGGGCCATTGCCCCCTTATTTTAAGACAGTCTCGGCATGCATGGATACATTATAGCTGATGGTCTTAACTGAAATCCTGGTGTCCACCCCCCCCCCCCCCCCCCCCCCAATTAAATATCTGTCATCAACTAAATAAGCTACTTTGGCCATTCATTATAGCTCAGTGACATTTTCAGTTATTTTATATACATACATATATAGTCATGCCAGCATGCCAATTCATGTCTATACCTATCCAAAAATTACTATGGTATTCTGACAGTATAGTGAAGTGTTCACTATGAAGTTTTGGATTCCACTGCAGTAGATCAGCCTACAAACATCAATAGCTAAGTAAATCACTTTAAAGGAAAACGAATTTGAATGCAAGCAACTGATGAAAACAAAGAATTTGAATGCAAGCAACTGATAAAGACATTATTCTGAATATTCCATAGCTAGGCCTGAGGCTATTATGCTCTTTTTTTAGCCTATTATGCCTTTGAGCAATTCCCAAAAATTTTACCTATTATGCTCATTTAGGTACCTATTATGCTCAAAATTATGCTCAAAACTTTTTTGACGAATGAGTATTATGAAAGTGTGTGCATGTGCAATTCAAGTTGTACTGCAGCATAAGGGATGATTCTAAGAACCACCCATTTCCAATCCCGTGTCCGGAGGTTATAGTATCTATGGCCCAATGTACTACAGCAAACAGTACGTGACCCAGCTAGATTTTGGGGCCATCCCTACTGATTTTTTTTTCAAATTAGCTAATCTACCCAAATGAGTCAACAAATACATTGTATGAGTTATTATCATCTTGCCATGCATGTTTATTTCATCTTTAGGCATTTGGGAATAGTAACAGCAAACATGTATGGGTCCTGAGCTAGCTACCTGACTGCTTGCAATGGGCATTCAAAGTGAATATAATAACAGCAATTTAAGTTATTAATCAATAGACTCATAAATGATGGAACCTGTGGAGTCACATGAGCACTCTTTAGGTACATCATAGGCCATGTTCTCATTCATTACTACATCTTCATAGTCTACACATTCTATAAACAAATTGGAAGACCATTAGGTCAAAATAGATATGCTATCATTATATCTTCACTCTTCATTTTTGGTTTACAATACTTTATTTTAAGTATAAAAATCAGTACAGCACAGCTGGAGACTATTACCAGATTAAATCCACCAACAACACCTGCATGTTTTTAATGTATAAACAAACAGATAGCTAAGTAAACTAAACCTTACCTAAAGCAATTTGAAGAGCCAGAGGAGTTTCATCACTTGTGTGGGTGGAAATCATATCAAGAATCAACTACTGTTAAACAGTAGTTGATTCTTGATTGAAAGTGGAAACTTCTACAACAGTTGCAGGTTGAAGACTAAAGAAACCATTCCTTGTCCACTCAAAGACTGCAACAAAGAAATTATCCTCACCACTAACATGAATGCAGTAGTCTTGCTGTGAAGTAAAGTTGACATTCTTGACAGTGATGTTACTCAAGTCATTCACTGGATGCAACACTACACATCCCATAGCCAGTGTGTCAGATAAATTATAGTTTATGCAAATATTATTACTAACACCGTCAGCAAAAATCCTTATTCTGGTTGATGTTATAGCTGCAGGAGTAAAAAATCACCTTGAACATTAGTGTGATAGCTAATTCATAGGAAAAGGGACTACTTGAAAATTCATCTGTTAAAGTCTATGAGACCTATAACTCTGGAACTAAAATTAATCCTATAGCAAGCTTTGAACTTATTTTGCTCCAAGTGGTTCCTTTTCCTAAGTACTATCACAAATCGTATTATGTGAATGTAATTGCATAATATTAATTCACTTCGATTCCAAGATGCAGATCCTCTGCTTAGAGTAATAACATTGTGGAATTTGACTGCTGGTATTGGGCGATTAGGAAGACCATCACTTTCTAAGCAATGTTGTAGGGTACTGTCTTGCTGCTCATTAAATGAAGCTTTTAACAATGAAAATACACGTTCAGAGGCAGCTGAAGATGGCTGAACTAGTAAGACTTTTTGTGAAGCCTCAGCCCAATATGGAAGCTCTGGAGCATTGCTTCCACCATTTCAACATAGAGAAGTCTTCATGATTATGCTCAAATTTTACCTATTATGCCAACATCATGCCAGCATTATGCCAGCAGAATGGAAGTACCGATTATGCCCAAAATTATGCCGGCATAATAGCCTCAGGCCTATCCATAGCTAGCTATAGACTTATAAAATAGCTAATATTATTCTAGAATTTACTACATGAGTGGGTTTCTCAAGTGATGTACTCTTTTTCCACTCATGAAAGAAATGTAAGCATCACCTTTTTTGTACCAGTTTTTTTTTTTTTTTTTTTTGGGGGGGGGGGGTTATTGTTCTTATTTTTTTGTACGTAATAGGTTGTAGCTATTTCTAGTGCTAGGTGCTATAGCTACTTTTAATCATGTAAACATTAATACAATTTAGATAACCAATAATTATATAAAGCCATAGGGTGAACCACATTATAGTGTACTTGAAGGGAATGCACGTGACAAATAGCATGAAGTGGTTCCAATAAATATAGGTATATCACTATTGAGTTGTACACTGGAGATTCTAGAACACCTGGTAAATACATAATAGCTACCTCCTTATTAATACATAGTAATTATTTGATCCTGCAGTTCTTACAGTAAGAGTATATGATGTTAGTATATGGTGTAGCTAGCTACCACATGAGAAACTTGATTCAAGCTAACTTTGGTTAAAGCTATCTGAGTCAGAAGACAGCAGTAAAAGTATAAATTTGTGTAGCTAGTCCACTTTTGTTCAGATTTACATCTATGACCTCACAATTGATGCTGCTAATGAGATAAGAGTTCAGTGTGATTTGAGTCAGATTTGGTGGTAGCTAAGTTTGTATTCAACAATAATGCTACCAGGTCAGGCTCTCATCTCAATTAAGCCATACTCACTCAACAAATTGGGTCTCCACATGTCTAAAGTTAGTCAAATAGCTAGCTAGCTAGCTAGCTAATAGCTACTTTGGAAAAAAAACCTCTCTGAAACTTCATTCCCCAATGGTGGTCACTATAGAGAGGTTCCTCTGTAGTTAGCTACATGCAAAATTATTTATTAAATTTTAAATTAGCTATATATCTTGTGCCATAGATTATACATGTGTCCTAGCTTTCCTACATAGCTAATAAATTTTACCTTATAGGCATGCAGTGCCACAGGCAACTTTTATGTTTCTGTGTTCCAGAGTTTGTACAGCTCAGAGGGGTCCGAAACTCAGCAAGGATATAAATCAGCTATATATCACTCTCACTACAGCTAGTACAAATATCAATGTTGAAAATGAACAACTACACAAGAAGTTACCTAAAATGAGCGTTGGATTCACTTTCTTTAGCTCATAGCTAATTTCTATAATTCATATAGTTAATAATTATATGGCCTAGCTACAATCTTGAACATTTCTCCTCTTTGCCATCCTAGTACAAGGGAATGCATACCTACATACACGTATATACGTACTTTGCTGTCGCTATAGGCTTCCTTATGGAGTAGTGCAAGTGGGGGAATTTGAATCGGAAATGGGTAATGGGTGCCAGACTCACAATGTTCCATAAAAAGGCCAATTTTTTTCTTCGTTTTTTTAGGTCATAGTTAGCTAAGATTTGTTATTTTAAAGGCATGTCCAGCTAGTGTCCTCCTAAAATCAACTTCCATCTTCCAATGGTTTTTGCATTACAGCTTGACAGTTAGCTAGTGGTCTCAGCCTGTGCTTAAAAGCCATGTCCAAGAAATAGAATTAGACACATTGTTCCAAGCATCCACAACAGCATATTGGAAATATGATTTGTGGTGCCAAAGAGTGGAGTGGAGTGGAGTGATGCTCAAGAAACAGAACATCCTTGCAGGATATCAGAGGTGGAAGAAACGTCTACTCCCAAGTCTATGACTTGACCACTGAAGCTTGGATCACATGATCAATCATTCATCACTATACAAGCAGCAAAGGACTGAACATTCCCCAGTTTCTCGACATACAATTTGTGGGGAGGATCCTAGACACATGGAGCTGCAGTATAGTCAAGTTGAGGAAGGATCAGTCACCCTCCCCGAGTACCTGCCAAGGAGACATTTGGCCTTGGTAATCATCTCAAGAATGTGTGTCCTCCAGGAAAGATCACTTGTGATGGTAACACCCAACAGCAGATCAATGTATTCCAGTGATTCACCCTGCAGCACGAGTTGTGGAGAGAGGGGTTTGTTATTCTTGAATCTTGACACAACCATCACCTTGACCTTGTTGATATTCAGTTTAAATCCATGTTCCTCAATCCACTCACAGATCCAGGTCTGCAGCCACAGCAGCAACATCCGAGATAATATGGGATGTCATCCACAAGTCACTCTCTCTTACGGTTTCACTGATTGTCAAGCTAAATAATAAGATAATAACAATAATAATAATAATAATAATAATAATAATAATAATAATAATAATAATAATAATAATAATAATAATAATAATAATAATAATAATAATAATAATAATAATAATAATAATAATAATAATAATAATAATAATAATAAATCAGGATTTATCCCTTATACTCAACTGGAAATGAGTTTCTAAGTTATCCCTGTCCCAAACCTACTGCAGGTTGCTTATATATATAGCTACAGTCAAGCTGTGCATATAGCTAATATTGCTTCACTGAAGAGAAAATTTATGGATGGTTTATCTAGATAAGTGTGACTTCTATTTGGTATTGCTTCACCTGTATAGTAGCTAAGCACCTGTATTGTTTACAACCATTCTTACCACAATATTGTGACGAATTATAATATACCGCTATGCCGCTACTTATTGTTAATCAGCATAATTTTAGGATAGGCCTTATTCTCTTATGGTGCCACTAGCTGAATTATTTTGTGTGCTGTATGCAAAATAGCATAATCTAGTTTATATCTACAAATCTCCAAACATTGGACACCTGCCATATCAGTTGCTGGTACAACACTTCCACACTTCGTTCAGTTGCATGCCATCAGCTGCTGCTGAGACAGAGTGGGTTTTTAACAGCAGCACTCAGCTTAGTTATTATCAACTACATCCTATAAAGAACAGTTAATCAGTTCAATTCGATTTCATTGCCATGATAAGCCTTATATGCACAAAATTAAGGGAAGGGTGACAATAATGATACTAGCTACTGAGAGTTTGAAATAATAATTATGTTAAATTGATTGGTTTTCTCCTCTTTGATTCAACCCAGGCTTCTTGAGTGAGTAGCTAGGCTTAGACTTGAGATTCTGGGAACAGAATACAGTGGGCATCCCTGGAGTATAATAACATTGCCTCTCAGACTCTCATATATTCCTTCCCGAATTATATATAGCAAATTGGTCTGACTGCAATACAGATCATCAGTATTGTTTTTATCCTCTCACTTCAGAATTATACTAGCCATAGGCACCAAAGTGTTGCAGATGTAGAACAGGAGGTATTGAGACAACAGTTCATCTATAAATAGGTATGTGCATTCCAAATCATTGAGTTAACAGTGTCTGTTGGCTTAGTTGACAAGAAGCACACCATCAGCGCCTGCATGTGTGCATGTATTAACAAGTTAGTCTTTTAAAAAGACTAGATACTGCTTGAAGATGGCCTATTAAATGATTGTGCAGGTAAGATATGTAATGTAGCAGCTAGCTAATCGCTGTAAAAGCTTAAGACTAGTAAAGAAACATGAACTAGATGTAGAAGCAAACAATACCTACTGCTAGGACACAGAGCTCACCTGTAGATGAATAGGTAATGGTCGACAAGCATACAAAAAATCGCAATAGTGAGCGCGCGCATTCGAATATATACGCATGCGCATTAGTAAGTTGCCCGCGCCGATTATCGAGTAGCAGCTATTCGAGAATTGAGTCAGATCATCTACAATCAGCAAGATTATCATTAATGTTGCGATTTCAAAGATCGATCAATATAGAGATCAGTTACAATCAATAATCATTTCAATGATCACTACATGATCAGTCATAATTATCAACATCTATTAGTTAATCAAATATCAATTATCGAGTCGGGCATTCTATCGATGATCGAGTTCTCGATTATGATGATTGGATCGGGCATTCTATCGATGATCGAGTTTTCGATTATGATGATTGGATCGGGCATTCTATCGATGATCGAGTTCTCGATTATGATGATTGGACTAGAAACTGATTTTTGTCGCAGTTGGTATTCCATAAACACTTGGACTTGTGCACTTACTTGCGGAAGTCTAATAATGACGCGTCGTTAACGGTAGCGCGCATCAATAAAAATATTAACCACGTCGACGTATTCGTTCGAGATGATGTCATCAAGCATGTGTCATTATGCGTCATTGAACGTCAGAATACGTAATTTAATGATATTCATTCATTTAGCAGATTTCTTGCTAAAAGTACAAATCCAAGTATTATGTGTCCACGCCTCCACGGTATTCCATAGTCCCCAAACCCTTTCCTTCCCTCGCGGTTGGTAAAGGGTCGGCTGCGCCAGACTACTGTACTGCTTTATATTCTCGCGAGCCAGCCCACTTATTTTTTTCGCGGCGGTAGAAAAATAAGGGTCTGGTCAAACTCGCATGGTCGAGTTATTCTGCACTGTCAGCAGTATCTGGCCAGCCGGATCTTTAATTTGACGTCATGCATTATGAATAATCGCGCGTGCAATGCTAATGAGCCGACCAGATCTGCAGAAGATCATGACTTTGAAAAGGGCTATCTTGGAGAGTGCTGTGTTGTTGGGCTACAGCATTATGCAAAATAGAAGCTGTGACTGTTTTTGTGTACTTTTGTATCATTAGGGTAGGTGTGGGTATTATGAGTCAGTCCCTATTATGGGTTCACCACTTGACAAGAGTTGATACTTTAGATATGAAAACTTAATCATTTTTTTGGTCTTTTGATCATCCAGAAAATGCCTTATTCATGCATAAATGAGAAGTTTAAAAATGGGTACAATCGTAACCAATCTGAATAAAAAAAGCACAGGGAAGCAATGATGCCACAAGATGGAGTAAAAAATGGATTTTAAAGTAATCTAAGGTTATTATTTTTATTTTGTAGAAATCTTAGCTACATTATCAATTTTTAGAGACAAAAATCAAGCCAGCGACTCATAATTCATACCTATGACTCATAATACCTTCCATGTAAGATCATAACTCCTACAAGATGCTTACTTTCTCCACACATTAGTTCTACATAACCTATTTTATATCTGGAGCAATTTTCAGGATTCTAAGATAATCCGTTTCCAAGAAAAGAGCAACAATACTTAGCTGACTCATAATACCCACACCTACCCTACCCACAGACTATCTTAAAGCCACACCCCATTACGAAATATGACGCGTTACGTACATCCGTCCAGAAAAAATCTGGACACTCAGAACAACCACACACGTACGTACACAGGATTGGAAATGTAGTATTAGGCAATTACTCAATAGATTAATTAAGATATAATGATAGAGAAAGCACACAGCATAATTATGGTATATAACTCAAGTCCCGTGATACAACATGACATAACATGACATCACTAATAGCTAACTACATGATTACATATTACCACACAAGTACAACAGTACATAGTACAAAAGGTCTCACTACATCTCCCCTCTTCAAGTCCAACTTGAATCGTAATATTGAGGAGGATGGCGGATTCGTGTGCTCCTACGTAGAGGAGGGTCAGCTTGGAGTTCAGTTGTCTCCGGTTGAGTATTTGTTGCAAGTGTAGTTGGCTCTGTAATCTCAATAGCTGGTTCTGAGTCAGATGGATCAACTTCTGGGACTTCTAGTAGTTCTTGATCCAATTCGTCTGAACTCTCATCACTATTCTCTTGTAATGATAATGGCAATAGAATTAAATCCTTTCTGTTTCTTCTTACAATGCTGCCATTCGAAGTAGATACTTCATAAGATCGTGGGGCTACTTCGGTGTTGACTTGTGCAGATACTCTCTGATCTCGAATCCAAACTCTGTCTCCAGGGTTTAACTGAGAGCTGTTTCTCACACCATGATGATCATCAAAATTTTTCTTCTGTCTTTCTTTAATCTTTTTGTCTCGAATTCTCAATGATGTAGCATCTGGAATGGTTGGTATTAGCTGTTCTCTTGTGATTGGAATGAGAGATTTTAGTTTTCTGCACATCAATAGTTCCGATGGACTGTATCCATTCTGAAGTGGTGTTGACCTGTATGCTAACAGGGCTAAATATGGGTCATCCTCTTTTTTCAATAAGCTCTTGATTGTTGCAACGGCTCGTTCTGCTTCTCCATTACTTCTCGGATAGTAAGGGCTACTAGTAATGTGTTTAAATTGATAATTGTTGGAAAATTTCCGATAAGCTTCTGAACTGAACTGTGGTCCATTATCAGATATGACGACTTCTGGGATGCCATATCTAGCAAAAATGCTTTTAGTGTGTTGGATGACTGTGTCTGCTGAAGTGCCATTCAGGAGAGCAATCTCTATGAATCGGGAGTAGTAGTCAACTACTAACAAATACGATCTTTGTTTGAACTCGAACAGGTCAGTTGCAACTTTCTGCCATGGCAGACTCGGCAATTTTGATGGCATCAATGGCTGATCACGTGGTTTCTGTGAAATACAACATTTTTCACATTCTTTGACTAAATCTTCGAGGTCCAAGGATATGCCTGGCCACCAAACAGATTGTCGAGCAAGTTCTCTGCACTTTGTTATGCCTTGATGGCCAACATGTATCTTTTTGAGGATATCTTCACGCATTGAGGAAGGAATGATTATCCTGCTCCCACGCATCAGTAGGTCATCTACAACTGATATCTCAGCAGCTACTGGATAGTACTGTCGAAGTTTTCGTGTGAGTTCTTTCTTTTCCGGCCAACCTTGTTGGCAATACAGCACTATCTGCTGGCATTCTTGATCATCTTTTTGACATTGCTTGATCTCATCCAATTTCTGTTCAGTAGCTGGTAAACTCTCAATGACAAAATTGACAAAAACTCTTGCTTCTTGTTGGAGTTCGTCGTCTTTTGTTTGAGGTTGTCCCGTTGGAGCTCGTGACAAAGTATCAGCTATCGTGAGATTCTTTCCTGGTTCATGAGAGATACTGAAATCATATCGTAACATACGAAGTCGAAATCGCTGTACTCGAACAGGAAGTTCTTCCAAACTCTTCGTACTGAACAGTGGTACTAATGGTTTGTGATCAGTTTGAATATGAAACTTAAGACCAATCAGATATTCTGCAAAACGCTCACATGCCCAGGTGAAGGCCAATGCTTCTTTTTCTATCTGAGCATAACGTTGTTCTGTTTGAGACATTGATCTGGATATGTATGCCACTGGCTTCCGCTCTCCGGAGTTCTGTACTTGCATCAAAACTGCTCCTAGTCCAAATGATGATGCATCGGCAGAAATCACTGTTTCCAGGCTAGGATCGAATAGTGCTAGCACTGGACTTGTTGTGAGAGCTTCTTTCACCTCTTCAAAAGATTTCTGTTGGGAATTCCCCCAAGTCCAGAGGTTTTCTTGAACTAGTAGATCACGTAATGGTTTCGTTTTCTGTGCCAGATTGGGAATAAACTTTCCCATTTGGTTCACCATTCCCAAGAAGCGGCGTATATCTCCCACATTTCTTGGTAGTGGGACTTCTCGAATGGCAGTGACTTTATCTGGATCAGCCTGGATTCCTTCTTTGTTCACCACTTGGCCCAGAAACGTGACTTGGTCTTTGTTGAATTGACATTTTTCTCGATTTAAAGTCAATCCTGACTCAGCCAATCTTTGGAGAACCTTCTGTAGGCATTGGTCATGTTCTTCTTGGGTTTTTCCATGAACAAGAACATCGTCCATCATGCACACCACTCCGTCTAGGCCCTGTAGAATTCCTGACATACGATGCTGGAAATGTTCGGGAGCTGACGTAATTCCAAATGGAAGGCGGTTGAATCGATATCGGCCAAAAGGAGTAATAAACGTAGTGAGCAGAGACGATTCATTTGCTAACGGAATCTGCCAAAAACCTGAGTTGGCATCCAGTTTTGAAAATACTTTGGCTCCTGCTAGTTGGGCCAGGATCTGCTCTACTGCTGGTAGGATATGTCTCTCTCTGCACACACACCGATTCAACTTGGTTAAGTCCACACAGATTCTCACTTTTCCACCTGTTTTTGGGACTACCACCATCCCAGAGCACCATTCTGTAGGTTCTGTGACTGGTGTGATGACTCCTAGCTCTTCCATCCTTTGCAACTCCTTTCGAACTGCTTCCATCAATGGTATTGGGACTCTCCGAGGAGTAGTGAGGACATAAGGTTCAGTTCCATTTTTCAACTTGATTGTGTAGTTTCCTTCCAACTTGCCAAGTCCTTGAAAGAGATGTGAAAATTTCTGCACTGGATCATGGTGATCTTTGGCAATGTTATTGATTCGTGCTAATAACTCCAAGTTTTCAATTGCTGGTCGTCCAAGGAGAGGTCTGTGGAGATTCTTCACCACATAGAGACTCTGGTCAGTTTTCTTGTCACCTCTTTTCAGTGTTGCTGTGAATTTTCCGAGGACTGGACGGTTACTATTACTGGGACCTTTCAGTACTTTTCCTGGTGATGATAATGGAGGACTTCCGATGGTCTTATGCAAAGTTTTCGAAATTGCAGTTACCTCAGCTCCAGTATCAATTTGAAATTTGGCAGGTGTTTCATTAATCTTTACGGTAGCTTCCCAAGTGTCTTCTTTTGGATCTGTTGTTACTGCCCCGAGGAAGGCATCTGCATTATTGCTGCTGCCACTCTGGTGAATGTTGTCAACCTTTGTGGAAGTTCGGCACACTGATTGATAATGTCCTTTCTTACCACATTTTCGGCAGCTGACATCTCGTGCTGGGCAGTGTTGTCTGTCATGAAGGGGTGATTTCCCACATCTGTAACAAGATGATTGCTTATCACTGTTCGAGGGTTTCACCTTGTGGGTATAACTTTTCTGGGAATAGCTTTTTCTCCTTTGGATAGCTCCAATAGGGAGGTCAGATACTTCTAATGCTTTCCCTCTGACTAGAGATTGTTGCTGATGTACAGCTTCACTCTGTCTTGCTTGTGTGATGGCTTTTTCCAATGTCAGTGAGGGGTCCAACTGCAGTTTTTCTGATAACTTGGCATTGCTTATCCCCACCACCAATCTGTCTCTGATCATCTCATCATAGTACAAAAGGTCTCACTACAGGAAACAGGGCATGCGCGCGTAGAATTTATAGACCATCCGTGTAGGCATAGATATAAGAGGTTTTACGGGATTGGAAACGCCCAATGAACTGCACAACCGTGGCGCGTTGACAGATGCGCACGCGCATGCAGCATTAATTATATTAATCGTTGTGAAAAGAGATCAATATTCACTCCTTTCAAGGCAGTTAAAGTGATATTCTGCCCCTACAGCTCACAGAATAGTACAAGTAAGCTAAGGGGAAGGTATTGAAGAAGTGAAGAGTCAGAGAGTTGAAGTTGGAGAGTCTGAGGAAGGAAGTTATTAATTATTCATAACTTTTTTCCTTGTAATTATAACTATGAGTACCTATCATTGCTCATTATACATGTGATTGATTTGAAAGAAAGGCCAGAATGACTTTTGGTATTAAGATTAGACATAAATTCATTATTATTATAGCTAGATAATTTTGCCCCAAAGTTATCCGCCAGTTTCTGCTCAGTTCTCTCTCATCAACATTATTGCAATACTTCCAGCTTTTGGCTGTTGGATTTTGACACCATCCACCTCAAGAATTCGGCTCAGTCAGCTGTCCTGTGGACCCTATGGATATTAGGGGGGAAATAATTATAGTAAGCTTACCATCTCCATAGGATGACTATTGTATAGAAAACAAATGCACCAATTCCATTTACTGTTCTATCCTTTCACTGAAATAACTAATACAGTTGCAATATTGTTAATCTATTTCTTGGGAGAGGGATTACAGCTTTAACACCACTTGCAAATGCTAGAGACAATATATGTCAGCTAATACAAAAACCAACATTACTATTCCATGTAGCTAAAGTTTACATGCCTTTTGATCAGAAAATGGGCAACAGCAATTGATTCCATCAAGCGTGAGAGGGATTACAGTCCCATTAACCACTACAGTAGTATTTGTAGGAATAAACTCGAAAATCTGAGCTGAAATTTATTTCATACAGTAAATCTATGCCCTAGTGTATTATAGTATCATTGGCATAAGTCTTACCTCACGGATCTTGTCAGAACAGCAACTTTGACAAAAGTGCTGTCATTCAGCTGTCAACGCGCCTCGGTTGTTAGTTGCTAACGAGAGCACGTGATCCGTTTCCAATCCCGCGGCCCGTAAACCTCTTATATCTATGGTGTAGGTACCTGGCGAACAGAGAAATCTTACACAAAATAAGAAAGAGGGTGAAAGGCAAGGTATTTAGCGCAGCAATAATTATGATTATAAGTGAAAAGGCTCAATGACCTATAGCTGTAGTAGTTTATCATGTCAGTTTAGTCTATTTACTGTTGCTATGGAAGAAGAACGTGGAAACAGGTGACTGAAAAGTTTTGTGGCACTCCTACTACTAAAATAGAAGTCTAGCTGCCTTATTTTTGGTATAAAATGAAAGATACTAGTTGATCATATGTATACTCAAGTAGTTTTAATTTTGTGCAGGGCTGGAGATGGCATGCCATTTGCCATTGATGGTTTAAGAAGCCATTTCACTATGTTGTTGTTCTTTATATGAGGAGATGAGATACCTTCTTGTAGCTATCAGGGGCAGGAAAGGATACACTGGGGCAGCTTCATCTTGATCCCTCAAAATAAGTATATCACAACAAATCTCTCGATGAATTGGATGTTCAGCAGTGCACTATCAGTACTTGTTATTATCATTTTTTTAATTATAATATGAAAGGAAATATGTGTAAAGTGACAGTATTAGTTGTTACATTATAGTATCCTTCTTTACTATAGCTTTTCTTGACAGCCAGCCATGGGTAATCTGAAGAAACAGTAACATCGACATGATTTTTTTACAGGCACCTTTAAAAAGTACATATGTACATATAAATGATCACTACCTATACTTTTAACATCCAAGCTCCAGAGGTCCACAAAGTCGAACTACCATTGTTACTCGCAATTATACCCTTTAACACTTGAGAAACAGCCTTTTTAAGAACTATGCTTGTTTAGCACTATACTAGCCCACTCTTTGCATTCTTTGAAATTCCATATACACCAAACACT
Source organism: Crambe crambe (assembly GCA_963924555.1). Lineage (NCBI taxonomy): Eukaryota > Metazoa > Porifera > Demospongiae > Poecilosclerida > Crambeidae > Crambe > Crambe crambe. Next base: position 8,574,492 of record OZ004586.1, on the reverse strand, counting down.
ATTGCAATTCCAATTTGCTATGCGCTAAACACGATTCCACTTCGAGTTTCTCTGTGAAAAACACATTCCAATTCCAATTCCTTTAAGATGAACGCGATTCGAATTCGAATTCGATTTCTAATTCGAATTCTAATTCGAACTGCGAAATTATTTCAACACCGCACCAAAATAATGATTGGAACTGAGCTGAGATCGAGAATTGGTTCTGCACCATTTTGTGTCGGACGATACCTTACCAGTCGCGCGAGTGCCCAGAAGGTGTCAGAAGTACTTTTGCTGATTTAAAACAAAATTGCTGCTATACTGACTATAAGCTTATAGCAGCTGGATCTGTACTGGGTTATAATCAAGTATAGAGCATAGCAAAGTCCAGGAGAGCTTGCAAACTTACATGCAGTCCTGTTAAAATTTTGTTATGTATGACAACTATGAGAGCTTCCTTCTCCTTTGTTGCTTGGTGTTACACAAGACTTAGTGTATAGAGTATGTTATGTAAGCCAAAATATTCAAAGTTCTTGAATAAGGAAGGAGTCCCTACGTTCAGTTGTGGTACCACACCTCAGTTACTTTGCATTGCATATGTATACGAGATATAGGTCTGGTTTTAATACCATATATTTTTGTTTGTTTCTTTTTTTGGTTTGCTCTCCCTATTGCAGATCCTCAAGCACTTGATACTCCACCAGACAACAGTGCTGGCATGGTGTAGTGTCTCATTAAAAACACAAAATAATAGTGCCAGGTGGCACTGGCTATTTCTGACTGGTGTAACATTGTAGGACTCTCAAATTAGCTGTCCACTTTAATTCTCTATAATCAAGCTAATATACATAGCATGCTGGGAGAAATTATTAAAACAGTAGTTAAGAGACTGTGCTGTTACATATGTTACATCCACTTTGCACTTCTGAGACGGTACTGTTACGTGTTCCACTCTGCTACCAGTAGTATGATACTGCAACAATTTTAGGCATTCCAGAAAGAAGAGGTATCAACCATCTAGTGACCAGCCCACCCTTGCAAAGTAGCAGTGGTTCAGATACCAGGTAGCTAGTAGGCATCTCTGAGTAGCTACTCTGGACCATGCACCAGGTAGCTAGCAATTGCACTGATGATCGCCAAAAATATAATGCAGACCTGCTAGCCAGCTAACTTTACGCACACACACACACACACACACACACACACACACACACACACCACTGTTTCAAAATAAGAATGTTTCCAAGAGTACAACTCAATTTAAGGAAACTATTCTTTTGTAGGAGGTGTAGATAACCTTGATAGGGTGGGGGGCTAAGGGTTAGCTATAGTATGCATGCCAATATGGCTGTATAAGCAGCTGCAGGAGGTGGATGTGCCTCCTCTTACAGAGTGAGTGAGCAGGCCAAAAATAATAATAATAATGTAGCAATTCATTTATTTAGCTTCAGATATATAGAATGTTAATGAATTCATTTATCGTAACAGTTACTGTAGTAGAATGCATAAATAAATGCAGTGAAAATTTTTATTTAAATTGTCCAAGTATACTTGAACCATTTAAATAATTTTCGCTAAAATGTGGGAGGGGGGCTTTAGCCTCCAAAGCCACCCCTTGTCTACCTATTTGTGCAAAGACTGATTTTGTGTTACTAGGTAGTTATCTTGTGGAGGACAGTCTTATTATACTGAACATTCTTGGTGGTATCAAGTTCTCTTAAAGTGAAAACTGAGGAAACATCTTTGAAATAAGTGAATGGCGTAAACCTGAATTATACTACAGATACAGTATAGCAATGCTGCATGCATGGCTGACTCTCTTAATTCTTTAACTTCATAATTGATCACTATAATAACTAACAATTATTATAATTCAATACCATTCTCAACAAAAATACATGTACCAAACTGAAGGTGCTGCATGATTCCATGGTTTAGCGTGAAGAGTGAAATTGCTTTGGGTATATAGATTCATACACAAACAGAAATACACAATGGCATGTGGCATGGAGGAACACATATAGACCTATATTGCAATCCTCTCCTCAACATGGTGCAAAACATCCAAGAAGACATCAACAGCATGATAATTTGACGAGAGAGATCTCTGTAAGTGGTACTGAGTACTTAACTCGGCCAGGTCTTGAGATGAAATTGGTATTGCAGTTTGTGGAATGTTGATACCCTCAGTCTGGTCTATTTGAGGGATGGGAGCATCCCAGTCAATCCCGTAGTAAAATAGTTCATCCTCCTATAATTAATAAAGGCAATTGAATAATTGAACATCATGAATTATACACAGTTGACCTCTTCTATTCTGTTGTTGATCAACATTCCTTCAATCCAGAGTTGGTTTGGGCTTCTATTTCCAGCTGTACTCATAGGATGGTCAGACCATGCATTCGTGAATAGTTGAATAGCATAATTGATATATGGTATATATACAAAGTGTAGACAAAATAAGTGAATTTCATCATTTGGATCCAATATTCCTGTTTCTTCAAGATAATAAAACAAATGGTAGAATATCCCTGTACACCCAATGAATAGATCACGCCAGAAACGTTCAATACGTTGGTTATGCACACTAGAACCAACTATAGCACTTCCTCTCCCTGGTCCTCGGAGAGGATGGCTTAGCATAAAACGAACAATCTGTACATTTTCGGTACCCATGTCTGTTCTAATTCTTGATGGTATTCCATAAAGTGATGTCGCATTGAGGAAGTAAGACAGAACAGTGTCAGAACGATTGTTGTCAGAGCAAACACAAAATACTGGCAGTCTTGAGTATCCATCAATAGCAGCATGTATAACCAGCCGCCACCTATTGAATTTAATTATACTACCATAACATTTAATTGTCCAAGGGTCCAAGGTTTATATAAAGCTTATATACTGGTAGTGGTGCTATGAGGGCAACCACTATATACACACACTTAGTTTCAAGGCAGAAATATTAGCTGAGAGGAGTTTTTGGTACACATGCACTCGATGGAATAAACCCTATAGATCTATTTTGGTTATGGATAATGCCAAACTTTAAACTACCACAGATCTCATCCCTTTCAAGAAAGTATTATAAAATGCCTTTCTGTCAACATTAAACCCAGAATAATAATTGTGGTAATAAACCTTGCACATGAGCCAACCCTGCATGATAGTACAGTTGACTTACAGTAGTTTGCAGAAGCATCAGGCATGCAGGGATAGGTGAAGTATTTATGGCTTGTGGAACAATAAAATGTTTTCATAGCCCTATTGTTCTTATCCATCACAGCCACTGCCTATCTCTGTCTTATGCACTGCTAACTACCGTAATAAGACTTCAACAGTGCTCTCAGAAGTGTCTAAAATCATAGCTATTATAAGAGACCACAACTGAGGAATAAGTGAATAGAATGGTCACTAGTGCCTGTTTGCTAAATCAACTGTATACATGCAGTTGTGTACTACAGAATGAGCATGTACACAACACACCTTATCAACTTATGATTGCCATCCACATGCCATAAAGAATTGGGTGCTGCAACAGAATAGGTACGACACCTGATGCTAGTTATCCACCTTGAAACAATGCCTTCTGGATCAACTCGCATGAGAGATTCCCGAATCCTAGTTTGCTGAACTCTGTGTCCCAGGGACAGCAAGTGTCCTTGCATAAGACGATATCCCCAGTGAGGATGTTCATGACTAGCAACTGTAACAATCCTGTCTAGTTCTGCATCTGATAGAGTACTGTATGATGATCTTACAGAAAGACCAAAGTCACTTAATCTTCTTCTCACTGTACTAAGGGACACCTGTAGCAGCATAGCTATTTGAGTAGCTGAAAAAGCACGTTCCAAAAAAAACAATAGTTGACCTCTAGGGATATGCAATTGAGGTCTCCCTCTATCATTTTGAAAGGTAAGTGGAGCCAGTGGAGCCAAGTGATAGTCTTGGGCACTCCTGCTTCCTAGAGTTGTGGCGATGTCTGTTAGTGTAGAAATAACCATATCCATTGCTCTCAAGTTTTGAGTTACCATCTCTGGTGAAAATCTTGTCAGCAAAGCAACCATTCCTCGCTGAACTCTCTCAGAGGTCACCAAAATGGAGTCCATCGCATCTAGCGTCACTCCATCTTCCGTACATCTGTTTATATGTCTAGCCAAAGAACGGATCATATCATTCAAGACTTCCATTCTAGCTTCCGGCTAGCTACAGCTAGCTGGCCTAGTGCGCCCACGCATGCGCATGAGCGCTAGCTCACTTTTACTGTGATTCTGCATGCTGCACTCTGGATGGAAGAATGTAGTCTGTTTAGTTGGAGACCAAAGAGTTGGAGTACCTAGCTAGTATTATGGATGATGTAGAAGGGCAACTGAGACAATGTTGCAATACCTTATTGTAAATAGCCAGGAACATCTGTACCAGAACAACATCCACAACTACGGAGTCAGGTCAGTATAATTAACTAGTGATTCATTAAAAAAAAAAAATAAAAAAAAATTAAGCCAGTAATTTTGCATTGCAGGTGTTCGTGAAAGTGTAATGGCACCAGTTACAGGTCAGTTAGCAGAAATAGTTTGTGCTTCTAAATCGTATGGGTACAAGTAATATACAGTGAATGCATTAAGTTTAGATACCATACGCATTTATAGTAGCTGGCTAGCTAGCTAGTTTCTCAGTGACTATAGTGTTTCTGTATAAGTTGACGAAACTATACAGTAGCTAGACGTCTATATAATTTTGTTCTATTTTTACAGGTCATGATCTTCAAGTTTCAAGTGCTACTGCAACCCCAGTCGTCGCACCACTACCTGTCAGAAGTAAGCATTATTTTTAGGACTAAATAGAAACTACTTTTAAAAATACTGACTCGGGATCATTACTAAACTACATTTTAGTGGTGCATATCCCCTCCCTTGTAAATGTGTTTCGGTAAGGGGGCGGAGTTCACTGGAATTTTTTTTGGTTTGGGCTCATGATTTTCCACACTAATTGCTGGTTGGATCCCCCCTTCATGTAACTTTTTCATGGCTGGCTTTAGCTAACCATCTACTCACAAAACTGTCGGTCTCTCTGGCTCCACTGGCAAAGTTAATTTCTTGCTTGCCTTAAGATGCCAAAAATGTGTAAACATTTTATTTTTCTATACTTGGTAGGTATTCATCAGAGGGCTCATGCCTCAGTAGGTGAGTACTGTGACAGTATTATGTTTAGTTGTGTATTTCCATTAGTTATTATACATGCCATTGTATCATCCTATAGTTATGTCATTTTGTATGTGAGTCTCGTGATTGAGCAGCTGCTCATAGTTGAGAGTTAACTGATTTGTCCATTAGTATTTCATACTTTTACATGGTGTCAGAAGTGGGATAGATGGCTGAACTTCGCTTACCTGCTCCAGAACCCTTTGACTTCAAAAATCCTGACAACTGGGCGAAATGGAAGAGGCGATTTGAACAATACCGACAAGCCTCCAATTTAGCCAGCCAAGACAACCTCAGACAAGTCAGTACATTGCTATACTGTATGGGAGAGGAAGCTGATGCTGTCCTCAGCTCTACAAACATCACAGCAGAGGGACGGAAAATGTATGATACAGTCATGGAGGAATTTGATGATTATTTCCAAGTTAGGAAAAATACTATATATGAGAGGGCAAAATTCAACCGCAGAGATCAGAGAGAGGGTGAATCTTCTGAGCAATACATTACAACACTCTATGAACTAATTGAGAATTGCGAGTATGGAACCCTTAAACAAGAAATGTTGCGAGACCGCTTAGTGGTAGGCATTAGAGATGTGGCACTCTCTGAAAAACTACAAATGGATGCCACTCTAACTCTAGAAAAAGCCAAGAAAGCCATAAGACAGAAGGAAGCGGTAACAGAACAACAGGCCTTTCTACAAGAAGGCAGCAAGAAAGACCCAATCACTATTGATGAGGTCAACAAAGGTCGAAGTGGCCGAGGTGGTGGAGCCCGTGCTAGAACATCAAAATGTACAAGATGTGGTCATGATAAACATGTGCCTGGAGACAAATGTCCTGCCATGAATGCAACCTGCTATAAGTGCAATCGTAAAGGTCACTTTGGAGCCAGATGTTTCTCAAAAACACAAGCAGCAGCCACTAATGAGATGAATATGGACACTGCTTACCTTGACATTGTTGATGCTGTCACAGAAAACAAGTTCTCGTGGCACTGCAAGATCCAAATGAAGAATACAGCTGTAGACTTCAAACTGGATACTGGGGCAGAGGTTACAGCAATTATGGAGGAAACCTACAAGACTCTCCCTGAAATAACCCTGCAAGAAACAACCAAAGTTCTTAGTGGACCAACACGAGAATCACTGGAAGTTATAGGCCAATTCTCAGCCCTACTCACTCACAAAGATTCCTCTTCCCATCAAATAATCTTTGTTGTCCGAGGTTTAAGGAATAACTTACTGGGATTGCCGGCCATCACTGCCCTAAAACTTGTGAACATAATGGAGGCCAATTATTGCAATGGAGTAGATGTACGAGGAAGATTTGGGAAGCTATTCCAGGGTCTTGGAAAAATTGGTGAAGATTACACAATCAAATTGAAAGATAATGCGACCCCACATGCTCTTTACACACCAAGAAGAGTTCCTATTCCATTACGTCAGAAAGTCCAAGAAGAATTAGACAAAATGGAGAAACTGGGTGTCATCTCAAAGGTGGATGAACCCACTCCATGGTGTGCAGGGATGGTGGTTGTCCCCAAACCCAATGGAGCAGTTCGTATCTGTGTGGACTTAAAACCCCTCAACGAGAGTGTGCTGAGAGAAGTCCATCCTATTCCTAAGGTGGATGAGACATTAGCTCTTTTAGCCGGGGCCAAAATATTCAGCAAGTTGGATGCCAATAGTGGCTTCTGGCAAATACCATTGGCAGAAGAATCGCGACTACTCACCACATTCATAACACCAGCAGGTCGATATTGCTTCAACAAACTTCCTTTCGGAATATCAAGTGCCCCTGAGCTTTTCCAGAAACGAATGAAAAGAATTTTGGAGGGGCTAACAGGAGTTGTCTGCTTGATGGATGATATTTTAATATTTGGATCAAACCAGACTGAGCATGATGAGAGGCTAATTGCAGTGTTGAAACGCCTAGAAGCAGCGGGTGTCACACTCAACGCAGAGAAATGCAAATTTAATGAAACAAGAGTCAAATTCTTGGGTCATTTAATCGACCAATGTGGTATACAAGCAGACCCCGCCAAAACTACAGCAGTTCTTCAAATGAAACCTCCAAACAACATCACCGATCTCCGTCGATTTATGGGAATGGTAAATCAGTTGGGAAAATTTTCACCCAACCTATCGCAACTCAGCCAACCACTTCGAGAACTTCTTAGTCCAAAGAGGTCATGGCTGTGGGGTCCCAACCAACGAACAGCCTTTGAAAATGTAAAATGTGAATTAGCCAAACCCACAGTTCTAGCCTTGTTCAATCCCCAAGCTTGTTCAAAAATCTCAGCAGACGCCTCATCCTTTGGCCTGGGAGCTGTTCTTCTCCAGAAGTCATCTGGCCAAGAATGGAAACCCATAGCATATGCTTCTCGTTCCATGTCAGAGACAGAGAAAAGATATGCGCAGATTGAAAAAGAAGCACTTGCTATCACATGGGCCTGTGAGAAGTTTAATGATTATATCTTAGGAAATAGATTCTTGATAGAATCAGATCACAAGCCCCTTATTCCTCTCCTCAGCACAAAAAGCTTAGATAATCTTCCTCCACGTATTGTTCGATTTCGTTTACGGATGAACAAATATGACTATTCCATCCACCATGTACCAGGCAAAGAGCTGCACACTGCTGATGCACTCTCTCGTGCCCCTTATTTCGAGGAAGACATCCCGGAAAGATCATCGGAGGAAGTGGAGAGCTATGTGGCCATGGTCATTGAAGCCCTACCAGCTAATGAGGATCGTTTGGAAAGTTATCGGAAAGCTCAAAATGAGGATGAAATTTGTAACCAAACCATTGGCTACTGCAATACCGGCTGGCCCCAAAAACACCTTGTGGAAAAATCTATGATCCCATACTGGAAACAACGGGGTTATCTAACAGTTCACAAAGGACTCTTGCTGTTTAACCATCGCATAGTTGTCCCTCAATCTAAACGAAAGGAAACTTTGGAAAAGGTCCACGCTGGACATCAGGGTATTGAGCGATGCAGAATGCGGATCCGATCTTCCATATGGTGGCCAGGAATTTCTAAGGAAGTGGAACGAATGGTACAACAGTGCCGTGATTGTGCAAAAGTAGCTCGTTCACAACGAGAACCACTTAAAATATCACACAATACAGATTACCCTTGGCAAATAGCAGGTTCAGATCTATTCGAGTTACATGGGGTACACTATCTCTTAGTGGTTGACTATTTCTCCCGCTATCCTGAGATTATCAAACTGACCTCCACAACATCCAGTGCCGTTATCTCTGCATTAAAGGCAATAATTTCAAGATTTGGAATCCCGGAAGTGTTACGTACAGACAATGGTCCTCAGTATAATTCACATGAATTTTCTCAATTTGCCAAGACCTACACTTTCCAACATGTTACCAGCAGTCCTTGATACCCACAGAGTAATGGACAGGCGGAACGTACAGTCCAAACAGTAAAAAGTTTGCTCACACAGTCTTCTGACCCGTATATAGCCCTTCTCAATTACAGAGCTACTCCTCTTCCATGGTGTTCCTTAAGCCCTGCACAGTTATCCATGGGCCGTTCAATTCGAACACTAGTTCCTCGAATTGATAAGCATCTAATTCCTGAGTGGCCTTATATGGAATTCTTTTGTAGAGAGAACAAAAAACAGAAAGATCGCCAAAAACATTATTTCGATTCCCACCACCGAGTTCATGATTTGCCGGAGATTCCTGATAATACTGATGTCTGGATTTCCACAGAGGGGGGACCAGTTGAAGGGACAGTGGTATCCCAAGCAGGCAGACCTCGCTCATATATTGTGGAGACACCTTCAGGAAGAGTGCAGAGGAATCGACGACATCTCACCGTGGTTCCTTCTCCAAAAAATGATCCAGACCCTGGAGCTACCTCAAAGAGTAGTACAACGTTAGAACCAACAGACGTAGGGCAAGAAACCTTGCCACCAAATCCTCCTACGCAGTTACCTGAGGAACCACCTCGAAGGATCATGACAAGATCCCAAACCAGACTTGCTCATCAAGAGTAACTCCATTCCTTACCACTTGCTATAAGTCAAAAGGGGAGATGTGACAGTATTATGTTTAGTTGTGTATTTCCATTAGTTATTATACATGCCATTGTATCATCCTATAGTTATGTCATTTTGTATGTGAGTCTCGTGATTGAGCAGCTGCTCATAGTTGAGAGTTAACTGATTTGTCCATTAGTATTTCATACTTTTACAAGTACATTATAATTATTTCTACAAGTGATCAATTCCGTAGTTCTCCCCAGAAAAAGATGGGAAGGAGGAGGGGCTCTTCCTTTTCATCACATTTCATAAGGTGGTTTGCACATGCATAGACACCACAAGATGTAATTATCAATTGCATTGAAAACTTACTGAGTGCATGTAAAAAAAAAAAAAAGGGTCTGGGGAGAACCCTATAAAATTTTAATAGTGAGCAAGCTGATTCTTTGTCAAAATTAATGTTATCTATAGGGTTTACACTTTAAAATGTCTCGGGGATATCTCTCTGTTGTGCATGCTAATAACCAATTCAACTCTAGAATCTAACTTGAAGCACTTGCTCATTTGCGTCAAAGCCCATGTAGGTAGTCACCACTTCTATAACAATGGTGGGAAATAGCTGATGACTTCTGGAACAGGGGTTTCCATGGCTGTGCAGCAATTGCAACTAACCAGTACAGTGAAAGAAAGCATGCACTGGGAGCAAGGGAACCAATGTAAAACCACAGCAAGAGAGCCTAAAATTTGAAAGCTTTGAGCACACAAGAGAGACTAGCTATGTATAATTATTTTGATAGTCCTGATCATCATACACCATAGAGCAGACCAACAAGGGAGGAGCAAAGTACTATTCATATTACCTAAGTTGTGGTTATAGGGCAATATACCAGGAAGCCAATAATTGGCATGGTTAAACCATGGGATATAATATAGCCTTAGTCCTTGGGGCATTGTGCACCTAGGAGGTATTACTTTTATCAGTATCAACTAGGGGAACATTTTCAAGTATAGAATTAAGACTCCTAGAAGTACTCCAGACTGAGTACATGCATGTGCTCCATCTCTACTGCATGATCTTATAGTACAAGCTTAGTCCTCCCTCCAAGAAAAAATATATATCCCCAAACAACAAAACAATTCATACTGAGTAATCTCTTAATACATAGCTACATGCACTCTAGACCTTTATTCTTCTGATCACAGTTAGTATTTACTCATAGAGCCAAATTTTCTTTGCTGCAGCAGTTGTTAGTGAGCTTTATCAACATCAAAGCTTGAATATTTCAAATAAGCTGCAAGACAGCCTGGCTGCAAGTGTTGACCACCCCAATCTAGCACCTTGTTCTATAGGGTTGGCATTAGTGAAAGTGGGCTGGCTGTGAACTGGTACTTTGCCAAGACAGTGGTTTTATTATAGTGTCTGTTGACAACCATAATGAAACTATGCATGGATAATCTGCTGGTTGGGGATATAGATATGTTTATACAAGTGAGTGCAACTAAATAAAAATATTGGGGGGAGGGCAAAAACTATAATGTATTATGACTGTAGTATGATGCTGCAATCATAATGCAAGTGCCTGTACAGTTGATTTAGTAAAACTTGCAACAGAGTTTTGGACTTTTGTAGCCAGTGGTTAACCAAACTCTGGCTACATCAATGAAATGTGGTAACCTGTGATAACATTGTAGTAGGATGCTAAAAAAATTTGTTGCAAGTCTTATTAAATCAACTGTATACATGGATACAGAACAGTTTCATCTTCATCAATGAGCAGTGATATAGTGTTCAATATCAACATAGTCCATTCCTAAGCTTGCTGCCTGAAATTACTGCAGCTGCATGCAACAGCAGCTGATGTAGCTATGTAAACATTGCTAGACTATATTGCCAGCTATTATAGCTATACTGATGTGGTCCAGGCCTATTGGTTTCTTGCTACTCTGTGACAGTGCATATGTGGAGCCACAAGTGATTTTCTTACATAATTATGACAGCTGTTAGTTTATGGCAATGGGCTAGCTCTGCTATGGCTGGGCAAGCATTATTATTATAGGTATAGCATTGTGGAATAGAAAACTGGAAGAATTATATTATCTACCTAAGCCTACTTTGGCTTCAATTTTTTAAGATTGAGGTCAATCTGCACATTGTTTTGAAACTACACAACAAACCCACCACATACTGTAATACTGCATGGACTCTAACTATTCTAGATGTCCCAATTAGGTGCACAGTGGGATCAGTGGCTTTGTGTGATTAATTTGCGCATTGCGCACTGTTCTGTATGAGTTTCATACAGCACATCCTATTCAAAAACTGTGCTGTATAGTATGGTATCGCTCCTTAGATCCACCCACGTAATATAATTTATAGGAACACCATACTTTTCAAAAAAATTTATCACTCTATTTCTAGAAGAATTTCGAAGCTTATTTAGGAGTAGAAGCTCTTCAAGGGCACAACGCCGCTTTCATCCATTCAACACAGCTCCAAACCCTCCAATGTGGAAGCACAACTTTTATTGCCTATGCGATAGAGATGCAGTTTCTATCCCTGGACAGAAACGTGAGAAGAAGCAACTACTTGATGCAGGGTTAGGGGAGAAGAGAATTGAAGTTGAGCAGAATTGTTCTTCAACACAACTGCATGACTGTCTTCTGGCAGCATTCCCACTTTTAAGTGATTGTGGAGGCTATTCACTTCTAAGGTGTGTGCCCAACTCCAGAAATTTACAACTATTACAGCCACCAGAAACTGGCCACAACCCAGTGAGCCTGAAGGAAGCTGTGGGCCAATCACGAATCTACATTAGGCCACTCCAAAAAAGTATTGTTTTAACTCAGAGGAAAGAAATAATTGAGGTTAGTAAGTTTAATTAGTAGCAAAGGGGAAGCTTGGAAGCAAATAATCATAAATTAATTACTTCCTTTGCTTTTAGACTTCAGGAGGCCCTGTTGAGAAGTACTTTAAATGCAACAAGAGGATGAGTTTTTCATCCCTTGCTACACACATTAGTACCTGTGGAGCTGGAGACAGTGATGCTGCACACATCAGTACCTGTGGAGCTGGAGACAGTGACGATGATTTTGATCCCCCCCCTCCTCCACGATTTCGTCAATCATCTTCTCGGGCGGACTGCAACTCTGTGCCGCTGTCTTCTCAAGCTGAAAGCGATGTCTTCCAGGATCATTCTCCTGCCTGCACTCTCTTGGAGGAATCTGATCCTTCTCTCCCTCCCCCCAGTAATCCACATGCTAGCGTTTCTCCCTATCAAAATCTTCCTGGCCCGTCATCTGGACAATCTCCTGTGATAATTGATTCTGACAGTTCGGAAGATGTGCCTTCACGTGGTGGAAAGAAGGATGTCCTATATGAAATGTTCATCAACTCAAGAGAAAAAGTTGATAGTATGTTGGAGTTATGCTCAGATGATGTGAACTTGGCATGTCAAGTTTTGGTTGAAGAGTGCAACTGTCGAACAATACTACTCATGCGTAGCAAGAGGATGGCAAAGATCCAACGACGAAACATACATATTAATACAGAGAATTTCCTTCATGATGCTCTATCAATTTACAAGGATTTTTCGTCTTTTGATGTATCTGTGCCGTTGGTGGTTCAATATGAAGGCCAGAGAGCTATGGACGTGGGAGGAGTAAGAAGAAGCTTCTTCACCACACTCTTAAATGAGTTAAAAATCAATTCAACCCTTGGTTTGTTTGAGGGGGGTCCTAATGCTCTTCTCCCAGCTTGTAACAACCAAGCCATAGTATGTGGCCATTTCAAGATGCTTGGAGTTATCATAGTACACAGTGTGATGCAGGAGGGACCTGCTTTTCCTTACTTTCCACCTAGCCTATACTGGTATATGTGTACTGGAAGCATAGAGAAAAGTATTCAGTTCCTTTCAATCTCTGATCTTCCTTGCTGTTCAAAATCAGCAGTGGATAAGGTAATTTGATTCTTTTTGTGGGCCAGCATGCATTCATGCAAGTTTTGGGGAAAGCTTTCTCTAGTTTTATCTTCTGAAATTTAGAAACTTACCTGCAGCAGTCACTGACTTACTGCTGTTTTTATCATAGCTTCTAGAGGCAAGGGCAGATGAAGAACTACTACAGTTATGCCAGGAGGAGATGTGTTCTGCAGTGATAGAAGAATGTGGCTGCAGAGTACTGCCAACAGTAAGTTTGCACACACGGTGTAATTAAGGATGTATACGTGCATACTATGAGCACCCCAAAAATAATTTTGGTGGAATGATTATGCTAGAAAAACAGCAATGTGCACACTTCTGCTATAGCTACTAACACTTTTTTGCTTCATTGTATGCCTTTCTAGTTGGCCACTAGGGAAGCCATAATCCAGGATATACTCCTGCATCAGCTTATCACTAAAAGGCAGATGGCTGTGGAGAATTTGGTTGAAGGCCTTAAGGCTCTGGATTTTTGGAGTGTTGTCAGAGCATTTGCAGAGGAACTGGAAAGTCTCTTTGTGTATGGCAACTCTGTTCTCAGCACAGAAGAGCTGCTGTTGATTATTAGACCTGCCACGAATGTGCCATTCAATATATTCAGTTGGTTGAGGGAGTATGTGGAGCAATTGGATGAAAAAGGTATGAGTACTTTCCAGAAAGAACTCTCGTGTGTGCCCAATCAAGTTATCTGTGTACTGTTTTACTTTATATAGGTCGATCAAAGTTTCTACAGTTTTGCACTGGTGCAGGATCAATCCCACCTATTGGTTTGACCAAGCCTACCATCACTGTGACACTGAACAGTGAATCAAACGGAATTTATGCATCGACTTGTTTGCAGACGTTGTGTCTGCCAGAATTTACTTCAAGAGATGATTTTACACTTGCTCTCAACATGTCCATATTTGATGAAACTTTCAATGCTATATAGCTAAGGAGAAAACGTTCAGTGTATGACTTTGACTTAACCCCTCTATTTTGTGTGTAGTTTTACCCTTCCCAAACTGTTTCTTGCTCCAATTCTGGCTACGTCTACATGTATAATAAGAAGCGCATGCGTGTAGCTTTTAATAAAAAGCTCGGCGCGCGCGGTATATAGTCTGACGTAGTCGACCCTTTACCTCCTTTTCTGTCAGCAGGGTAGAAAAATCTGTCATGACAAAAGTAAACGGACTAAGACACCACACCAAAACACCCTCGACTGCAGATGCTTATAAGTTTTCAGGTTCTCCTGCCCCACGCTCTTATAGACTACTGCTAAAGCTTAGTTTTTGTTATAGCAATACATAGCCTATTACCTTTGAGAGACTGGTAAGGTATCGTCCGACACAAAATGGTGCAAAACCAATTCTCGATCTCAGTTCCAATCATCATTTTGGTGCGGTGTTGAAAAAATTTCGCAGTTCGAATTAGAATTCGAATTAGAAATCGAATTCGAATTCGAATCGCGTTCATCTTAAAGGAATTGGAATTGGAATGTGTTTTTCACAGAGAAACTCGAAGTGGAATCGTGTTTAGCGCATAGCAAATTGGAATTGCAATAGTGTTTAGTGTATATGGAATTTTGACACAAATTACACTTCATATCTATGGAACAACCAAGGGCGTATCGAGCCGCGAAGCGGCGAGAGGGCATGCAGCTAGTATAGACGGCAAAATGTAAATTGTTACTATATTTAACCACAGTTTACTGCAGTATCCGGACATATGCGGACGGAGCCTACCACGTGCCATAGATATACTAGACTACGTACACAGCTACAGCTACAGGATTGGAAACAGGGCATGCGCGCGTAGAATTTATAGACCATCCGGCCGTGTAGGTACCTGGCGAACAGAGAAATCTTACACAAAATAAGAAAGAGGATGAAAGGCAAGGTATTTAGCGCAGCAATAATTATGATTATAAGTGAAAAGGCTCAATGACCTATAGCTGTAGTAGTTTATCATGTCAGTTTAGTCTGTTTACTGTTGCTATGGAAGAAAAACGTGGAAACAGGTGACTGAAAAATTTTGTGGCACTCCTACTACTAAAATAGAAGTCTAGCTGCCTTACTTTTGGTATAAAATGAAGGATACTAGTTGACCATATGTACTCAAGTAGTTTTAATTTTGTGCAGGGCTGGAGATGGCATGCCATTTGCCATTGATGGTTTAAGAAGCCATTTCACTATGTTGTTCTTATATGAGGAGATGAGATACCTCCTTGTATCAGGGGCAGGAAAGGATACACTGGGGCAGCTTTACTCTTCATCTTGATCCCTCAAAACAAGTATATCACAACAAATCTCTCGATGAATTGGATGTTCAGCAGTGCACTATCAGTACTTGTTATTATCATTTTTTTTATTATAACATGAAAGGAAATATGTGTAAAGTGACAGTATTAGTTGTTACATTATAGTATCCTTCTTTACATATAGCTTTTCTTGACAGCCAGCCATGGGTAATCTGAAGAAACAGTAACATCGACATGATTTTTTTACAGGCACCTTTAAAAAGTACATATGTACATATAAATGATCACTACCTAACAGATTAGTGGGGAAAAAGAGACTATACTTTTAACATCCAAGCTCCAGAGGTCCACAAAGTCGAACTACCATTGTTACTCGCAATTATACCCTCTAACACTTGAGAAACCAGCCTTTTTAAGAACTATGCTTGTTTAGCACTATACTAGCCCACTCTTTGCATTCTTTGAACTTACCAATTGGCTATAGTTTAGCAGAAATTTGGCACACTACTTCTCCTCCCCTGTTTGTTTGGGGCAATTTAGCACGAACAGCTGCCTACACGGCACGGATTGTCAGTATTGTCGTTATGGGCGCACGTGACCTGTTTCCAATCCTGCACGTGCTAAGCTATTTATAGTAATATTTTACATTACGCCGTCTATATACAGAGCATTGGAAGTTGCATGCCCTCTCGTCGCTTCGCGACTCGATAAGCCCTTGGAACAACTCAACCGCCCCGCAAAAAAATAAGTGGGCCTTTTCCCGAAGGGCTCAAATGTATGCACTGTGACCTCTTATAAAAGGACCCAGTGCAAAACTGAAGATGGGTATCGTTATGTCATAGATAATCTATACTACGTACACGGCCCGGGATTGGAAACGGGTCACGTGCGCCCATAGAGACAATGCAATAATTTTTGCGCATTCCTTGACCCGCTTGGTGATATGCAGAATCAATGCATCAGCCGTTATAGTTTGCGATTTTTTCGCTACGCACTCGAGTATAGAATTGGGTGAGTAAATAAATACGAAGTACACTAAAGTAACTAAGGATCAGTGAAGTAAAAAATATATATGCGAGCATGAAAGTGCAGTTTCACATGGGTTGTACTTACTTGAAAACTGTATTGAAGCAGTTTCTCTCATATGGTACTGAAATTTGCCAAAGCAACATAATATTCACATTGTACACTTGATTTTACATGGCTTAGGCTATAAATTATACCACTACTATTAAAGGTGGGCTAGTTTTTTATAAGTGAAATAAAATAACATAGTCCCAGAGCTGAAGCAATTTCTGCCTTTCCTTAGTGTGAAAATCTTCATCAACCATATGACATAAGAGTAGAAGGGCTAGTGGGTGGCATTGTAATAATTAGCCATACAATAACATAACCTGAAATATAAAATATGAGTTTCAAAGTGTATGATAAATAATTATTACAATCCCCATGTACATTGCAGATCATGGGTTACAGAAAATTCAGACTTGGCCGGCACAGAAAGTACTATCATAGACCCAAGTCTTTGAAAATTAGCATAAGTTTAGAGACGTGCAAAATTTCAAAGTTCCTTAGTCTAAGGGATGACCTTAGATGTGCAAACTTGGGGAAATGGTGCATGCTCCCTGAGCTTAATGGCATGATTCAAGTCTGCAAGTTCAACTCTAGAGCAATGATGACTATAAAAGTGGATATCAACAAAGAGTTGAAATGGAGTGTTACTGTTCCACCACTTGGAGAGATCAGCCTCCCTTCTTCTTTGGAGCCTCTTCCTCCCACAATTGAAAGGAAAGAAGCATTACTAGAACTACTTAGCAGAATTGATACTTATCATTACTGCACTGGCAATGACCTGTCAAAATACTCACAAGTGATTGAAATGAAGGCACATGGTGATATTTTTACAAATGCTGAAGGTATAATTAATATAAATGATGTGTAATCATTACTTACTAGCTATGATCATTATACAATAATAGGCCTAATAACAGCATATGTGGATGACAGACATGAGCCACCTTGCATTAGGCATGCCAAATGCCAGTATTTCTTGGAAAGAACGAGCATAAGAAATCATTGCCACCAATGTTCAATCCATCAAGAAAACTACCTAAAGTGTGCACTAAGGCGTTGCAACAAGAAGGATAATAGTATCTGTCTTCCCAGCAGTCATGCTAATTACAGGTTCTTGAATCCTGAGCAACTTACGGAGCGTATGAAAAACATGCACAGTTTACTGCACAAAAAGAACCGATCATATGCTAGGCTGCAGAATATCATCGCACGATCTTTCGAGAGGCAAAGCTTACCTCTGTGCACCGAAATTGATGCTGACATGAAGGCTTTGATGGAACAGTACTCCACGAAAGTTCTTTCAACACATGCAGAAGACTCCTTCAAGCATATTTTTTGGAGTCAGCAATTAAAAGCAATGACGCTAAAGAGCAAAAGATCAATGCGCTGGCATCCACTTGTCATCAAGTGGTGTCTCTATCTTCATTACAGGTCCAGTGGTGCATACGAAACATTGCGAAAATCTGGTATCATTGAGCTGCCTTCTGGCAGGACACTCAGAGACTATCGGCATTTTGTCCCTTCTTCCACTGGATTCTCCACAGCAGTAGACCAACAGCTCCTCAGATTGGTGGAGCAAACAAAGCCATCACCATCCTTGGCCAAAAACCTGTGCTTGTTGGTGGATGAAATGTACATAAAGGAAGGATTAATATTCAATAAGTTTACTGGGAGTTTGACTGGCTTTGTTCAGCTAGACGATATAGGCACTCACCTACTTGATTATGAAAATCAATACCAGATTCAGGATCATGTTCCAAGGCACTCTTTGGCTAAGTAATTATATATACAATGAGTAGTTAATTGGTAATCTGGGGAATAACTATAGCTACTAATAATAAGCTTATTACAACAATTTATAGGTCTATTGTAGTTTTCATGCTGAGAGGACTGGTAACTGGGCTCCATTTCCCATATGCCCTATTTCCCGTAAAAACTCTCAAAGCCTATGAATTATTTTCATTACTCTGGCGGACGATTGAACGGTTATCACTAATGGACTTCAAAATTCTAGCCGTTACTTGTGATGGCGCAAAGTGCAATCGAAAAATGTTTGCCATGCACTCCTTCAAAGAAGAGCTGGTCTACAAGACCAGCAATGTTTACATGTCAGGGGAAATTTTCTTTATATCAGACCCTCCACACCTCTTGAAGACTGCTAGGAACTGCCTTGCTAGCAAAAAGAGGAACTTGTGGGTGAGCTTTATACACATGCAGCTTTATATAGCTATTTGAAGTCGCCTTGTCATTCTGTTTTGTCATTTCATGCAGTGCTGTGGTAAATCCCTGAAGTGGGACCACATCAGTCAGTTGTATAAAAGGAATACTGGTACAATTACATCAACTCCTGGACTGTCCATAGCACATAAATTGAAGTATGAGCATATCTATTTGAACAATTTTTCGAAAATGAGGGTGGATCTAGCTGCTCAGGTATTATATAACACAACTAGCTATACATGTATAATATAGCTCTATATACTAAATATCTATAGGTTCTGAGTGAAAGTGTTGCTCAAGCTTTGGCCCTCACTGGGGGGGAAGAAGCATCAGAAACATCTCTTTTTCTATCTCTAATGGATAAATTCTTTGACTGCCTAAATGTTTCCTCGTATACCAAAGGAAAACATGAGAGGAAACCATTTATGAACCCTTACAGGAGTAAAAATGATTTTCGCATCAAGGTAATGTGAATGATAACTTTATATTTTTTATTAACTCATGGCACAATCAATACCTACCTTTAAAGTTTCTGAAAGAAGAGCTCCTTCCCTATTTCAATCAGTGGGAAAAATCTGTGGAAGAAAGGAAAGGGTTTAAAAAAGGTGAAAAAAAGAGAATGCTTCTTAGCCAAGAAACGTTGGATGGCATACACATAACTAGTAGGTTGCATTGTAAAACATAATGCATATGCAATAATAATTACCATAATGCTAGCTCACTCCTTCATGGAATTACTTCCGTGCATCATGGAGATACCTGATGTCACCATATT
Source organism: Crambe crambe (assembly GCA_963924555.1). NCBI lineage: Eukaryota > Metazoa > Porifera > Demospongiae > Poecilosclerida > Crambeidae > Crambe > Crambe crambe. The sequence goes on along the minus strand of OZ004586.1, from coordinate 8,555,018 downwards.
CTTGAGTTCCAAACTAAATCAGGACATTTTAGAAAAACATTTTGGGAAGCTGCGTCAAAAAGGGTCAACAAATGATAATCCTGCAGTAGCAGAAGCTATAAAGAGTACTGAAACAATCAGGATTGTTGATGGAATATGGTTGGATGATATCACAGGAAATTGCCAGGGAAGAAAGACTGAATTTCAGCATGATATGCCTAATCAACCTCTCTGCAAGAGAAGAAAAGTCAATAATTAATGTCCTAATTTATTCATCTACATTATACTTTGAAAGAAAAAAAGTGAATCTTTTGTTAACTTAGTGGCTTTTATAAAAGCCAGTTAAAAAAAAAAAAAAAAAAAGGAAAAGCATGAAAGGCATGAAATAAAAAGTGTCTTTGCAACTGGTTGGTGCACACCTGGATGTCCCGGTGCATGTAAAAGAATAATGCAAAGTGGATTGTGGATTTTATTTTTGAGTAACATCATGTCGCAATCTCTTCGCCTTCTGGGTCCCTTGCTTGGTCTCCATTTTATACATTTCCATCACTGAACTCGCAAATGAAAATCCACGAATGGTAATCCATTTATCTATAATTAGGTCTAAAATTTTTTCCGACACTTCATCATCCATTTCAACAGAAACCATTGTCCAGTTGAACTGCACGTCTTCATCACTCTCAATTGATTCCTTCATCTTCTTGCGGTAATTGTCATCCATAGTGTGTGCAGCCTGGACATTTAACTCTCTTCTCAAAGCATACTCGATTGAACATAACAAAGCAAATGCAGGATCACTAATGTAAATCAAACCCCCCCCCCCCCCCTATCAACACTGCCCACCCACTCTCCTGATTCATCAGCTTCTCCACTACCATCTTCATCCACCAAATCATTCAAAGCTACATCTATAGTGTCACAGTTTTGCTTCTTCAATGTTTTGATGATGTAACCACCGACGTATCTGATAGCATTTTCCTCTTCATACGTCAAATTATTGACACTTGAATCAGGGAAAGGGGTTTCGGTAGGAATTGGGAATGAATCTAATATTATATAGTCTAAAATACGAGTAGTAAGAGTCTGATAAAATATAGAAGAATCGGTTAATGCAGAATAAGACAAAAATGTTTTCCACTTTTCCTTGAAACCATCACTGCAACGAAAATGGTGGAAATGCGACCATAAAACTACCTGGTCCAATGAAGCTTTGGTAGCTTTACGTACAATGGTCTGTAGTTGAGCCAACAGCCATTCTGTAAATTCAATTACTTTTTCTTCTGAACTATTCTTTTCAATGTACTCCCTCAACTTTCTTGCTGAAGAAAGATAAATTTTCATTCCCTCTGCTTCAACCGAGAAACATTCATCATCTTCTATGGCCTTGCAGGCAGCTTTTAATATGTATATTCCTTTCCTATAAGTACCAATCCTTAGTTAATTTAGCTAGCTTGCCAATAGAGCCCAGTAATAAGCTAGCTTGCTCTATGCTAAATAATTTATACTGGACATAACAATAATAGCTAAGTTCACCTGAATATCGAGGATCCTTGCGGGGATAGGTAGCTCATTTGCATCTTCTATATCACTCGCACTAGGAGAAGTAACAAGATCAGCCATTCAGAACAACCGCAAACCACATACGGTAGCTAGCTAGCTAGCATGCATGCAATCTTGCGCGCCAATTTTTATACAACCATCGAAGGGTTAATCGAATAACCCGTAAAATCGCACGTGATTAAATCCGGGTCAAGGATTGAGAGGGTTAATCCAGCCGTTTCCAATCCCGTGTACGTAGTATAGATTATCTATGGTTATGTAGTCTCGCGGGCCAGACTCGATTTTTTCTTTTCCAAGAAAAAGGAAAGAATCGAGTCTGGCCCGCGAGACTAATCGTTTTGTAGAGATACAATGGTGAGTCTAACTAATGCACCAATCATATGTGAGAAAAGGGGTCTTATCGCGCAAAAATTCAAAACGGAGTTATCGGTCATTCTAAAGCTCTTAAACTGGAGATTTACATGGTTTTTAAATCTAATTAATACACCACTTTGTTCCTGAGTTATACTTAATTGAATTTTACATCTCATGTACATTTTATATGTAGCTTGTAAACTTTACAAGCGTTTAACAGCTTTTAATGTTTTGCGCGATAAGACCCCTTTTCTCAAGTATACTATCACATAATTATAGCATAGATACTATACTCCGCCCCGGGATTGGAAACCGGAGATTTCCCGCGGACACTCCGTGTTGGAGGAGAAATTGCGCGCGAAAATTTGTCGTTATGACAATGGCTTCTTGTTCTACAATAAGCATACTAGATGAGCTAGAAGGACAAGATAAGCTACAGTACTTACAAATTTGATACTTATAAGTATAAATCATCACAATAAGTTTACTAAGAAGAACAAAACAAAAAAACAGAGAGCAAACATAGTCATCTTACCACAAAATATGAGTGTGTGATACGTACCAAACAATGTGGAAGGATGTATTAGAGCAATCCTGTATCGAATTTAATGAATCCTGTACAGTATATTGGATATCACATTATTAAGGAACTGATAAAGATCTGTCATCCTGTACCTACTGTAGCTTCCACTCCACCACCATCATTAACTTACAATGAAAGAAACGCTCTACGATTTGTTGCTGGATTATTCCAAGACTGTTGAAAAAGAAACTTTCTACTTCAACTCATCCATTGAAAAAGGAGCAACATAATTTTGTGCATCAGTGATCTAGCTACTGGCTGATGATGATGGTGATGAAGAAGATGATGATGATGACTCACATGACTGGGTAGACCTAGTGGATTGTGGTGGTCTCACCCTAGTAAATAATAAAACATTTGATGTTTTTGTTGTGATAGAATACGAGGTGAGAAACAGACTGGGAAAAGATATGGAGCTGACAGATGCGGTTATGAAGGAGATAGCAGAAAGTGATCAAGTTGATCCCTCTTGAATGAGGAATGGTAAGAGGAGAGCAGTGTTGCCCTCCTGCATATGGTGGTCAGCCAGTTTTTGAAAATCAGAGGATTTTCCTATGCCTCCTCGTGGATAGAAAACTTTAAGGCCACACATAAGAAAACCATGCAAAAATAAGAAAACAACTAATTTCTGAATCTAGTTCCAGTGAGTGTCACCCCAATCATCTTAAATATTGATGTTATAATAATATACTTGTGGAATAATGTCAGCATCAAGCTATAGCTACATGCTATTATAACCCAAGAGGTTTTTTAGACACTTTCTGTGGTCTTGATCTTTTAGGAAGGGGTCTTGAATTTTCTTTTACTGATAATGTCATTTTGATGAGGTTGGTATCTGCATTTCCAGTACATATACTTTGCTGGAATCAATTTTTGGTTTCAATAGCAGGAACACTTGATACCACAGTAGGTAAATTCCACAATAATTCACAATTCATAGGATTCAGCTTGTTGTTGGGAAATGATATGCTCTAAGCCCATGCATTGATCGCTCTCTGCTGCTGCTTCTTTCTGCATGATCTTCGAGCACTCAAGCGAAACTTCCTTCCACCCATGGCTGATAGACATAGCTAGCCTATATAGCTTAGTATCCCATGCACAATGCACAGCTATAGTCATGGTTGTAGTTAGCTAGCTATATATGAATGTGGTGTTACTTTACAGATAGCTGATCAATGTCATAATTTATAGATTAGCAAAAGTGCATCATTACAAGAGTACACCAAATCTTATATTGCTCAAGCGATAATCTAGTCCTAGCTTTAGTATTTGCATGATGGAGCTTTTCTTTTAATATTATAGTACTGATGTTCTTCCCCCGACCAGTTAAGACCCTATCATACCTCTAACTGGGTAAAACTAGACTATTATTGTAGCACACTTGTTATAAACAAGCTCAAGCGATATCCCAATCCTAGTTGCAGCAGATTCATGAAAAAATAATGCTCAAATGCTTCTTATATGGACATTTTTACCCCAACAAGTTCTGTACATATATTTATTTCTTGGAGTGAGAATATCTCTATCCCAAACTGCTTTTGCTCTACTGAATTTATAGCATTAGTAAGTTACCTATGGATACTAAAGTTTGACCATCTTTTTACCGTATAGATTCTATTGCTCACCTTATAATAACGAAAAAACCTCCGTTGCTACGGCTTGTTGACGACCGTTACTATACAACACGGAGTGTCCGCGCATGTTTTGTATTGTTGTAATGGAAAAAATTGGATGCGCAGACTTCGTTTCCAATCCCGGGGCGGAGTATAGTATCTATGATTATAGTCTCGCGAGCCAGGAGCCTTTCAGCTGGGATAGTTCTGTACCCAGACATTTGAGTCAGCTTGTATGTAGTTTACAGCTTTGACTTGTTCACATATCGTACCAGACATTCTTTACAGAAGAGGGGCAGTCCCTGTGAGAGCCCCGGTCTACGTCTCCCGCCGCGCGCCGCGAGGGCGATGGTGAGCTCTATTTAGAAATTTTAAGACCAATGTGTCTTCTAGAAAGCGTGCTGAAAGTGGTAGTGGTGAGACTCTTCCTCCGCCTAAGCGGCCAGCTATAGCCTCATTCTCTAAGAAGCAGCAGTCGACCTCTAGAGACAACGAAGCTTCCAGCTCAAGACAGGAAAAAGGCGACAAACGCCATGAAACCAATAAGACTGTAGTCAAGATACTGAAATAAGGAGGAACAACAGGTAATAAACACTGCGAGGGAGTTAGGGAATTCAAACATACTAGGTATAGGGTCTCCTAATAATAGGTAAAGGGTTGGCAATGTGTAAAGCTAGCTGTATTGTAGTTGTGCAGGACATTGTTACATTTTGTTTTTGTGTGCATATGTGCATGTTTATGTAGGGACGTACTGGTATTTGTGACTTTACATGTTCACTGAATGATCCAAATGAAGTGGGTGTGGTTTTGAGTGGGTGTGTCAATCCCAGCCAGTGATGGGTGTGGTTATGTCTTCATACCCGGACCCACAGGCTCTCAGGAAGCTTTAATTTCTGTGCAGACAAAGTAGAGATCATCATTCTTCCTTCAGTAGGCAATGTTCAAAGTGGTTTAATGTATTGTAGCACTTCTTAGCATGAAACAATAATAGAATTTGGGCTTCCCCCCCCCCCCCCCCCCCCCCCCCCCCCCAGATTTCTCTGGGGTTTTCCCCTCCCCTATCAATTTTTACCTTACTGTATGTACATTCCTTCCCTGTATATCTTTGAGTTCTACTAACACGATGCACATTACTGCCACGCACTGGGCATTCCAACTCAAAGAGCCATAATGATTACTCCCAACACTTTATGGACACGGAGCAACGTGCCCAGAACTTCATTAGGGATGTTGGTAAGTGTGATCAAGAAATCTGGGCCTAAAGTGAGAGCTGTATTGCACATGTGCAGTAGATCAATTCCAGTGCCTGATTTTCAAAGGCTGCAGTCGGTCTAGGGATGACCACAGACTGAGTAAGATCACTGATAATAAAGGGCATACCCCAAATATTGCAGTCTAAATAATACCCTGGGGTCGATTGGCCTCATTCCCTTTATCTAATTATAGGAAAAGGAGAACAGTTCAGCGGAATAGGGTGGACTGCCTCCATCTTGTTTCCATACCTATAGGGAAGCAGTGAGGATGTGGTTATTCCTGGCTTTGGCTATTTCATGCCATAGCTGCTTTCTATGTAAACACATTTAAATTCAATAGAGAGTTTACATAGCAGCTAGGACTTGCAAAACACTGTATGAAGTAGAGGACAAAGTTTATAATGTCACATGATGCTGATAAGGGTTCACTGGCACATTTTGTATGTAGTGCCTCAACCTGGACCACTACCAGGCCTGCTTCGAGAGAGAGGAAGTGGACCTCACTGTCTTCCTGGCCATGACTGAGGCTGACCTCAAGGAAGTGGGTATGACTACCTTGGGGGCACGCAGGAAACTGCAGATTGCCAGCTCAGGTCAGTAGAGAGTAATTAGAGCTGTCTCAATGACTGACAGAGGACAAACTTCTCAACAAAAGACAATCAAAAAGACTTAATGCATTTACTTACATAATGGACTTTATATGAAATGACCTCCAAAAGAGTCTTATGACAAAAGGCTGAGTTCCAAGTGTGTTCATGGTGTTGTATTAGAGTATCTTCTTAGCATGCCTGTAGGAACAAATTGGGCCATACTACATCTGTTTTGTTTTATAATTATTGTAGAACTGAAGAAAAAGATTCCAGCTGCTGCAGCCCTCCCTCAGTCCTCTGCTTCCCTTGGCCGTTCCCCTTACCGCAGCACCACAAGGTTCCATAATGATGGGTAACCAAGGAGCTTCCACAGTGGGCATTAATAGGAGTGGCTCTCTCACAAGGGAACCCAAGTTCAGTGGGATGAGTCGAAGTGGACGATTTTGAGACAATGGACATGTCGTAGAAATTATATTTTGTATTGTTGCATACATATTGTACTAGCTGTACCCTCAATTCTGAAATTTCCATAAGCTTTTTATGCAACTTTCATCCATAAGTTGCACATGGTCATTTTTATTGTGTAAAGCTAGCTAGTGACAAAAATGGTGAAGTTTTAAAAACATTCATCATAAGGATATCGGGTAACCCCTGTAAAGGGGGTGGGGTTGCCAGAAATATACTTCAAAGCATTGACTATTCTTATTTTTGTCGCTGCAGCTCCTGATACATGATACATTGGTCCCAGGATCATGCTGTATACATTGGAAGGGTCCCCTTTCTTGCCAGAAGCCTATTAAGATACCAGCCTTTATGCTTTACAAGAAAATTAATGGTCATCAATTGAATTTATTAAAATCTCATACATGTAAGGTTCTGTTACACCTCACACCTCAGCCTACAAGAAAGTGAAGAATAATGTTCTCTAGCTAATTAATTCGTCTATACAATATACGTACCTCTAGTTGGATGGGCGCTTTCATTTCCATCAGAGCCATTATCTCGTTCATCATCAGCTTCATAGCCATCATCATCATCTTCTATATTTTAAGCATGATTATTTAATAATTGCACACTCATAGCTACCTAGTCTCGCTAGCCAGACTCCTTTTCCCCTCACTAATAGCTACCATCGGCGGGAGGGTCGCAGGCAGAGTGAAATAGCTATGCCTAACCGAGGGTAGCAAAAAAATTCAAGTACGGAGTGTGCAACAGGCATACAATATTACACACTGGAACCCAGAATGGCTTCACTATAATGTTTACCACAAATCACTAGCTTGCCCCCAGGCCAATACGCATGCTCATTATATTTTGCTGAATTCAAGATAGCACGAATACATAATAATTATACATAGATCTACCATTGTCAGAAATGCCATCATAGTAAGATGCACCATCTAGATCATTTTCAATGCTTTCAGCATTAGTGTCAATGCACCCTCCATCAATGCAAACACTGGACTCTCCTGCTGGTTCCAAAGTCTGAACTGTGTAGCTGGTGTCCACTCTGCATTGTATGGCATCATCCTTAGCAAACTGTGGACAGCTCGAGGCCACATTCATGTCAGTCTGAGGTTGCTGGAAGGAGCTGGACTCCACTGTTGGTTTGAAGGTCTGGACCACGTACTTGTGATGTGTATGATCTAAACATGAACACAAGATTTTATTTACATTTAGCTCTTAATATAGCTAAGTGTATGCACGCTTGACTTACTGACTGAAATTTTGTACTCGAATGGCCACTTGAGGAGGTCATACTCTCCCGTTATCATGATGAAAAAGAGAGAGAGGTGTGTCTTGTAGCCCATACCATCTCCATTCAGATAGGCACGGATATACATTCTATGCCGATTCCTGGTTCCAGAATGAAAATATAAAATCTTTGCAGATTGTGTAACTATTTTGGATTGTGGGCTATAATAAGTGGCCCCTATAAGTTGCCTCTATATATATATACATGAATGACCTTCCAGTATAGAATGGTGGGCTATAAATGGAAGTGACTCTCTCCTCAATGGCATCCCTCTTCCTCCGAGACACATCCGGGATCCTCCAGAGGAACGCTCCGTTGTGAGTGCTAGCCAGAGAAGCTTGTAGTTGCAGTTCCAGTTCTTGCACGTGGACTTTGACGAGGGTCATTTGTTTGGCCAAGTCCTCCACCCTCTTCTCCACCACAGCCATTCGAGAATCGGAGCTGCTCCCAAGGGGTATGTGACCTTTGCACCCATAGCATCAGTTTATGTGGGTTTGGAAGAAAAATAAAGAAAAAAGTCCATTATTAAACCACAATAATACCACAATACTAATTATTGTAAGCATGATTATATCAGATTAACATTCAAACCATTATGTTCATGCATTGACAGCTCTATCTTTAGAAATTGGATGGAAATAGGAGTGGCTTATAAGAACCACAAAACCTGATCCTATATGGGTAGATAATTAGACTTCTCCCTAAAGGTTAATGTACTTAAACAACGGTTTCCCCTAGAAATAACTTCTAGAGGACTGGGGTGGGGTTTTCCCTAGAGATAATCCTCAAGGTACTCTAGGGAGATTGGAAACTAAATAGAAAGCTAGCTATTTACTGTACAGCCTTTACTTCTCTAGTATAACCTTGGGCACCCAGTGTGATGCTGTATATAGGGTGTGATCTGCTATCAACCACATCAAATACCAAATCTTCCTCACATGACTCACCAGTTCTTCTCCTGACACTATCCTGTTCCACCACCCCCATGGTTGTCATGGCATCTCCAAACTGCCTGATATTGCTCTCTGACTGAGTCTTAATGACCTCGACTGTCCTCTGAAGGTGATTCAGCTCAGTCTTCAAGCGGATGACGGTAGCAGTCTTTTCAGCATCGGACTTTCTGAGTTCCTCCAGTTTGCTGATGAGGGTGTGGTCAATGACAGGTTTCTTGTTGTAAGATTCAGTCTGTTGACGTATTTCATTTACTTGGTTAGTCAGTGCTGATATTTCCAGCTTCAGCTCCTGCACCAACGACTTCAAGTTCTGATTTTCATTCTGCAATAAAGACAGTGTTTGGGATGTGAGCAATGGATTATAGCAATGGATGTGAGTGATAGATTATGAACCCACGGTGGGATGTGATGTGAACAACAGTGGAACTTCTTATAAAAGGGCATTCCAAAAGAAGACAAACCTCTTAAAGTACCTTTGTATACACACTCGAACCTCATTACATACCAACTGGGCAAAGTGTGTCCATTAACCACTGTATAGCAATGGATTAAAGATTTCTCACTTGAATGGGATGTACCAGGGGAAAATACTAACTTTAATTATTGCTCACTTTCACTCATAAACTATTGAATTCCTACTCTGATATATGCATTGTCTAGGGGGGCATATATGAGATTGTATATATAACGAGACTGAAGATCAGGAATACCATAATCACTACTCAAGATGTAGGGAATTCTGTACCTGGATTTGATTAAAATGAAATTTCGTTGAATGGGGGGTGGGACGAAACTGACACGCCTCCTCATGATCCTGCAGGTCCTTCTTGGGGAGGAGCTTGCCACACCCCTTGTGTGGGCATGCAATGCCCTTGTAGGAACAGTCAGAGCTATGCAACTATTGGGAAGAGAACAAGACACAATACATTAAAAATGTCACTCTTAGTAGCAGGGAGAGAAGCTTTGAATTCCAGCAGATCTATCTTTCATAATAATAATAACCAACTGACAACCTGATAGCTAAGCTACACTACTTTACAGAGCTATAGTTAGAAAAACAGAATAAAAGATCAACAAAAAAAGGTCACAAGTGGTCAGGATGAGGTGACATGCATGAACCTAGACCTGACATCACTCTCTAACTAAATAGGCAAGGGTAGGTGTGGCTACAAAATCTGTAAAAAAAAAAAGTAACAAGTTTGGTAAATAGGTGTGGTGATAGTGGGAGGGGTAAGGGGTGATGGAAAATAAAAAATAAAATGAAGAATACTTGTTGAGAACAAAGTAGACACAGAGAGGAGAGCTATGATATACTTTAAAAGATAATACCTCCCAGTCCTTTAGTTGTCCTTGCCACTGGCAGCCTAGCTCATGATGCTGGCACAGGACTTGGAGCATTAGGATTTCCCTCTGGACTGCTTTATCAGGGTACTGCATGAATGCATAATATCACAGGTAGCTACACAGACCTACAATTGGTCAGAGAAAGTAAAAAAATAATTATTATGATGCTATTGCAATAATTATGGTAAACTTGTCATTCCCTAAACTTGTCATTCATATAGATGCTCGTTTTTGGTTGTAGTGTTGGTTGAACTAAAACTAAAGCAGTTGATATAGTCATAGTACACTCATAGATTCCATTTTTAGCAACACTAGAATGGTTTCCATGGTGATCAGCCATTTTGGGCAGCTATGTGAGACTAATATAGCCAAGGCATTGCCATGCAAACCTAATAGCTAGCTAGTTGGCTACACCTGCCAGCTAACTGCTGACTTGTCATGCCAAAAGTGGACCGGGAAAAAAGTGGACCCCAGTTCCAATTTTGGCAGAAAAATAAATAGACCAGGGGGGTCCACTTTTTTCTGCCTGGTCCAATTTCACTGCCATCATGGGGGTATTTCGGCATCGACTTGTGCAGGTACTCTCTTGATCTGTATGCTAGCTAAATATGAGGGCAAACCTGATAAGCATGGGGGCCAGGTTCGGTAGCATGAGGAAAATATCCCTAAAGCTACCTTAACCTTGCCCTCATGAGCACCCGGTTATCCCTCGTGGCTGGGCCATCCTCTTTTTTCAATATGCTCTTGATTGTTGCAATATGGCTTGTTCTGCTTCTCCATTTACTTCTCAGATAGTAAGGGCTGCTAGTATCAGGGTTTCATCTAAGGAGGGGGGCGCAGGGGAAGCTTCACCTCCAAACAGCTCAACTTCCCCCCCAAACTGACCTTGCCAAAAGAATACTTCTAAACATTTTTGGCACACCCCCCTCTCACACCCTCCCCCTTACCATGGCCTTACAGCCACACGTTCCATGAGCTTCCCCTCCAAGGTGAAATTCCAAGATGAAACCCTGAGTATAATGTGGATAAGCTTCTGAACTGAATTGTGGAATTGTGATATGACTTCTGGGATGCCATACCTAGCAAAAATGTTTTAGTGTGTGTGTCTGCTGAAGATTTAGTGAGAAACCACGTGATCAGCCATTGATGCAAATTTGCTGAGTCTGCCATGGCAGAAAGTTGCAACCGACCTGTTCAAGTTCAAACAAAGATTGTATTTGTTAGTAGTTGACTACAATTCATAGAGATTGCTCTCCTGAATGGCACTTCCAGGTCCAAGGATATGCCTGGCCACCAAACAGATTGTCTAGCAATTTAGTTATGCCTTGATGACCAACATGTATCTTTTTGAGGAAGGAATGATTATCCTGCTCCCACGCATGAGTATGTCAGCTACAACTGATATCTCAGCAGCTACTGGATAGTACTGCCGAAGTTTTCGTGTGAGTTCTTTCTTCTCCGGCCAACCTTGTTGGGAATACAGCACTATCTGCTGGCATTCTTTTTAATGATGTTTGATCTCACCTGGCAAACTCTCGACAAAATTGACAAGATATGTCTCTCTCTGCACACACACACACCGATTCAAGTTGGTTAAGTCCACACAGATTCTCGCTTTTCCACCTGCTTTTGGCCTTATACCACAATCGGTTCTGTGACTGGTGTGATGACTCCTAGCTCTTCCATCCTTTGCAACTCCTTTCGAACTGCTTCCAATCAATGGTATCAAGGGCAGTGTTGTCTGTCATGAAGGGGTGATTTCCCACTTATCACTGTTCGAGGGTTTCACCTTGCGGGTATAACTTTTCTGGGAATAGCTTTTTCTCCTTTGGATAGCTCTAATACGGAGGTCAATACTTCCCTCTGACTAGAGTTGATGTACAGGTTCTTGCTTGTGTGATTGCCTTTATCCAATGTCAATGAGGGATCAAGCTGCAGTTTTTCTGATAACTTGGCATGTGCTTATCCCCACCACCTGATCATCTCATATGCACAGTGTTCTGTCAGGGCAGTGATGACTCTCTTTTTTTATGTACAAGAAAGCTGTGTCAACTAGGTCCATTTTCTTGTACAGATCATGGCATTTTTTGTCAAGGGGGTCCACTTTTTTCCTGGAAAAAAAAATGGACCTCCCAGTCCAAATTTTTCGTGACAGACTTACATTTTCAGAAGATAGGAGTGAAGTGTTGCAAATCTTGCAAGTTTTGCCCGGTAAACTAGGTATCATAAAGAATGGCCACTAGCTACTTGCTCTCAGTGCTAAATAGCAAGCTACTCACCTTTGTATTTTTACAAAACAGCCTCTGCAGAGACGCTGACCTTCTTCAGTTTGTACAGGGTCCTTCAACAGGAGGTCACAGTGCACACATTTGAGTCCTGGTTTAGGGGAGGAGTCTGCAGCAGTAGCTGTGTAGCCAGGCATCTTAGCTAGATGGGAAGTCAGTTGGAGACGTAGAAAGTGACAGCTTTAAAACTACTCTGCTTTTATATCCCGCGGTCCGCCGGCCGGGAGATACCCGGGTGAAACCCCTTTTTTGACTACTCGTTTAATTTACGGTAGGGGCGTGTCAACCATAGCAACCACAATGCTTGTACACAGTCGTTACGCAACCTTAAATTTTAATTTTGTATGACGTCATGTTTGACTTGCCACGTGGGCAATTTTTTGTTGAAGAAGTGGTAGGTAGTTCTAGCCTCTCTACTCTCCTTTAGAGCAGTTTTCAGTGGCCACGCTTGAAGTACCTATGCAGGAAAGCTGTAAAAACGAGCTATGTGTTTATGGAGTGTAGATAGCTGGGCACTCTGTTTTTAACGGGGAACTTCTGTTAGATGGATTAAAGAGCTGTACTTGGGTCTCGTTGGAAAGCGCGCTCTAGGACAACATTGGAAAGCGTGCACAATTCAATAACCAGGTATGTTAAAGATAGTTATTTTAGCAGTAGATATGTCATTTTAAAGTAGATATATAGGTGTCGAAAAATATAATCCACGAGATTACAGAATGATAATAATAATAGAGCTACAATAAATCCATCTATCATCCTCACTTTCAATTATCATTTTCATCTTAAAAAACGAAGTCCATAATATCAACATCATGATCTCTCTCTGTGGTGTTGCAGCAGTTTCTGCATTCATATCCAGCTGAGCAAGAGTTTGCCTTCTTTCTACAATTGGTTCGCACACCTGTAACCTCTTATCAAACTCTCAAGTCTATTCCTGATGGTCTTGATGTTTTCATTAGTGTCTCACACTACAGCGAGTGAGTTATTCTTTATGGACCATCTGTAATAATTATGATAGTGACTGAAGTATTGTCCCCACAGGTGCAGAACCCAGCAGGATCTCTTCCAGTGCTTCATTGGAGGCCGTCATCCCATTTTCAAATTTTGTTCTGAACCACGGATGTCATCAAGCCATTTATGATGCTGTTCTTCCACCGACAATCCCAGGTTATTGAACATAGAGTAGTGGGTGGCCGGACATTGTGTAATAAAACCTTTTGAAGTACACCGTACCCACTAATTGTAGGAATTCCAAATAGCCTGACTTCCAGTTTAAGGGTAACCCTTAGGCAGCTTTAGTATTAGCCAGTGGCTAGTTGGTTCGCCTTGTGCCCATTTTGGACACTAAAGTTATAAAATAAAAAAAAGGTTCCTGAAGCAGTACTTCTAGTAATAAGGAAGCAGAAAAGTGGCTTTACCTATCCCACTGAAAAAGGACACATAATCACAGCCAGTACATACCAACAGTGTCTGAAGAACATGGGGTAACTCTGATGGTGTGAGCTTGCCTAGCTCTGGATCAGTAGTCTGACGTAGCCGACCCTTTACCTTCCTTTTCTTGGGGGCGGGGGAAGGAGAAAGGGTCTGGTGACTCTAGCATCAAGACTTGTGTCGCGCATGAAAAACAACACTTGGATTCATCATGTGATATAGCCATAAACTTTTGTTTCTACCACTTTTTGGAGCCTGCCCCTTGCTTTTCTATGGGATCAAGATCGACTCGATAAGCCCTTGATGGGATCGATCGTGGCTGTAGCTAGCTGTTTCAAGTGAGATGAGAAGTTATCAGCAGGTGGATCAATTGACTTATACGGCATTATGAGGCTAGGGGAGCGAGCATTAGGTGTATGGGATGTACTATTCAAACACTGTTGTGACTCCAAGGCTCTTGTCACTTGATCCCCACTTCTTAGACTCTCCAAGAATTCTCCTTTCTCTAACTACTGCTTTTCACGCAAATTACTTGCGCACGATTTATGATTGCCATGATGTAATGTTCAAAAATGACACAAGTTGTATATGCTAGAGTCACCAGACCCTTTCTCCTTCCCCCCACCCCCAAGAAAAGGAAGGTAAAGGGTTGGCTACACCAGACTACTGGATCAGCTTCTAAGGCCATGATCAGATTTTTGAGGTGAAATAGCCTTAACTCTCTGGCACTATAAAGGCTGATTTATCCTTGTTTTTGGAAAAGTAACCAGCCACCTAGGTGTATGGCTAGGATCTGCAAGTACCCTTGTTATATCCCTTCTGCAGGTTTGACAGATTACTCCATCTTCAGGGACATCAAGGCTTGATATGTACCTGTAACCCTCTACATTTTTCCACTTGGATGGCGTGTTCAGATGGATTTTTCCATGGCAGAGGTAGCAAGCTTCTGTGAGGCTGGTGGTCTGCTCTGTCATTGCACTATAGCTATATGTATTAGTGTACTGATAACCTTTTTTAATGATAAAATATTACCATGTATATTCGTTTGTTCCTTCTCTCCCTCAGAATACACTCAGCAGCAGTTGAAATACTAAGTAATAGGATTGTTTACCTACTTATCAACCTACATACAATTATAAACCACAAGTACACTTCAGTGGCGGATTTAGGGTGGTTCCTAGGGTTCCATGGAACCCCCCTTTCAGGCTGGCAGAGTCTTGGTGGAGACTCTAGCAACTTATAAGAGTCTCCTAACCTACCGGTACGCACTACTAATTCGATCTTCTGGAGACTATAATATATATTCTACGATCGATCGCGGACTCTGCCTTTTCCAGCTCCAACAACAGCTAGCTAGCAACAACGGCAGTAAAGTTTAACCAAAAGGGTGTGGTTAGGTAAAGTGGGCGTGGCTAAGCGTAAAAATTTTTCCGCGCTTGCGCGCGGATACAGTTGCAACCCTCCTTTCCATTTTTCTACATCAGCCACTGCACTTACCTTAACCACTTTCAGCTGCACAGTGAATGCAGTTGGACTTTGCACGCGCTAAGTACACTGCTGCCGAAAGTGCCGATCGTACACAAGTCCATACTTGGATGATTGTAAGCTAAGGATGTCTGAATAGTGTTGGAGAAAGTAAAGCTTTAGATCTGTGTCGAAAAATATTATACCACGCTAGTTAGTACATCCTTTCAAAACAGGTATGTTGCGTGTTTGGTGCCCGTGCAAGTGGATTTTAGCAGTTGTAGGCCTAAGCGATTAAGTGCGTTAATAGTGTACTAGGAAGGTTGTGTGTCCTCGCTAACAAATTTCAAGTCCAAGAATGCACAGGTAACGGAATAAGAAAACGTTTTCTAGAGGTGCTGTTTTGATTCACCGTGCACTGCACCTACGGCAAGAATTGACATTTCCGGTAAAATTAAATTTCAATGGGGCTCAATTGACTTCCGGTTTGGTTGCGTAACGACTGTACATAGCAACTCATGCACAACTTCCTGGAATTGTGGAATGGAAACTATTCCTGCTGGAGCCTAGAGCTTTGGTTCCAATATAAATCCATTCCAGATAATACCATAGAGATGCACTGCGCAATAACAATAATATAAAATAGAGTACTGAGCATGTATAAAAGCGGAAGGTACAGCTGGCTAATTGAAGAAGACGAGAAAGCGGTTTGAATGAAATTCATATAACCACGAACAGGAAGTTTTCACGGTTATCAGATCTAGTCCAGACTAGCCTCGTCCCCAGGCCCCTCCCACGAAGAAGGAGAGGGCCTGGTACAGACTGTTTGCGCATGCTCTATTTTCCCAGAAAATCTGGGAATCCGTATACCTTTGTAAAGCACTCAGCATATCTAAGCAGTAAACTTCTAATGTCGCGAACGTCAAACGGATAAGCTTAACCTTTGACCTTTCTTTGCCACTTGATTTGACATGTGGTTTCCCAGCTATCACGCGGCAAGCCGTATTTGTGGTCCGTAATATTTCTCCGTTTTGAATCCACGTAGATTAAACCATAGATATAAGAGGTTTTACGGGATTGGAAACGCCCAATGAACTGCACAACCGAGGCGCGTTGACAGATGCGCACGCGCATGCAGCATTAATTATATTAATGGCCGTGAAAGGAGATCAATTTTCACTCCTTTCAAGGCAGTTAAAGTGATGTTCTGCCCCTACAGCTCACAGAATAGTACAAGTAAGCTAAGGGGAAGGTATTGAAGAAGTGAAGAGTCAGAGAGTTGAAGTTGGAGAGTCTGAGGAAGGAAGTTATTAATTATTCATAACTTTTTTCCTTGTAATTATAACTATGAGTACCTATCATTGCTCATTATACATTAATTTTATGTGATTGATTTGAAAGAAAGGCCAGAATGACTTTTGGTATTAAAATTAGACATAAATTCATCATTATTATAGCTAGATAATTCTGCCCCAAAGTTATCCGCCAGTTTCTGCTCAGTTCTCCCTCATCAGCATTATTGCAATACTTCCAGCTTTTGGCTGTTGGATTTTGACACCATCCACCTCAAGAATTCGGCTCAGTCAGCTGTCCTGTGGACCCTATGGATATTAGGGGGGAAATATAGTAAGCTTGCCATCTCCATAGGATGACTATTGTATAGAAAACGAATGCACCAATTCCATTTACTGTTCTATCCTTTCCCTGAAACAACTAATACAGTTGCAATATTGTTAATCAATTTCTCGGGAGAGGGATTACAGTTTTAACACCACTTGCAAATGCTAGAGACAATATATGTCAGCTAATACAAAAACTAACATTACTATTCCATGTAGCTAAAGTTTACATGCCTTTTGATCAGAAAATGGGCAACAGCAATTGATTCTATCAAGCGTGAGAGGGATTATAGTCCCCATTAACCACTACAGTAGTATTTGTAGGATTAAACTTGAAAATCTGAGCTGAAATTTATTTCATACAGTAAATCTATGCCCTAGTGTATTATAGTATCATTGGCATAAGTCTTACCTCACGGATCTTGTCAGAACAGCAACTTTCAAGTTTGACAAAAGTGCTATGTCATTCAGCTGTCAACGCGCCTCGGTTGTTAGTTGCTAACGAGAGCACGTGATCCGTTTCCAATCCCGTAAACCTCTTATATCTATGATTAAACAATGTGCGGAGAAATTTACTGAAATATTTACGGAAAAGTTAGCGCATGCGCAAATAGTCTGTACCAGGCCCTCTCCCCACCCGGTTCGCGTATTATCACGCAATCTATAGAAGGGAGTTATCAGCTTTTATCTAAATACGCAGCAAGGATTTATCAGCACCTGTGTATGACTAATACAATCTCAATGCACCGCAGATCGCATGCGCGCCCCAAAGCTACCGTGCGTTACGCCCACCCACCCACGTGGCGAGTGCATCGTTCTGTGTTCTGCTGACGGTGAGTCTTCCTATTTTTCAGTGACTAAAGTGACTGTTTATTCATGGGTAAGTATCTTGTAATAATCTACTCTTTGATATTTTATTACCTAGCCCTTTAAATCAGTTATTGGTCACACTTATAGTCATCCCTATGTATGCAGCTTCCTTACTCAATCACTACTCAAAAGGGAAAGGGTTTAGGCGTAGGAAGCGAACCACTATCAAGGCAAAAAATATTATCTCTGATTCACTGACAGGCAGATCAAAAGTGGTAAGCTCTGAGTTTCCAGCAGCTGGAAACAGCATTGATGATGGGGAGCATTTCCCTCACACACAACAGCCTCCCCAAGTTGATTTGTATGATGATATTGGGGGTGGTCAGGAGTGTGATATTCAGCCTGAATGTGTACGACCACGTCAGTCCTATGAGTCAAGACAACATGCACTATCAGACTCATGGAAGAAACTCAGAGATTGTATGTTGCTTTAAACCAGTGTTGCATGGGCTGATCCCACCATCTGTATTTTATTCAGCACTATTTATGGCACATGTTGAGAACTGTGCTCCACCACATGAATGGAAATGTTATTGTGGAATGCCTGCTCTTGTCCGCTGTCAATCCTGTGGACCCTACTCCCACTTTTGCCATCAATGTGCAGTGAAAAATCACCAGTACATGAACATCTATCATCTATTGGAAGTATGGAAGGTGTGGCTATAATTTAATAATAATGTATAATTATGACTAATGAAATTTAGGATGGTTTGTTCATGCCATACAAGATACACCAACAGCTATCCCGTAGTGACCATAACTGTTCAGGCAAATATCTGAAATCATTAGCTTGCTTGGATGGCTTTGGTAAGTCAAATTATTCTGTTATCAATGTTATTTAAGTTTAATTTTTTAAAAGGAAACCAGCATAATTTGTCTGTGGTATTTTGCCACTGTGAACCAGAAGCTGTCACTCTTATTCGCTATAATCTGTGGCCAGCAACTCCATCATCCCCCATACAAGCCTTCCATTTTGATCTTCTAGATTGGTTAGAGGCACTTTTACTTGAGTGTCAGGTGGCAGTGAAGGATTTTGTTCACGCACTTGAACTGAGGAGGCCATGGTATTCTATTTTATCCCAATCCCAGGTGATTATGTATAATACTTATTCTATATCCTAGTTTTACTATTTTATACAGGATTCCAAAGTGTATCCAGCTATAATTGATTCATTTGAAGAGTACAGGTAGGTAGGTATATTAATAATGTGCCTGATTATCATATTTCTGAATCTGTTAGATATTTTAAGTACAGGAAAAGGTACTTGACAGAGTTTTGCCCCTCCTTTCCCAGAGGAAATACATGTCTTGCTTGTCCAAGTGTAAGATATATAATCATCTGTTTGGTCAGATATAGAATAAAGAAGTCTCTTTAGGAAGAAGGAGATTTGTTTGAGTCATTTGATGCCATGTTTGGATTATCAAGGAAGAAAAGTTCTGGTAAAAGTGTTCGTGAACCCCTTCATGGGAATTTGATGTTTGGTAATCAAACAGCTGTCGATCGATTTATTTCAACCTATAAACACAACTCCTTTGATTCTGTGAATTTGAACTAATGGCCTATATTTTTTTATAAATTGTGTACACTTCATATATAGGGATGCAATCAATTTCTTGCTGGACACCCACTGAAATCATCAGGACGATATTCAGCACTTGATGAAACTGCTATTTTTGGTCGTGCATGTAGACATGAGTTCCCAAAAAGATTCATCAACCTGAAGCATGGAGAGAGGTGAACAAATTTCAAACTCCAATGATAAAGAAAAATACGTCATGTGATTTAGACTGGCCTACTCTGTTTGGATGTTGAAAGAAATGAAGGAACAGAATGAAAGAATGCGAATACATCTATTGTATGACATTGCATGTATGCTTAAGAAACATCTCCATGTAAGCCTGTAGTTTAATCATGCTAAGCTAGTTATTTCAGCTTTGCTATATTTATTATAGGCAAGTGGTAATGGTGAACTTTTGAGTAATGTACAACTGGCTATACCTATATTTCATGTCTATGGACATCAGGCCAAGTGTCAGGTAACTTTCTTTCCTTTTTCCTTCCCCCCCAATAATTAGCATGCTATTCATCCCTTCAGATTATGTATAGTCCAAGAAAACAAACAGGTTTTGGCCTGACTGATGGAGAGGTAGTAGAAAGGTTGTGGTCAAAACTCAGGCGCTACTCAAGAATGACCAAGGAGATGAGACCTAGTCATCGTATAGATGTGTTAACTGATATACTACTCCATCTTGGAAGGGAAGCAAACCTCAAACTTGGTATTATTTGTATTTAAAGGCACATACCTCAGATTCTGATGAAGATAATGCCAGGGAGGACTTATCTGAGATATTGAAAGCTAGGGCTATTCAAAGATACCAACTAGATCAGTGGCGTTTATATGAGGTGTGTATAACAGTTGCAATACTGCTTTTATTTCATTTAGCTGTCTACTCTTTAGAAAGAAACAGTTGACGATATAGTGGCTGCAGTGGGTCATGATGAAGGTGTACAATAATAATATGAACAACCAGACTAATAACACAGAAGATACTTGTTTATATCATCAGTTTACCTTTTTTGTAATATTATTTGCGTATTGAACAAACTCCATGGCTAATCTCCAAAACTGTCATTACTTGATCTGAAATGACTAGCTACACATACCCCAATGTGATTAGGTGATACACAAGCTATCCTGAAGCAATAGCCCTAAGAACCAGTGATCCTGGTATGGTAATTACCCAGGTAATTCTAGAAGCAATTGCAAAAGAATTTGTTCAACTATTTGCCAGGGTAACAAGATTCTAGCCAATCAAGAACATGAGGTGGAAGGTGAGGGCTGGAGGGGCTAGAGCCCCCCCCCCTAATATTCAGAAGGTGGGGGCTGAGCCCCCTCAAAAATGATGGACTATGACATGTTCTTAATAAGTATAACTGGAATAGCTTCTTTTTGTTGTTGTTGCAGTTGCTAGCTAACAAACTATAATATTCAGTGGGAATTGAGATATCACCCTAGAACCCCAATCCAATCAGGCTTAAAATTTTCCTGGGTGAGCATGCCCCCGACCCCCCTAGATGGCACACTTCACATGCTAGTGTGGTCACACTTTTATTACACCCAGCCCCCCCCCCCCCCCCCCCCCCCCCCCCCCCCCCAAAATAGATGACCTTCCTCCCCCTGTGAGGAATGAACTTCACCTCAATAACTCTGCTTGTTGAATTGTACCAGTCGCATGAAGGCACTCAAGACAAGCCCTACCACCCCTGGTAAATATTATGTCTTTGCCCATAAACTTGCTATAAACATTATTATGAAAATTCATCATTAGCTACTTGTTCCTCTTTGTTCTCTTTGTTCTATTCGTATAATTCTTACAGACACAGGTGTCCGCATAGGAGCCTATAATAAGGACAGAAAGTACAATCATTGTCATAATAGTTTTCTCATATACATACTGAAGGTACGGGAGCATGAAAATGGGTTGTTGATGTAGTAGCTATGGAGGAGATAGCTTGAGGGATGGATGAAGATACAGACGCTTGAGTTGCTATGGAGGAGATCACTTGTGGAGTGGATGAAGAGGATGTATTGGGTTGAGATTGTGAAGCAACTGAATAATGTAATGAAATAGTGTCAATATCGCAGCAAATGGTGTGCTTTATTCAGGGGATTCACCAGAACTCTGTGCCAACCTAATCCTGTGTATGCTGATCGGTCACACAAAAGATCAGAATGGAACGGACTGTGTTACCATTACTAGAAGCTAGCTACGTACTCCTGATAGGTATGTCTTCATGCTGTTTTTATAATGATAAAACTGACACAGTATTAGGAGTCATAAGAGAAAGGTTGAGAATGGGCATGTAAAAGGGTATAGTCCATATAAAGTCTGTGCAGTAAACCCACCTCTGACAAATATGATGTCATCTTGATAATTTATGATTTCTTGCAATTCACAAATTTTGTACAATCTTGGATTTTTAAACCCTAATCCCCCAGGCATATGAAGGACATTAAAGGATTTATGAGCATAAGGGACTTGTTTACAACTCTTCTTTCCAGTCAGATTCTCTATGGAATGATACACCCATGTAATAATTATATGATTACATCTGTGGAATACTTACTGTACTTTGTTAAGAAAATGCTTCTAACTCTTTCAATTAATTGATCTTTTGTGATTGTCAGTTCTTCTGTTGGTTGATTCTTTGCTGAATACATAGAATAATAACTAATATGAAATTCTATTGTTGACTTACCAGAAAGCATGTGGCTGACAAACATTGATGAAATGTGTTCATTTTTATCTAGCCACTTTTGGCCCAAATTACTGTAGCTACGGTAGTAGCTTCCATTGGCCCACAGCATTGCAACACCCTCTCCTCCCATCTTCTCAATGTAACTAATCTATTCAGTAATGCAGTAAACATTATGTAAGGGTGTGTGGTCTATCTCAACTTTCTAATCATACCTCTTGGTTGATTCTCTTCATGGATTTTTGAACTTCCTTCCACTTCTGCGCAGGTGGTATCCCTTCACCTTCTTTTCTTCTTTTTGCCCTATCACGAAATTCATCTTTCTCTTCCACAGAAAGTCTTTTCCATGAAGAGCTAATTGCTGATGAACATTCGCCAATGGTAGCTCCAGATCCTATGAGTATGGTGAGCCAGAGAGTATATCAAACCAGTGCAAAGAGTTGTCATAATGGTACTGCTAATAATTTTGCTTTTGAGACTCCATATTTTTTCTGTTACTATACATCATACTATCTTCACCAGTAATTAACTAGTGTCAAAACTGGAACCTGAATAGGACAACCATACCTTTATGGCCCTTCTGCGTCTTCATAAATTCATGATATCCATGAAAATTTTGTCGTTTTGGAATGGGTGCATCATGTTCTGCATCTTCTTGAGTGGTATTTTCTACCTTTCTTTTACGATTGCCAATCCAATTCTGCATAATGACAAAATGTTTATTATCAGGCCGATATCATGCCCTCCTGAGTATATACATAAGTGGTAAGCGAAACAGACAGCATGGACTGAATTCTAATATATTTAGTAGAAAAGAGCATTTAATTAAGAATGTTCCCTGTTGCCACCTACCCAAGAATGCATAGTTGTAGTTATGAGATAACATAGCTCTATTAGGTCATAGTAGTTACGACATTGCTTTCATACCATGACTTATTGGTCCATATACGCTCCTGGACTCAGAATCCATCCCCACCTACTGTCCCACCTCCCATAAGCTGTCCAAGTACATGTGATATCATAGCTAGCTACTCTAAATCCCATGACTGTATTGCATAGTGGGAAATTTTCATGGATTTTGTGGTTAAAAGCAGTTGAAAAAGACATGACCTTGAAAGTTTTACAAACTGTTACTCAGCTGTCTATGCTTAGCTTAGTCTTGATATAGTAATCCTCACCAATAAAGAATGCCTTTTCGGAAGTGCACTATTTGATATAATATATCTCACCTAATACATTTACTCCCATAGAGAAAAGTGCTCTTACTGTCATAAATTCCCTCCCTTAGGGTAAAGTGCGTTTATGACTCATAAACACACTGTTCCCCAGGCTATGAATAACAACAGTTTTAGGTTTTCTGAAGCTGACTTTCGGAAGATGATAATAATGAAGATAACCTGAGATAACATTGTCATTAACTAGTTATTACTAAAGAGTCTATTTCTGTCTCTGTATTATGTTGGTAGTTTATAGCTGACTGTTGGAAGGTGACTGTTGGAAGAAGATGATTATGAAGATAATGACATTATCTAACTATTACTAAAGTAGTGATTGTTGGAAAATGAAGAAGTCATCTGGCTGGGTCACAAGGAAACTTCATAGCTATTTCTTGCAATTTTCCACTGGAAGAAATTATTGTCTAAGGCACATTTGGTATTTGTTCAGTATTTTTTGGCGTCATATCTTCTGCTAGCTTAGCTAGTTCACTGTCGCTAGCAAAATGTGGGTGGAGGAACTCGTTAATAGCTGGGTGTGGTGGGCATGGGAGGAGTTCGAGTTGAGCCTCGTAGTTGTCGTAGTCTTCGCAAACGGGCTCGAGAGCACGAGGCTCTGTAGATTTGGCGTCTGAATAACCGCACATCCCAGGACAGGACAAGCCATGGCAGGAGTTTTCGTTTTGTTTCGTAACTAAGGGTAGCTAGCTAGCTGAAACTATAGACCGACCAATGAAATCATGCGCCCTGGGGATATATAACAGAACACGGTAGTCCTGGTGATTATGGCCAAATAAACAACCTTATCCTCGGGCTGCGCCGGTTGTTTATTGACCATAATCACCAGACCACCGTGTTCTAACTATTACATATCAGCTGCTTTAAGTTTCATAACAGCATTGTATCCTACGTACTTGAGCCTCATAAGCTCTTAAGGCATATAGCCCATAGCTAAAAATTGTACCAATCAAGTTGCTATTGAACTTTGAATTTCATCCCATGAGCTGGGGTGCACCATTTAGAATTTTGGTTGCTGCATACAGTTAATTGCATAGCTAACACAATCATATTGGGTTAGGAAATCAACAAACAGTACAAACAGATATTACCTTCACTATCTTCCTATTAAGTTTTGTTTCATCAACAGCTTTCTCAATTAGGCTCGTTGAAAGGGTATTGGTCACTGATGTTGATACCATACCTCTCTGGAACAAACCTTCAAGTACCTGTTTGTTTTCATCGCTAATTTTTTTATCTACATAATAAAGAGTAACATTGCTATAAATATTATACTACTCAGAATGAGACAAAATTATTTACCTCAAGCTAAAATTAATGAATAATAGTTATGGTTTTTACCAAATTATGTGTGATCATTTTCAGTATACATACATGTATTGATATCCATAATTATTATCTTTAGAACCTTGTTGATAAGTAACGATTGGCTGGAAAACCAGAGAAAAATTTTCTCTCTCATTTCCCAGATGTTCCCACACGAAGCTCAGGAGAACATCTGGGGATTGTTCAAGACATTGTGACAGAGGCAGCACACAATGTCTTTTATCAAGTGACTGACATGAGAAGCTTAAATGCTTAAAAGGCTGCCCTGTTACATTTGTGAGGTTGAGAAGAGTACCCATCCAGTGATTTCCTATGTAATTTCATGCTTTTAAAATATCATCCACAACATCTTCTCAGCTTGCTCTAAAGATTCTCTAGGTAAAGGTCCACTTATGTAGCTCATTCTGGGTTTTAATTGGACAGATCTCTGAGCAAGATTTTGGACTAACAGGGGCTTGAATTGGGCTATTAGAATATTAGGTAGATCTCATACAAACTCCCATGATTGGTTGATCAGCCGATGGCACTGATGGAGTAGTTCTTCTAGCGGCTTACTTTGCAGTTCAGAACAAGAGCTATATACGTAGCTTTATTTGCTTTTGTCTTTTTTCCATGGATCTAAATAGCTGTAACACGAGCCAAATAGGCCACATGGTAAGATTGGAATATGGTCTACTGGCAACACCAGCCACCATCCAAGGAAATCCTGGATCAGCCCTGCTAAAGTCCCCAGATGGCCTCTACCCAAGATGTACATAATCTGGAAACAAGACTAGTGCAAGGGCATAACACCCTAGCCCACCGATGCACCAAGTACTTGATACTCTCTTGTAGCTACAAAGTTTGGCTACTCTAGCTGACTTACTCATAGTGGGAAAAAAGAAAGAAAAATGACAGGAGGCAGCACTCTCCACTACAGCCACGTGGTCATGCCTGACGTAGTGCGCGTGCTATGTGAACGCAATGCATTATCTATGGTTCTACAGTGAATTGCAATAGCGTTGAGAAATTCCGTCAAGCGTGACGACCTCTTACAGTCAATTGCAGACATTCCGTATGAAGCATATGGTTTGTGCGTGCCATAAATTTTAGTTATTAACCATAGATATTTTTATTTTATTTTTTTTTTTTAAATTTAACGTTGCTCAGCAACTGAAATATAAGGATGTAGAGAGGAGAAGTAAATAATAAGAAAAGTGAGACAAAAGGTTAGGGTGACGTGTGATTAGTCCAATGCTGGGATGTGGCAGACCCGGGTGATAAGATCTGTTGGGGCCTCCGGTTCCCTGGTTGCATGGCCAATGGTGGAACGGGCGCCCCTGATGCTCATGATAGCTGCACGTAGCAGAGAGAATGAGAGACGACATCGGATCCAGCCCATGGTGTTGCTGTAGATATCATCTCTTTTTGTTGAAATAGAAGTGTTGATAGGCCTAAATTTGTATGGCACGCACAAACCATACGCTTCCGACGGAAATTCGAACGGAGCTGCAATTGACTGGGGTCTGACTAAAACACGGACCGGACCGGACCACCGGACCATGGACGCCGGACCACGATAAACTTTTGCGCACGAAGTCAAAATGCGCATGCGCGCTTGATTGCAAAGCTCTGGGACACAGCCCTGGACTTTGGCCAAAGAGGTACCAAGGCAATACAGTCACTATTCAAAGAAATGACCATACCCGTGTTTTGGCAGCATCCCATGGAGCCTATGCGATCAGTCAATTCCAGAGTCTATGGCGTAGATCACTATGTGAATGAATACATCCAAGGACAAGAGATGACCAAGGAAAGATATCGAAAAGACCTTTCCTGGACCTTGCACTTATCATTGCACTGTTTTCTACCACACCCACCTGACGGGGGCAGTTTTCTCATTTTATCAACATTATGATAATAATAAATAAATTACAATAGAAATTTATTCCCACCTTGCACGTGACTCCTGAGTACTTGACCAAGGAAGATATCAAAAAGACCCTTCCTGGACCTTCAAAATGATAGGATACGTATGTTGTGTGCTGCAACATATAAACAGTATGTATACTGTATGCAGTAGCTAGCTATATAATATGGTTTGCTCAGATCGTAGATTTCTACTTATTTTTGATTGTGGAAGAATGCAATAAGAAACTTGAAAAGTGTCTTCTGTGTGTCAACTTTTTTATACAAGCTCCTACTTGGATGTTCTGAAGTTGAATCTTGGATTAAAGTAACTGATAAGATGCTTGACTTACTGCACATTTTGTAAGCATTTCATGTTGTCACCCAATAATGAATCATAATATCTGATCTCATACTTCTCAAAATTGAGAGTCCAATGACACCCCAAAAGTATTGGTATGATAAATTTCTTTTACTGCGCTAGCTATATCCACCTATATAATTATTAGCACAACTAGCTATTAGCCTATAAGTTTTAAGTCACCTAGCTATATAGCTACTCTGTCTATATACCACTAGATGATAGTATTTATGTCCACACAGCAAATATATAATGACTAAACATCCTAGCTCAAAATGGAGATTGTTTTCTGCTAAAGTGAGTTAAGCTAGCTAGTTGTATGTGTGGTGTTGCCATTAGCCAGTAGCTATAGCTATAGCTATTATGGAACTATTTTTCAAACAGAATATCCCTGCACAACACAACTTATGGCCACGATTGTGGAGTATTTTTGTGCTTAGTAAGTGTTACATGATAGTACAAGCTCTAGCCATAATTATGCATTACTGTTATGATAATAGCAATAGCTAGTATGCACACTACCAGGCCATTCACCTTCTCTCAGGTGGGTTGATTTAATAACCATATACTCAGCTAACTATTGTTATGGTCTTTTTACTCATACAGAATGATATTCCTTTGAAAAGGAAACAGATGCAATTAGAAATTGCAAGATTTTGATTTAATATTAATATTAACTAGTTCAGCAAGTGTGAACTGTAGCTAGCTATGTAGGCTAGCTAAGTGTTATGGGAGCAACTTTATTAGTGGTCCATGGTCTGTGATTTTGTCAGCCCCACCTGGCCATGGCAATTCCAATTCAATTCAAGTTTGAATAAGCCGCAGGGGCACAAACAGGTAGGAGTGAAATAAAAACGAGAAAACTGCCCCCGTCAGGTGGGTGTGGTGGAAAACAGTGCAATAATAAATGCAAGGTCCAGGAAGGGTCTTTTCGATATCTTCCTTGGTCTCTTGTCCTTGGATGTGTTCATTCAGTGACATAGTGATCTACCCTAGACTCTGGAATTGACTGATCGCATAGGCTGCATGGGATGCTGCCAAAATACAGGTCTGGTCATTTCTTTGAATAATGACTGTACTGCCTTGGTACCTCTTTGGCCAAAGTCCAGGGCCAGCTGTGTACGTCCCAGATCTTTGCAATCAAGCGCGCATGCGCATTTTTGACTTCGTGCGCAAAAGTTTATCGCGGTCCGGTGGTCCGGTCCGGTGTTATAGTGATATGTGTTTCCCAGTGGCGCGTGTTCCCCGAACGCATAACTCTAGGGATATCTGTTCTCCCGAACGCATAACACTGGATTTCGTTTTTTTAAAGCGCTCAGGGATAGATGTTCCCCAGGGTAAATTGTTCCCTCGCCTGCCGGGATTAGCTATGCCATAATCTGATAGCTACTAATGGTGTGTGGTCTTTGTACATGTGTGGTGGAGGTAATCTGCAATTCAGGGGTGGCATGCAGTAGATATAATCCCTTAATTGTAGCTATAAACTACAGACAAAAAATGCTTGGTCCATTTTAGAGAGGTTCCACTGTATAATAGTTTGCTATAACAAAGCATATGAATATGATTATAGCTATTCAGTTATAATGAGCTTGTTATAGCAGTAGCTTGACCACAGGGGATGCTCCAGATTGTGTGTGAGCAGGGGCAGAAACACCACAACAAAAGTGGGGGGGGGGGGGGGGGGGGGGGGGGGGCTGGTGGCACATACCACAATGTACTAATAATACATGTATATTAAATTATCAACTGTCAAAAAGTGGGCATCAACTGTCAAAAAGTGGGGGGGCTAGAGCCCCCCTGCCCCCCCCAGTATCTCTGCCACTGGTGAGGAGTTGGATTGGGCTATATACTCTCTCCAGAAGGAGTTGTCAGAAGCTGTATCTGTGCTGAAGAATTATGACTGGCTATTCTCTTATACTACCCATGATATTTTTCCCTGCAAGCAATTCAAACCTCCAACAGGTCAACTCTTGCCAACTATTTAGTTCAAATAAAATATCACAAAATGTCAGTCTTTGTGAGAGTGTGGTACATTCGTGGGACACTGTACCATTTCCCTATCTTCAAAATAGTGCATTTAAAATAGCTATCAAAAAAATTTTTGTAGTTAGTGTTTTGTCGTTTTTTTTTGGTTTTTTTTTTTTTGTTGTTGTTTTCGTTTTTGTTGTTGATTTTTCCCCATTGTTCTGTTTTCCCTATCTCTTGTGTAGGGCCATGCTATGCTAGTTGATGCATGGTCCTGGTGTTGTACACCAAATTATTTACAAAAAAAAGTGATATCATAGTGATACATTAATTATAGCTATAGCTATTCTTTGTTCTGTTTGAGTAACTGCTGCAAATCTTGATTTCTTTTGCATCTTTAGCTATAGCAGAGTCCAAATCTTTTGCTTATAAGGAGAATCATTGCCTGCATTTAAAAGAAAGTATCATTTCAAGCATTATAGCTACGTATAGCTAGCTTTGTACCAATAGCAGCTACTTCAGGCCAGAGCACATAACTTGCAATATAGCTATACAGGTTGGTAATTGTTTTCTTATTTTGAACATCACTCTGAATACCCCTCAAGTAAGTGTCCACCTCAGCTGTCTGTTAATGTTGTAACAATTAACAACCAATGAATAATAACTCTATAGCTAATAGCTATATCTAATCTGGGCATATATACCATGTCATTGGGCTACTGTGATGAAAACTTCCTCCTCTCTCCCTTTGATGGGGAAAAAGAGTATGTACTCTGGACAGATCCTTCCACTATACTCCGCCATAATAATCTCTCACATCATGGTAAGCTAGCTAGATACATGCTAATATCCCATGCATGGTTCAGAGTGCATTATGTAAACTGAGTCAGTGATATGTGCTTATCTCATGCACAGTCCATTCAGATTGCATTAATTTGAGGGGAACACATTATCACTGACAATAGAAGTCGGTGATATGTGTTTATCTCATGCAAGTCAATTCAGATTGCTGAGGGGAAACACATATCACTGTCAATAAAAGTTGGTGATATGTGTTTATCTCATGCACAGTCCATTCAGATTGCATTAATATGAGGGGAAACACATATCACTGTCAATAAAAGTTGGTGATATGTGTTTATCTCATGCACAGTCCATTCAGATTGCATTAATATGAGGGGAAACATAATTATTATATCACTGATAATAGAAGTCAGTGATTTGTGTTTATCTCATGCAAGTCCATTCACAGGGTTTCATCTAGGAATTTTACCTTGGGGGGAAGCTCACCGATCGGAAGATACGGGAGGGGGATGTGCCCTCCCCCCCTCCCGCGCAAAGCCAAAAATGTTTACCAATCTGAAGTATCCCAAATTGGTCCTTAATTACTCCCTTTGGTGACTACATGTAACAACCTGTGGTCACCAAAGGGAGCAGCCTTGGGGGGGGGGGGGGGGGGGGGGGTAGTGCAGTAGATGAAACCCTGATTCAGATTGCATTAAATTAAGTCAATGAGGGGAAATACATATCACTGACAATATAGAAGTCAGTGATATGTGTTTATCTCATGCACAGTCCATTCAGATTGCATTAAACTGAGGGGAAGCACATATCACTGACAATAGAAGTCAACTGACAATAGAAGTCAGTGATGTGTGTTTATCTCATGCAAGTCCATTCAGATTGCATTAAGTTGAGGGGAAACACATATCACTGACAATAGAAGCCAGTGATATGTGTTTATCTCACGCACTGACAATAGAAGTCAGTGATAATTGTTTATCTCATGCATGTCCATTCAGATAGGAAACACATCACTGACAATAGAAGTCAGTGATATGTGTTTATCTCATAAGCAGTCAATTCAGATTGCATTAAATTGAGGGGAAACACATATCACTGACATTAAAAGTCAGTGATATGTGTTTATCTCATGCAGGTCCATTCAGATTGCATTAAATTGAGTTAATGAGTGAAAACACATAGCCACTCCCCTCAAAAGTTTACCAGAGGCCCACAATAATTGATTCAGCAGTGGATATCTATCACTCGATCCTTTCGTACGTGATATGTGTTTATCTCATAAGCAGTCAATTCAGATTGCATTAAATTGAGGGGAAACACATATCACTGACATTAAAAGTCAGTGATATGTGTTTATCTCATGCAGGTCCATTCAGATTGCATTAAATTGAGTTAATGAGTGAAAACACATAGCCACTCCCCTCAAAAGTTTACCAGAGGCCCACAATAATTGATTCACCAGTGGATATCTATCACTCGATCCTTTCGTACGAAAGCTTAGTTCTATTTAAAGTTTCACTGTGACAATCAAATTGTAGATAGAAACCATAAACACATATCACTGACTTCTATATTGTCAGTGATTATTAGAGAAGTGGATAAGGGTAGTGTGATTGCTTTGAAGGCAGTTGTGTGTTAGTTCGAATCTGATTTTCTTCATAAGTTTATCTCATGTCATGCATTAAATTGAGGGGAAACATATATCACTGACAATAGAAGTCAGTGATATGTGTTTATCTCATGAACAGTCCAGTCCATTCAGATTGCATTAAATTGAGGGGAAACACATATCACTGATGATAGAAGTCAGTGATATGTGTTTATCTCATGCACAGTCCATTCTGATTGAGGGGAAGCATATATCACTGACAATAGAAGTCAGTGATATGTGTTTATCTCATGAACAGTCCAGTCCATTCAGATTGCATTAAATTGAGGGGAAACACATATCACTGATGATAGAAGTCAGTGATATGTGTTTATCTCATGCACAGTCCATTCTGATTGAGGGGAAGCATATATCACTGACAATAGAAGTCAGTGATAATTGTTTATCTCATGCAAGTCCATTCAGATTGCATTAAATTGAGGAGAAACACATATCACTGACAATAGAAGCCAGTGATATGTGTTTATCTCATGCAAGTCCATTCAGATTGCATTAAATTGAGGGGAAACGCATATCACTGACATTAGAAGTCAGTGATATGTGTGCAGGTCCATTCAGATTGCATTATATTGAGGGGAAACACAATAATTATAAGTCAGTGATCATGCACAGTCCACATTAAATTGAGGGGAAACAGAATCAGTGATATGTGCTTATCCCATGTTACGATGTAGCTAGAGTTCATTCAGATTGCATTAAACTGAGGGGAACATATCACTGACAATAGAAGTCATGTGTTCTATTTTATGCACAGTCACATTATTCAGATTGCATTAAACTGAGGGGAAACATAATAATAGAAGTCTGAGATATGCGCGCATAGGACCAAGAATGTCTCAGTCTTTTATATATAAGGCATGATGTGGTTAGGAAAAATGATGAGCTGTGATGAGCAAGTCTGTATCTAATGAAAAATGTGCAGGCTCTTGAGCCAATAGAGGTTAGCTTGTGAGTGGGGACACTATAGTCTATTATGGGAGCATACTCTGTTCATTCCATGGACAATATCTATGTAGCTACTAACTGCCCTCACAATGAAAATACTGCAATCATATCATATTGGCCATTGAAATGGCTCTAACATGCATGCTGAAGTGATTTCGTGCTTGCACTTCGCCTTGCAGTTTTACCCTCTCTATAGTTGTTACACTAATGGACCAAATCTGGCAAGACCAAATGTACATTGCATGATAGGCTCCTGCATGCAGAGTTGTCAGCAAATAGTCTGTTACTAGCTCTTCTAATGATGGCCAGCTGAACTTCAGACCAACATGTGCACAAGTGTATGTGATGATTGAATTATCACTAGCTATGTAGCTATAGCTAAAGCTACTCTAACCTTCTCTTCATGTAATAATTTGGCCAATAATAACAAGCCTTTATTTAACCAAATAGTATTCTATGCCGTCGAATGACATTCCATAAAGACCCTGTCTACTTCATTTCTTCCTTGAAGTATAAGTCTTTGGAAAGTAGAACCATCAGAATGTAGTGCAGCTGATCACCTATCAGCTGATAACTCTTGCTTGCCCTTATCTGATTGCTGTTAAAACCAAGAAGATATTCTTGCTTCTCAATATAACCCAAGTAGCTATCTTTCTTCTTCCATGCCACACTTTGCTACTAGCATCAAACGAAAATTAGCACGTGGGGAACACATATCACTGCAGGTTTTGAGAGTGACGTTTGATTTCGCGTGGGCGAACAGATATCCCTAGAGTTATGCGTTCGGGGAACACGCGCCACTGGGAAACACATATCACTGTAACACCGGTCCGTGTTTTAGTCAGACCCAGCCCGTAAGAGGTCGTCACGCTTGACGGAATTTCTCAACGCTATTGCAATTCACTGTACACAGGTGCTGATAAATCCTTGCTGCGTATTTAGATAAAAGCTGATAACTCCCTTCTATAGATTGCGTGATAATACGCGAACCGGGTGCTCTCCCTTCTTCGTGGGAGGGGCCTGGGAACGAGGCTAAGTCCAGACAGAAGCATGATCATTCCACTACATAGTTTCACAGGAAAGGTACACTGTCTATTTTTTCTCTCTGAATAAATGAGCATTAAATGTAGCATAAATTCTAACAACAGTTCAACAAAATTTGAATTATAACAATACATGTAGCTAGATAATATAAGTGAGTATACAAATAAGATCACAGAGTTATCCTGGAGAAGCTGTGCAGGGTTTGTGGCAAGCTTATAGCCACAAAATCAGGGCATCTTTGCAGCAATCATCTGGATGACCTACTCAACGTCTTTGGGGTGTCGGCAGAATCTGATAACCCAAACATGCACTTTTTGCCATGCTTGCAAACTTGTCACAGAGCTATCACTACCTGCCAACATAGAACAGTGATTATTGAGGGGTGGTGTAGGCATGATGACAGTTCTTGTACTGTTTGTGAGCACTACACAGTGATTCAGCAGGTAGCTATAATTATAAGGAATTCGAGCATTAAATTCAGTGGAAGGGTCAAATTTTTCCATGAATTGGTCATTAGGTTATGGCTAATATATAGTTGCAGATTAAATTTTCCTGAACATCTGGCTAGCTTGATATCTGATGAACACATAACAAGCTACCTATATATCATTCATGCTTTGCATACTTCAAAAAAAAAATATATAATAATAATAATAATAATAATAATAATAATAATAATAATAATAATAATAATAATAATAATAATAATAATTCAAACTCTGCTTATTATTCTCAGCTAACATGATAAAAATTCAATAGAATTAGTTCTCATAAAATTAGCTTATGAAACAAACCACCAACGTTTCGACCAGAATACTCTAGCCTTCATCAGGGTGATACAAAAAATGCACACAGAAACGTCCTTATATAGCTACGCTCGTTATCTAGACAACGCACATGCAAACGCCTATGGATATTATATTATAGCATGCCAATACCTGAAGTCATAAACACTATTTCCCTAAGGCTTTAAGCGTAGAAAGAAAAATCTGCTGTTGCTGATCATGCCTGGAGTAATCATCATCCTATATTATGGAAGGAAGCTTCAGTTGTAGATCAAGCTAGGACTAGGAAGGAGCTGCTTCTAAAAGAAGCGCTTTATATTGGTTTAACTTCAGAAGAGCAGCGTTTTAATAGGGATGTAGGTCTAGAACTTCAAGGTTGCTGGGTTTCTACGCTTAAAGCCTTAGGGAAATAGTGTTTATGACTTCAGGTATTGGCATGCTATAATATAATATCCATAGGCGTTTGCATGTGCGTTGTCTAGATAACGAGCGTAGCTATATAAGGACGTTTCTGTGTGCATTTTTTGTATCACCCTGATGAAGGCTGGAGTATTCTGGTCGAAACGTTGGTGGTTTGTTTCATAAGCTAATTTTATGAGAATTAATTCTATTGAATAATAATAATAATAATAATAATACATTTCCACACCTCTTCAGTGATAATGATATCCAAGTCGATATTTGCATGGATAAAGTGGCCGTCCTGATTCCTGCGAACTGTCCCCTTAATGCCTACACCCATGCAATATTAACAATCATTTCACAGGAAAAAAAAAAAATCATGCAACAATTGAGCGATTGGAATTGTATACATAGCTAACTGAGTCCCTCCGAAAAACTATTACCTGGGAATTTTCAATGCTGTACTACACTTCTATGAATTCAAATAAATAGGACCCTGGCACTAAATCTAATGAAAGACATCTTCTAACTATGATATAAATCTATGCCAAAATTATAATCCAGTCACCTTGGAGGTAAACTTACACAGCCATGCAATCAATGCCAAGTCTCAAAAATCTTGAATCATAATTAGCTTACAAAAGGTTGCATGCAGAGGCTGCAGATACATGCATACGTTATGGCATGGACCCTACACACTTACCCATTAAGCAGTGTTCTTTTGTGTTCTGGAAAATGGATTTCTGGTCGAGGTAAGTTTTGTTGCCTGGTCTGTTGATGTTTGACTTAACCCAGCAAATGTCCTCGCAAACTTCTTGAAACACTCTCTCCCTGCATGGAGGAGGAAGCCACCGGTCCATGCTGAACATTGCTTATTACAGCTATCAGCTCCTTTATTAATTACTGCAGCTAATTGCTCCCTATAATATCTCCTCTCTTATGAAAATAGCTACTAAGGCCTGGGATGTTATAATCAAGGCAAGCAAATTGCATTTCTGAAAGAACATCAGTATTAATTCTATAAGTACATGCAGTGGAACCTCTGAATAACTTGGGATCCATGCAGCCTTTTCCTCTTTGGAGGCAGTGTATGCATGTATATACAAAGATATGAGAGAAAGTGTGTCCTTTTATTAAGGTTCCACTGCATAGCTATAGAGTACCTCTTGCGGCCATGGAATAATGTAATAATGTAGCTACTTAAATATATAATGGGGAAAAATCTAATTTCTGTGTTCCACCAAAATAGCTTACACTGCATTACAGATGTCAATGATGCATGCAAGCAGCTATAATGAGTAATCATATTCATTATCCATGGGATTCATAACATAGCTACACTAAGTTCACATGCAGGAAGCATGTATAGCTATATTCATGAAGACTCCACACATAGCTACACACGTAATGGAAATCATATGACACACTAGCTAGATTTGAATTGTGTTTTTGAATCACAATGTGCAGATTGTTTAGTCTCACAAGAATAAACAAAAACAGAAGATTCACGAGTGTTGGCTATGATAGCAGTTCCACTTAGACCGCAGCTCTTGATCAAAGATCTGATAGAGTGAGAGTTAATAGGTAATTAATTCAGTCTTATAAAGCTATAAGGATATAGATTCAACTAGAATATGTCCACTATGAGTGGTGGTGGCACACCATCACCTGTCTGATGACGATTCACTATACTCAAGAAGCTTGAAAAGGAGTTAGCTTGTCCAGTTTGTCTGCTCCAGTTGAAGGAGCCCAAGTTCCTTCAGTGTTCTGTAGATGTTGCATCCAACAGCTCACAAAACAGGAACTAATGGAAATCAATTGTCCTGTCTGTCATCAAGCCACATCCCTCCCATTTGGAGGTGTGGCAGATCTACAGACTGCTTCTATTATCCAGAACATAATGGATCACATACACGAAGTGAATGGCCAAAGGAGTAGAAGGTATTATGACCACACCCTCAATTTGGACACTCCAATTGTGAGTATTGAGAGGGGAGAGGGACCATGGGAAGTGGCTATGGGCAAAAACAAAAGAGGAGATTTTCGTGGTTGAAAATGGTGGAAATTGTGTCTCTGTATTCAATGATAAAGGAGCCAAACTTTGATCCTTTGGAATGTGTGGATCCTGTGAGGGACAGTTGGACAGTCCTCGGGGAGTGGCAGTTGACAGCGAAGGATGTGTGTTAGTGGTGGACAAGAAAAATCATCGAGTCCAAAAGTTCTCAGAAGATGGGAAATTGCTCACCACAGTAGGTAGATGTGGGAACGGACCCTTAGAGTTTGAGTTTCCCTACAGCATTGCCGTGCACCTTCACACGCAAGACATAATATACATCACAGAAATTGACAATCAGAGAGTGCAAGAAAGATTTGACTTTCTCTCACAGTTTTGGCAGGAGAGGTTGATCAGAATTTATGTTCCCGTCTGACGTGTCTTGCAGTGCCAGTGGCAAAGTGTATGTTGCTGATACCAATTCCATCCAAGTCTTTACAGATAAGGGATCGCTTATTGATAAGTTTGATGAGAGACGTAGAGACGATATGAAACAGGTTCATCCTGTTTGCATCTGCATCAGTGATGATGTGGTGTTTGTCAGTCACTGGGAAGGGAACAGGGTCATGGCATTCAGTGATGATGGAAAACCACTCGTATTGGATGAGAGAGGGAAAGGAGAGGGTGTGTGTCATCCTCGTGGAATGGCAGTGGATGGAAGAGGCAGAGTGTGGCTTGCTGACCAAAACCATGTACGATGCTTCAAAATAAAGATGCCATGCACGAAAACAGATACATCAATACTCATCTCTACTTACTGTATTACAGATGGTTAGCTTGTTATTGGATAATGAACCATGTATTGTTGTGATAAACTACAATTCCCATAATCATCATTGTTGTGTTCCCAAATGTTTTTTTTTGTGTAAACTTTAGACGTGGGGAAAGATACACTAACACCCCACACATGATATGCGCATGAAGTAACATCCATACCTAGTATATTGACTCACCAAAGAGTAGAGGATCATATCTATTCCTTGAACCACACCCACCCATGTCTTGAATTCTTGAACTACACCCACCTGTACTGAACCACACCCACATGAATCACACCCACCCACACCTAGCCGAAATCTTGAACCACACCCACTGATACCTAAATCCATACCCTTGAGCCACACCCACCTATGTCCAAGCCCTCGCTGGAACCACTCCAGAGGAAGATAAAGGACCTTTGTGCGGATACCTCCTCCAGTTTGAATCCCATGATGTCCTCCCACTCCTACGGCTCCCAACTGAAGGTGACCCCACTGGCCCTGCGCTGTAACTCCTCCAGGGGTGGGGTGATCAGGATCACATCGAACTTGGTGCTCAGGGAGTTCAAGTCAAAGGTACGAAGGTCATACTTGAGGTACATGGGGTGAGTGGCACGCTTCTTGATCTGTTCATCCTGTGCACGAGAACAAAGAAAAGGAAACCACTCTCACCTCTCTCAACTTATTTAATTAACGTCATTTACATAAATATATTGATATGATATATTAAGAGGAAACCCCTGTGATCTACAGCATCATCCCCTTGCCACTCCATTATTAAGAGGAACCCCTGTAATCCACAGCATCATCCCCTTGCCACTCCATTATTAAGAGGAACCCCCTGTGATCTACAGCATCATCCCCTTGCCACTCCATTATTAAGAGGAACCCCTGTAATCCACAGCATCATCCCCTTGCCACTCCATTATTAAGAGGAACCCCCTGTAATCTACAGCATCATCCCCTTGCCACTCCATTATTAAGAGGAACCCCCTGTAATCTACAGCATCATCCCCTTGCCACTCCATTATTAAGAGGAACCCCCTGTGATCTACAGCATCATCCCCTTGCCACTCCATTATTAAGAGGAACCCCCTGTAATCCACAGCATCATCCCCTTGCCACTCCATTATTAAGAGGAACCCCCTGTAATCTACAGCATCATCCCCTTGCCACTCCATTATTAAGAGGAACCCCCTGTGATCTACAGCATCATCCCCTTGCCACTCCATTATTAAGAGGAACCCCCTGTGATCTACAGCATCATCCCCTTGCCACTCCATTATTAAGAGGAATCCCCTGTAATCTATAGCATCACACTTGAGGTAGCCTCATCCCCCCAGGCCCTCTTTTTAGTTAGGAGGGCCTGGTACGCAAAGTCACGGGGGGATAGAACTGGGTAGAACTGTCTTAATTGGGCGTGGGTAGTGCACAAGAGCATGCCCATGCATTTGGGCTACGGACTGGAGCGACTACAGGATCAACCTAAAGGCACCAGGTGTTCAGAAGAACTTCTGCTACAACAAAATGACCAATTCGCTATGGCCATACAACCAAGGACTTATTCAAACTCGTGAAGAATTCTGCGCTAAGCCTAAAATCTAGACTACTTGATAGCTTTACTATCTAACGATAGGCAGCTCCAATACTATCTGCTGCTAGCGTAGCAACACTCGAATTCAGTGGCAGGTCAATGGCTCAATGTCTCTTCTTTCTTAGGCCTGGCCGGGCAGGGCCATGTGCTCATGTGTGGTCGTAAGCACCGGTGACGTATGCGATGGGAATGTGTTTCCTTGGACACACCCACGCTATGGGTTTCTATGGTTTTCGTGTACCAGGCCCTCCACAATCATAATTAAAGAGGGCCTGGGGACGAGGCTAACTTGAGGTACATGGATTGTTCATGGGGATCTGTGCAAAGAAGCAACCACTCTCAACTAATTAATGTCCTAATCTTAGGGGCAGATCACATACATCATTGTAGCCAGGTGTACAACAAACAGATGCAGATGACATACACCATTATCATCTAACCTTGGTCTGACTGCAAAGAATGAGATAACTGAGCATTATGCATTAAACAGCTGCAACCTTACATGTGTACTACAATAACAACACCTGCGAATTATGTTAGCAAATGCATGCATGACTAATCTGGTGTGCTACATTAAGAATAACTAATCTACAATACAAAAAGAAGGGGATAGAACTGAAGGCATAGCGCCCTGCTATGCCTTAACTTTCAGATAGGTTCTGAAATGAAAAATCTTTGCAGATTGTGTAATTATTTTGGATTGGAATTATGGGCTATAATAATAGTGGCCCCTATAAGTCCCAATATAAAATTTAATACAAGACCTTCCAGTATAGAATGGTGAGCTATAAATGGAGGCCAGAGAAGCTTGTAGTTGCTGTTCCAGTTCTTACATGTGGACTTTGACAAGCGTCATCTGTTTGGTCAAATCCTCTTCTCCACCACAGCCATTCGAGAATCAGAGCTGCTCCCCAGGGGTGTGTGACCTTTGCACCCACAGCATTAGTTTTAATTTGGAAGAAAGAAGGGGAGAAGTACAAGTTTAGGGGTGTGGCACATAATAAACTAAAAGGATTATAGCTAATGACTACATCTGTCCCACCTTTTCCCCTAGCTAGTACATACACAGCTTCTGCCTAGAGGTTAAGGTGGCACTCAAAGGATAATGGTTTTCCCCAAGCCAGGTACTCCCTTTACTTCTCAACCTTGGGCACCCAGTGTGACGCAAAAGATTCTAGTACAAGCAAGTGGTCATGCAGGATGAGGTGACATGCACAAACCTACCCAGTCCTTTAGTTGTCCTTGCCACTGGCAGCCTAGCTCATGATGCTGGCACAGGGCTAGGATTTCCCTCTGCACTGCTTTATCTGGGTACTGCATGAATGCAGGTAGCTACACAGACCTACAATCGGTCTGTTATTTTGAGAAAGCAAGAATTATGCTATTACAATTATTGGTTATGATGTCATTCCATAAATTTGTCATTCATATAGATGCTCACATTTTACCCAAGTGTAGTTTTGGTTGAACTAAAACTAAAGCAGTCATAAATTATTTAAAAAGAAAGTAGGGATGGCTGTATGCGGTTCGAAAAGAGTGAACTTCAGTCAAGTTACCTTACCCATCATCAATATTACGACCTAACTATTCCTATTTCATTCCCATAACTATTTCATTCCCATAACAGGCCAAGATGAGATATAAAGGGAGTGAAGTAGCTCGTAGGTTGGTAATATTGGTGATGGGTAAAGTGTTACTTGACTGAAGTTCACTCTCTTGTTGCTGAACTTTTTTGAACTGCACACAGCCATCCCTACTTCTCTTTTTTATAAAGGAAAAATATAAAAAAGAGAAATAGGGATGGCTGTGTGCAGGTTCAGCAACAAGGGAGTGAACTTCAGTCAAGTAACCCCTTACCCATTACCAATATCACCAAACTATGAGCCAACTATTCCTACTTCACTCCCATGACAGGTCAAGATGATATAACGGAAGTTAGCTCGTAGTTTGGTAATGGGTAAGGGGTTACTTGACTGAAGTTCCCTAGTTGCTGAATTTTTTGAACTGCACACAGCCATCCCTACTTCTCTTTTTTTCCTTTACTTGTTCATCACCTTTTTTGATGTAATGCAGATAGCTATTGAAGATATGGTTCATGTAATTATAGTCTCAGAGATACTTATTACTTTATAACTATTGTTTATTTTATTATAGGCAACTGGATGCTGTGACTCCTATCCATCCCAAATATGTATTGTAGCTATGCAGTTCATCGGAGTTTTCATCATTGTGAGCCAAAATGAATCTAGCTATCTGGAAGCTGATGGAGCTCGTATCTGTACAGTTTATCGGCCTTTACTGGTGTTGTACTTGATTAGTGTTGCATCACTCCATTCAAGGCTTGATTCATAACCAGACCGCAGTAAGTGGGCTCAGAGTCAGATGCGAGATCAAGGTCCAAGAATCACATGGGGGTGGGGCATAAAAATGTCTGCCACATTGTAGGTGGAAAGCTAGCAGGTTGGAAAATGACAAACTATTTTTGAACATGTCGAGTTGAAGGTAAAGGACTATAGCAGAGTCAATTTTGAGTAGTGTGGTATAAAAATTATAGCATTTGAACGAACCATATCTGAAATGAAAGATGATGAATGACCAGATGAAAACGGCGATTTTAGAAATCGCTGTAAAATGACAATGATTTATCTTCTGCTCTTCATACTTGAGTCCTAGCACATTGAAGATGTTCTGTCTTCAAGGTTGATAGTAGAAGAGAAGTATTCCTGCATAATGAAAAAAATGTTTTGTATTAGTGCAATGGGGCAATCCGTGCCATCCCTAGTCTGGCGTGGCCACCCCTCGTGCAAGGCCGACAAGGATAGCACGTGCATGGTATATAGTATTAAAGTTTCCAATCCTGTTCCGTGTCTAGTATTGCATGGACCCAAAGATGTGCATCAGGGGGGTAATTTCCATTAAAGCCAGGCTGGACCAATATTTTGCAAATGACTTTGCAAATGATAACGCAAATGATGCTGCAAATGACTTTATTGCTGGACATGAAAACAGACTATCCGGAAATTTCTAATAATGTCAATACATGTCAAAATCCCCTCAGATTGCTTCTCAGATACCCTAAATGTGCACAACTGGGGGGACATACCCCCAGAACCCCGCGCTTTACGCGCTGTATGGTCACATGCACAATGGCCTGACCAAATAAAATCTCAGGTCCGGCGATCGCCGGACCTATGCTTTAGCTAGACTCACCAAACAT
Source organism: Crambe crambe (assembly GCA_963924555.1). Taxonomy (NCBI): domain Eukaryota; kingdom Metazoa; phylum Porifera; class Demospongiae; order Poecilosclerida; family Crambeidae; genus Crambe; species Crambe crambe. The sequence continues at coordinate 8,513,064 of OZ004586.1, read as the reverse complement.
CCTCTGCATAAACGATCCCTATCTTTAGTTTGCCTGGGTCCTTTAATAGTGCACACATTTGAGCCTTCCGGCGGGGAAGAGGGCGCAGTCGAGTCCCCGAGAGCCCGCCTCTAGCTTCCGCGGATCCGGCCGGCCGGAAAGGGTGATGGTGAGCTCTATTTAGAAATTTCAAGACCAACCTCCAAATGTCTGGTAGAAAGCGTGCTGAAGGTGGTAGTGGTGAGACTCCTCCTCCGCCTAAGCGGCCAGCTATAGTCTCATCCTCTAAGCAGCAACAGCAGCAGCAGTCGACCTCTAGAGACAACGGAGCTTCCAGCTCAAGACAGGAAAAAGGCGATAAGCGCCATGAAACCAACAAGACTGTAGTCAAGATACTAAAAAAGAAGTCTGAAATAAGGAGGAAGATGCTGGCACAACAGGTACTAAACACTGTGAGGGAGTTAGGAAATTCAAACATATTAGGTAAAGGGTCTCCTAATAATGGGTAAAGGATCGACAGTGTGTAAAGCTAGCTAAGCTATCTGTAGCTAGCTGTCTGTCTGTAGGCAGGACATTTACCCCATGAAAAATTTGTGCTATAGAGTAAGTATAATTTTTGTGTGCATATTTATGTAGGGACTGGTATTTGTGACCTAGTTGCCCTTATAACCTGTTCTATAGTTTTCACTGAATGATCCAAATGAAATGAGCATGGTTTTGAGTGGGCGTAGGGAGCAGGATGAATACAGACGACTGCGCTACAAGATCAACCCCAGCAAGTACAGGCAAGTGATGGGTGTGGTTATGTCTTTATACATACCCACAGACTCTTATGATAATTATTTATGTGCAGACAAAGTAGAGATCGTCATTCTTCCAGAAAGAGAACTGCAGAAGATGATGTAAGTATTGTATAGTAGGGACTGACATGCATATGGCGCAATGCCTGAGTAGGCAATATTCAAAGTGTTTGAGTGTTTAATGTATTGTAGTACTTGTTAACATGAAACAATAATAGAACTGGGTTTCCCCAGGGGATTTCTCTGGGGTTTTCCCCTCCCCTATCAAATTTTCAGGGGTACCTTGCTATCTTTCCTGTAACTAACACGATGCCACGTACTGAGCATTCCAACTCAAAGAGCCTTTTCTCCCCACCCCATTCCACAATATAAATCAATTGAACACTGGGTAAGGATGGTACACTGGGTGATGTAAATCTTGATCTTAACTGGACTTTGATGAAGTGCTCCTATTTTTAGTATTTCAGCCATTTCATAAGTAATGCTAATATAAAATGTGTATATAAGTTTACCTAAATTTCAATGAAAATGCTATGAATCAGTATGGTTGGAGGCTCTGCTGAATGACTTGTAATACTTGATGTGTGTGATGCAGGAAGTAGCTGATATAACGGGTGCAGGGAAGGAGGAGGAGTACAAAGGAACCAATGTCTTCCTGAAGGGGACACAGAGTGCTAACCCCCATAATGATTACTCCCAACACTTTGTGGATACAGGGCAACGTGCCCAGAACTTCATCAGGGATGTTGGTAAGTGTGATCAAGAAATCTGGGCCTAAAGTGAGAGCTGGTACTGCACATGTGTCGGTAGCTCAATTCCCAGTGCCTGATTTTCAAAGGCTGCAGTCAGTCTAGGGATGACCACAGACTGAATAAAATCACGGGCACACCCTAAATATTGTCTAAATAATACCCTGGGGTTGATTCCAAGGGTGGGATTCACATTTCAATATTATCCCTTTATCTAATTATAGGAAAAGGAGAACGGTTCAAAGAGTATCCAAAATTGCAAGAACTCATTCGGTTAAAGGTCAGTTTATGGGTGGCTTTATATTGGTAGCTACTTTGTAGCAAAAAAAGAGGGTGGGGCTGCTTTATAGGCACCTAAATTTCAGCGGAATAGGGTGTAGCAGGTATTTTGTTTCTGTACCTATAGGGAAGCAGTGAGGATGTTATTAGGTTCCTGGCTTTGGCTGATTTCATGCCATAGCTGCTATGTAAACACATTTTAAAAAGAGTTCACATAGCAGCTAGGACTTGCAAAGCACTGTAGAGGACAAAGTTTATAATGCCTGATAAGGGTTCATGCTGATAAGGGTTCACCGGGTACATGTTTACAACTTACAACAAAATTTATGTTGGCTTCTAGTAGCAAGATAATGGGTCACATCTGTTGTCCTTGCACCTGTACCCACAGGTGAACTATTATCATAAGCATGAACTTCTCAGTAAGTGATGTTGCCTTATAATTATCATAAGCTGAATTGTAGTTAATTGGAGATGTTGTGTATAATTGTGTGGGGTCCTATTAGAGGATGACCCTACAGTAAAAGGGTAGATTTAGTGGGGGATTCCAGGGGAATTCCCCCTAGATGTAGCCATATTCATTAACATGAAAGCTTGCACAACCACATTAGTGCATCCATTAATTCCCTTCCCCAAATATTGTGTATACGATAATGAAAGAGCTCTAAATTTCAAGGAAATGTTTGGAAATTGAAGTAGACCTTACTTGGAAATTGCAGTGAAAGTGCTGCATGTTTTGTAGAAAGTTAAAGAAGCACTAATCATGAGGTCCTTGTCATTAGCCTCGTACCCAGGCCCTGTTTTTTCACGGGCAGGAGAAAAAGTGGTACAAGGCTGCTATAGTGACACTCCCTCAAAGGTGGATTTCCTGATATCCTTACAATCCGGACAATATTCCAAGTCCCAGTGCAAATAATGATTCCTAAATTTTATGCACTGCTGTAGAACTCCTCAATGTAAACTCTGGTACAAGATCTGCCCCTAAAATTAGGACATTAATTAGTTGAGAGTGGTTGCTTCTTCTTTGTTTTTGTGCACGAATCAAGAACCCACAACCCATGTACCTCAAGTATGATGCTATAGATTACAGGGGATTCCTCTTAATAATGGAGTGGCAAGGGGATGATGCTGTAGATTACAGGGGGTTCCTCTTAATAATGGAGTGGCAAGGGGATGATGCTGTAGATCACAGGGGTTTCCTCTTAATATATCATATCAATATATTTATGTAAATGACGTTAATTAAATAAGTTGAGAGAGGTGAGAGTGGTTTCCTTTTCTTTGTTCTCGTGCACAGGATGAACAGATCAAGAAGCGTGCCACCCAGCCCATGTACCTCAAGTGTGACCTTCGTACCTTTGACTTGAACTCCCTGAGCACCAAGTTTGATGTGATCCTGATCACCCCACCCCTGGAGGAGTTACAGCGCAGGGCCAGTGGGGTCACCTTCAGTTGGGAGCCGTGGGAGTGGGAGGACATCATGGGACTCAAACTGGAGGAGGTGTCCGCACAAAGGTCCTTCGTCTTCCTCTGGAGTGGTTCCAGCGAGGGCTTGGACATAGGTGGGTGTGGCTCAAGGGTATGGATTTAGGTATCAGTGGGTGTGGTTCAAGATTTCGGCTAGGTGTGGGTGGGTGTGATTCATGTGGGTGTGGTTCAGTACAGGTGGGTGTAGTTCAAGAATTCAGGCACCATGTTAAGACATGGGTGGGTGTGGTTCAAGGAATAGATATGATCCTCTACTCTTTGGGAGTAGGTATTCATGTGCATATCATATGTGGTGTGTTAGCGTATCTTTCCCCACGTCTAAAGTTACACAAAAACAAAACATTTGGGAACACAACAATAATAATAATGATGATTATGGGAATTGTAGTTTATCACAACAATACATGGTTCATTATTCAATAACAATACAGTAAGTATAGATATGATATTGATGTGCATGAAAAGGTGTTACATCTTTATTTCGAAGCATCGTACATGGTTTTGGTCAGCAAGCCACACTCTGCCTCTTTTATCCACTGTCATTCCACGAGGATGACACACACCCTCTCCTTTCCCTCTCTCATCCAATACGAGTGGTTTTCCATCATCGCTGAATGCCATGACCCTGTTCCCTTCCCAGCGACTGACGAACACCACATCATCACTGATACAAATACAAACTGGATGAACCCGTTTCATATCATCTCTACGTCTCTCATCAAACTTATCAATAAGCGATCCCTTATCTGTAAAGACTTGGATGGAATTGGTATCAGCAACATACACTTTGCCACTGGCACTGCAAGACACGTCAAACGGGAACATAAATTCTCCATCTGATTGACCTCTTCTGCCAAAACTTTGAGAGAAAGTCAAATCTTTCTTTAGTACTTGCACTCTCTGATTGTCAATTTCTGTGATGTATATGTCTTGTGTGTGAGGGTGCACAGCAATGCCGTGGGGAAACTCAAACTCTAAAGGTCCGTTCCCACGTCTACCTACTGTAGTGAGCAATTTCCCATCTTCTGAGAACTTTTGGACTCGATGGTTTTTCTCATCCACCACTAACACACATCCTTCGCTGTCAACTGCCACTCCACGAGGACTGTCAAACTGTCCCTCACAGGATCCACACGTCCCAAAGGATCGAAGTTTAGCTCCTTTATCATTGAATACAGAGACACAATTGCCACCATTTTCAACCACAAAAACCTCCTCTTTTGTTTTGCCCATGGCCACTCCCCATGGTCCCTCTGCCCCCTCAATACTCGCAATTGGAGCGTCCAGATTGAGGGTGTGGTCAGAATACTGTCTCCCATGGCCACTCACTTCGTGCATGTGATCCATTATGTTCTGGATAATAGAAGCAGTCTGTAGATCTGCCACACCTCCAAATGGGATGGGCGTGGCTTGACGACAGATGGGACAATTGATTTCCATTAGTTCCTGTTTTGTGAGCTGTTGGATACAACATCTACAGAAGATGTGATGACACTGAAGGAACTTGGGCTCCTTGAACTGAAGCAGACAAACTGGACAAGTTAACTCCTTTTCAAGCTTCTTGAGTAGTGAATCTTGATCAAGTGATTGTGTGCCACCACCACTCATAGCAGACATATTCTAGCTGAATGTATATGTTTATATATAGCTCTATAAGACTGAATTAATTAGCTATTAACTCTCAGATCTTTGATCAAGAACTGCGGTCTAAGTGGAACTGCTATCATATAGCCAACACTCGTGAATCTTCTGTTTTTGTTTATTCTTGTGAGACTAAACAATCTGCGCATTGTGATTCAAAAACACAATTCAAATCTAGCTAGTGTGTCATGATTTCCATTACGTGTGTAGCTATGTGTGCATGGAGTCTTCATAACATTATGAATATAGCTACATGGTTCCTGTGAACTTAGTGTAGCAATGTTATGAATCTCAATCTGATAATGAATATGATTATACTCATTACATGCATGCGTCATCGACATCTGTAGCTAATCATGTGCAGTGTAAGCTATTTTGGTGGAAATTTCCCTAGATTTTCCCCATTTTATTTTAAGTAGCTACATTATTACATCATTCCATGGCCATGTCAGTATGCAAGAGGTACTCTATAGCTATGCAGTGGAACCTTCGATAAAAGGACACACTCTTCTCTCTCATATCTTTGTATATACATGCATACACTAACCTCCAAAGAGGATAAGGCTGCATGGGTCCTGAGTTGTATTCAGAGGTTCTATTATACCTATAAATACTGATGTTCTTTCAAATATGCAATTTGCTTGCCTTGATTATAACATCCCAGGCCTTTAGCTATTTTCATAAGAAAGGAGATATTATAGGGTAGCAATTTGCTGCAGTGATTAAATTGCAGATTATAGTCTTAATAAAGGAGTAATAAGCAACGTACTGGTGGCTTCCTCCTCTATGCAGGGAGAGAGTGTTTCAAGAAGTGGGGGTACAGGCGTTGTGAGGACATCTGCTGGGTTAAGTCAAACATCAACAGACCAGGCAACAAAACTTACCTCGACCAGAAATCCATTTTCCAGAACACAAAAGAACACTGCTTAATGGGTAAGTGTGTAGGGTCCATGCCATAATGTATGCATGTATCTGCAGCCTCTGCATGCAACCTTTTGTAAGCTAATTATGATTCAAGATTTTTGAGACTTGGCATTGATTGCATGGCTGTGTAAGTTTACCTCCAAGGTGACTGGATTATAATTTTGGCATAGATTTATATCATAGTTAGAAGATATCTTTCATTATAGTGCCAGGGTCCTATTTATTTGAATTCATAGAAGTGTAGTACAGCATTGAAAATTCCCAGGTAATAGTTTTTCGGAGGGACTCAGTTAGCTATGTATACAATTCCAATCACTCAATTGTTGCATGCCACAGTGGGGAAATCCCCAGGGGATGTTCAGCAGGATTAGTGGTAACTACCTACTCTATCTGATAATTTTTTTTCCTGTGAAATGTTAATATTGCATGGGTGTAGGCATTAAGGGGACAGTTCGCAGGAATCAGGACGGCCACTTCATCCATGCAAATATCGACTTGGATATCATTATCACTGAAGAGGTGTGGAAATGTATTATTATTATTATTATTATTATTATTATTATTATTATTATTATTATTATTATTATTATTATTATTATTATTATTTGAAGTATGCAAAGCATGAATGATATATAGGTAGCTAGCTATAGATTGTTATGTGTTCATCAGATATCAAGCTAGCCAGATGTTCAGGAAAATTTAATCTGCAACTATATATTAGCCATGACCTAATGACCAAATTTGACCCTTCCACTGGAAACTATGAAATTTAATGCTCGAATTCCTTATAATTATAGATACCTGCTTTCCACTGCATAGCTACATACTTCCTTGCAGCACCTAAATCTGATTGAAGAGTGGTCTCTCTTTTATTTCTCTATAGCCTGAGCTTGAGACTGACTACTCAGTGAAGCCGGACGAGATCTACGACATCATTGAGCACTTTTGCCTTGGAAGGAGAAGGCTCCATCTCTTTGGCAGCGACAGCACCATCAGACCAGGTGGGGTGGGAGGGGGCAGAAATTACAGCACTGTCATACATTGTGGGTGGGTTGTTGTGGTGAGATCAGCAAATTATTATCATGCCATTGTCAGCAAGTTATTATGGACTACTATAAATATTGGTTCAATAGCCACCCTTATTATAAGCTATTGTTTCTGCTTGAAATTATAACCCTAATATCTCCATAGATGCAAAATTGATACCTTGAAATCACAAAAGGCTAAATTTTATACCCGTAAAATTATTTTATTGATATTATCAAACATTAATGCTCCATTTCTCTCCCCTTCCCTTCAGGTTGGCTCACTCTCGGACCTGATCTGACTAGCTCTAACTTCTCCAAGGACATTTACCTATCTTTCTTTGAGGGTCAAGATGGCTACCTTCTTGGCCATTCTGATGAGATCGAGGCTCGTAGGCCCAAGACTCCACCCATGAAGACAAGAGGGGGACGTGGTGGTCGTGGAGGAGGGAGAGGGACAGGACTTGCTGGGGTGGGAAGGGGAGGACCTTCTGTAGGCAGAGGAGCTATTGGACGGACTTTTTAGCATAAGCATCCCAGCAGACTAGCCTAGCTAGCTAACAAAGTTTAATTAGCTATACAGTAAATGTAAACAATGCTGTTTTGCTATAATATTATAACAGTGGAACCGCCAAATAATGGACATACTTGGGACCCAGCCTTTGTAGAGAAGTTGTCCTGTTTTGGAGGTCACTGTAGACACTAAAGAATAACTGGCATCCCGTAACACCCTATATAATTGTAAGCCAATACTGCAGGATCATTGGATTTATAACACCACATATAAAGTGTTAATTTTACAGTAGAACCTCCAAATAATGGACCCTCTAAATAAAGGACACCTCTGACCTTTCTGTAAAGGGCACTTTCACTAGTTTATCCTCTTAGTAAAGGAAAGTAGCCCCAACCTGTCAGTTATTTGGAGGTTCCACTGTACAATTAGAATAAGATGATTTTTGATTGTTTTGTAGAGGGAAGTTAGCATACCCATGGAATCAATCTCCCGTAATTTTTTCCCCAATTACTGTATTAGAGTCATTTCATCCTTGCATCATGCATGCCAGGTTAGCTGGCCAGTGGGACTTGCAAGTGGTGTAGAGACGCTGGGTTCCAATGCATATATTTATGTATAACTGTAGAATCCTCAGTCAGAATTGTTATTACTAAATAATTATCTTACAAAATTCTTCTGTATTGCAGCAAATGGAAAGTTTGGAGTGTCAATAAGAACTCAATAATAAACCAGACCCTAATTTAATGAATAATAAACCAAATCCTCAAATTTATTCATTAGCCAAACCATTAGGTATCTCCCTATAATGGATACCGGATCCTGTTTGTTCACAAAATTCACAAAATTCACAAAATTTCATTGTAAAGCCCGCAAGGGATACATACAGAGAGAACATAATATGAAATAACCAGGCTTATGATGTGACATGATACAATAACTTGCTATAGAGTTGTGTGCAATATTGTTCTAAGTGATAGTGCCTTTTCAAAGGTTTCCTCGCAAGGAGTTGTGAGAAGGTGCAGCAGGTGCTTGAGTTCGCAGCCGAGGTGAACCTTGGTGATGTGGTCCGCAGGAAGGTTGCTCCTGCCATACTTGTGCCCGCACACAGGACAGGCAAAGTCATCTGTGAACACTGGGATGGTGATAACGCGAAGGACTGTGGCAATTGCCCTGGCGCCTCGAATACCTTGCTCCCTGGCCTCATCCCATAGTCTCATCCAACTAATATCACGGGAGAGAGCAGCAAGGTTCTCACGTGAAGACACTAGGGACCAAATGTAGTCACGATCAGCAGCCTGGAGTTTGTCTTTAACCTTTCACCTTTGAGTAGCGCATGCGCAGTAAACGAGAAGGGATTTCACCTGGGTATCTCCCACCATGCTTACATAAAACGTCTTTATTTGGTCAAAATCTGTAGTATTATTGATTATCTTCAAGCAATGTCTTGCAGCGGTGTTTTACTTCGTAGTTCCAAATCGAAAGATTTCTTGATCACCTTATACCTATCCACCTGACTTTCTCGCTGCAAAGTGCATGGCGAATCAATAATTTTGACCTCTTGACCTCTAGGTGCAGCAGTAGCTGCTAGTAGCCAGGGGACTAGCTAAGTAGCCAGGGGACTAGCTAAGTAGCTAGTAAGCTAGCTAAGAACTGCAGGGATGCCTGGCTACACAGCTACTGCTGCAGACTCCTCCCCCAAACCAGGACTCAAATGTGTGCACTGTGACCTCCTGTTGAAGGACCCCGTACAAACTGAAGAAGGTCAACGTCTCTGCAGAGATTGTTTTGCAGAAATACAAAGGTGAGCAGTTGAGCAGCTAGCTATGCATGTGAGGAGTAAGTGGGGACTCATCCTTTATGATACTTTCTTTATTGGAACCTAGTTTACCAGATAAAACGTGCAAGAATTGTAACACTTCAATTTTATCTTCTGAAAATGTAAGTCAATAATTTGGTGGCTGGTATCCAACTAGTTATTTACATTCATCTTTGCATGTGTGTCTTTGGGTCCATGGCAATACCTTGGTTATTATTGTGTCTGTCCTCCAATATGGCTGCTATCGCCATGGAAACCTTTGGCACATTAGTTTACAATAATAGGTATTATCAATATGATTGTGCAAGCTTTGAAACTAAAATAGGTTTCAAATAGGTTAAGCCCCCTCGTAATTGGGTCTGGGTATAATAGTGCCATATATTTTCATGCAGTACCCTGATAAAGCAGTCCAGAGGGAAATCCTAGGGCTCCAAGTCCTGTGCCGGCATCATGAGCTAGGCTGCACATGGCAAGGACAACTAAAGGACTGGGAGGTATCGTCTATTTAAGCATGTCATAGGTCCAATCTTCCCTCCTTTCTACGTGTCTACTTTATCATTTCGTTCTCCAATATTTTCACTATTTCTTCACTTTTATTTTCTTCACTTCCACCTTTGTGACTACACCCCTTACCCCTCCCACTATCACCACGCCTTCAAGCCTCCACCCTCCATCACACAGTAAGTTGTCCAGCACCTTTACAATAATATCCTATTTATAAACTCATTACATTTTTGCAGATTTTGTAGCCACACCTACCCTTGTCTTTTTTTATTAGTGAGTAACGTCAGGTCTAGGGTTCATGCATGTCACCTCATCCTGACCACTTGTGACCTTTTTTTGTTGATCTTTTATTCTGTTTTGTTTTTTCTAACTATAGCTATATCTGTAAACGGTTTACTCTCGCTGTAAAGTAGTGTAGCTTAGCTATTAGGTTGTCGGTTGGTTATATGAAGGATAGATCTGCTGGAATTCAGAGCAGCTTCCTGCTACTAAGAGTGACATTTTAAATTAATGTATAGTGTCTTGCTCTCTTCCCAATAGCTGCATAGCTCTGACTGTTCCTACAAGGGCATTGCATGCCCACACAAGGGGTGCGGCAAGCTCCTCCCCAAGAAGGACCTGCAGGATCATGAGGAGGCATGTCTGTTTCGCCCCACCCCCTGCACCCATTGTTCAACGAAACTTCCTTTTAATCGAATCCAGGTACAGAATGAAAAAATATATATAATTTTTTTCCCTGCATGCCTTGCGGAATTCTTGTTGATTGAGGATATTTCTGATCTTCAGTCTCATGAGTTGAGCTGTGATGAAGCACTTGTGAAGTGTGAAGAACCTCACTGTGGGAAAGACTTCAAGAGGAAAGAGGTAATTAATATCTCAAGTGTTGATAGCTTTCTGAGGAAGAAGTGTGATACTGTTGATGTACTCTTCACAGCTTTCTCAGCACAGGAGAGAAGAATGCACTGTTGAAGTGTGCCGTACCTGCGATGCCAAGGTAACTAAAAATACACGCTCATAGCAAATATCATGGTACAGATAGAGATGATGATTATACCTACCTGCAAATTTCCTTTAGTGACCAGTTATTTTTGTGGGCACAGCTGAGCTTGGATAATCTGCCACTCATAGTTTTCCCATTGTTCTAATTACATGATTGGCTCTAGATTCTCATAAATGTTGGCATGTAGTAAACCTGCTGGGATGTAGTAGTAGTAGGAGGAGGAGCTAGGGTCCATTGAATGAGGGGGAGGGGCTGGGAGGGAGGACCTCTCTGTTCATTAGCCACCTCCATTTGAACTCACATGATACCTGACAACTTGTTTACATTGATTACTGATTGCAACACAGCCATAATCAATTAAGCCATCAGATTCTGATGTACATTCCCGTTGTGTTTCTTCTAAACATGATCATCTCATCCCTGTCAACAACTTGTTGTGATCCTTACAATTTATGCTCTTAGACTTTTGGGGCTAGTGTACACAGCCAAGACACCAAATTGGAATCTTGGAATTTAGCTAGCTGGCTATTTTTATGGTTTGCAAACTTGTGCTCATTGGGTTATTATGTGGATGGGGCTGCAATAGGAAATCAAGGGGAGAAACCAACTCGAACCTAAAAGATTGACTGAACATTGTTTGTTGCAATTTTGAAGGGTTGGGTCGTGACTAATTAGGAGAATATATTTCTAATAAACACTCAATCAATCACATTAGCAGACTTCAAATATCTTGGCAGGTTCTTTATTGCTTACTGTCTTAGTAAAATCACTTATGAGGCTAATATTTTGTAGATGAAACCACAGTGGAACATCTCAATAATGGACGAGTTTGTAGAGAGGTCCTTTATAAATGCATTATTTGGTTTTCAACAAGTATCCTTTATTTAGAGGTTTCCTTTACTGTATTCAGAGTGTCCTTTATTTGGAAGTTTCACTCTATAGTAATGTCTTTATAATGAATCAATTAATTTGATATAGGCACTTCATTTCAATATTTGCTATTGGTCTTTTAACATGTTAGTCATGACACCTATCTACGTAATCTACCAGGTGCTGCGTGAAACTGGGGAGGAGTTGGAACCACTCCCTGCAGAGTCACGTGGCTTTCACAAATCCTTATCGACCCCCTCAACGAGGGAAATTTCCACTATGTTGGAACTGCCATGCCCACTCCCTTCCTCTTCCTCCTCCTCTCCCTTCTCCTCCTTCTGTAGTGATCCTGTCGGAGGGTCCTCTCTGCCCCCTCCTCCCTCCTCACTTCCCTATAATATCCACCTCTCTAATCCACTAGACAACTTTCGACACCATCAGCGTCTTGCTGAGAGCGTTGAGAAGCTACAAGGTGAAGTCACCTCCACTGCCAGTGCACAGATACAATTATGCAAGGAGTGGGCGGGAACAAAGGAGGATTTCACTCAACTTCAGGTCAGTCACTGATTCTGTTAGTTCAATACTCAAAAAATTTAAAGACATGTTCCAGCCAATTTTTGTTGGGTCAAATTCTCCCCAGTCAATTTATATTTGTCTGGTTCATTTGATCTCAGTGAGTCTGGCCTGTTAGTAGTGGGAGCTGTTACAAACTGTTTACAATATTGGAGGTGGGAAACTGCTGTCATTGGCTGCTATGGTGGACATTGTGGCTCACCACAAATACACAACTAAAAACCCCTCCCACGATTCCTGGTCAATGGGTAAGAAAGTGAATCTCAGCTAGGGAGAGTTCTAGGGACTTCTGGATATCATACTTTCTAAGCCATAATTATTGTTAAGGTCACATGAATAATACCGAATACCAGCACAGCATTTCTCCCCCCCCAGACAATGCATGTACGTGGAACCTTACCATATCAGAGTAGGAATTCAATAGTTTGTGAGTGAAAGTGAGCAGTAATAAAGTTAGTATTTCCCCCATTCAAGTGAGAAATCAATAATAATCATGTTCTTTTAATCTATTACTATAATTATTGTGGAACCTCCAAAATTGACACACTTTGCCTGGCCTTTTGTCCTTTGTAAAGAGGTTGTCTTTTTTGGAGGTTCGAGTGTATATACAAAGGCACTTTAGAGGTTTGTCCTCTTTTGGAGTGCCTTTATTGGAGGTTCCACTGTAATCTCTCACATCACATCACATCCCACCGTGGGTTCATAATCCATCGTCACTCACATCCATTGCTATAATCCATCGCTCGTATCTCATTGACTGTTGGCATAACAACACTGTCTTTATTGCAGAATGAAAATCAGAACTTGAAGTCCTTGGTGCAGGAGCTGAAGCTGGAAATATCAGCACTGACTAACCAAGTAAATGAAATACGTCAACAGACTGAATCTTACAACAAGAAACCTGTCATTGACCACACCCTCATCAGCAAACTGGAGGAACTCAGAAAGTCCGATGCTGAGAAGACTGCTACCGTCATCCGCTTGAAGACCGAGCTGAATCACCTTCAGAAGACAGTCGAGGTCATCAAGACTCAGTCAGAGAGCAATATCAGGCAGTTTGGAGATGCCATGACAAACATGGGGGTGGTGGAACAGGACAGTGTCAGGAGAAGAACTGGTGAGTCATGTGATACTGTAACCCCCCTCACGAGAGAGAAAAGTAGGTGTGAGGAAGATTGGGTGGTTGATGCCTAATATACAGAATTTTGTGCCCAAGGGAGAGAAGTAAAAGGTGTGCAGATAGTTGAGAGCTTCTGTATAAGGAATATAAATGCCATATTTTGTTGCAATGATTCTGCAATCTTCTATACCCTCTGGGGAATGAGAGTACCTTGGGATTATCCCTAGGGAGAACCCCACCCCAGTCCTCAGGGGAAATAAACCTTTAGGGAGAAGCTATGTATGTACTGTCCGTTGCTAGGGGAATAGGTGGTGAATACAATTTGTTCTATGGTTTACAAAACTCCTGATCAGGTTTTGTGGTTGATCAAATGAAACCTGACCAGATTCATGCAGTTGTAGCTATGTAAACTCTCTATTGTGTTTGCAGTAGTGCACACATTTTTCCAATGGAGAGTCCATCTATACTTGCCTATGACAACCTATACAGTAGAGATTGTACTTTGTCAGGTTCAATAGATAATGCATGAACACAGTGGGAGTCAGCTGATATTGAATTGGTTGAATGAAGGTGGAACATTGTCTGATATAATCCTCGTACAACATGCTTGCAATGGTTACCAACTTATCGTTTAATGTGTATATTGAAGTCCCACATCCCATGCGCTATGAACTTCTTTCTCTTTCTCCACATAAACTGATGCTATGGGTGCAAAGGTCACATACCCCTTGGGAGCAGCTCCGATTCTCGAATGGCTGTGGTGGAGAAGAGGGTGGAAGACTTGGCCAAACAAATGACCCTCGTCAAAGTCCACGTGCAAGAACTGGAACTGCAACTACAAGCTTCTCTGGCCAGCACTCACAATGGAGCGTTCCTCTGGAGGATCCCGGATGTGTCTCGGAGGAAGAGGGATGCCATTGAGGAGAGAGTCACTTCCATTTATAGCCCGCCATTCTATACGGGAAGGTCTGCAATCTTTTTAAGTATTTTATTTTTTAAAAACAACAAAAAATTATAACGAAAAAAACAAACAAAAACATACAGAAATGAAGAAAAACAAACAAACAAAAAAATTCAATTGTACAATCTGTAAAGAGAACAATTGCAAAACCTGCAAAGATTTTCATCATAATTCTGTTTATTTTCATTCCGGAACCAGGAACGGATATAAAATGTGTATCCGTGCCTATCTGAATGGAGATGGTATGGGCTACAAGACACACCTCTCTCTCTTTTTTGTCCTGATGAAGGGAGAGTGTGACCCCCTCCTCAAGTGGCCATTTGAGTACAAAATCTCCATGATTTTAGTTGGTAAGTCAAACACACATAATATTAATATTTAGTCTATTGTATTTTTCATCTTTAGATCAGACACATCGGAAGCACGTGGTGCAGACCTTCAAACCAACAGTGGAGTCCAGCTCCTTCCAACAACCTCAGACTGACATGAATGTGGCCTCAGGGTGTCCACAGTTTGCCAAACTCAACATCTTTGATGACGAGAGTTATGTCAAGAATGACGTGATGTTCATCAAATGTATTGTTGACACCACCAAGATATTCCACCCCTGAGGCACTGCACCAATTTCAAATTTATGTTACTCTTATTCATGCTGTAGACTTGTAGCCATGGAAGATTGATTAGCTATCATCATTGTAGTTAGCTATGAATGTTTGGTTGATTGTTACATAATTATAATTACTTGTTGTTTTTTGTTGTTTTTTAATACCCACACAATAATCTTTCAATGAAAATTAACTGTAATAGCTACAGCATAACGTGCGTGCATCATTAGCTATTACAGCCCTCCAATGAGACAACCTCAAACTATACACAATAACCAGGCGAACCTCTATAAAATGCACAAGTGTGTTCATTATTTGGAAGTACCAGTTGTTGTTTTTTGTTTTTATGGCCTCTACTGGATCCTCTGCTTTCCACAAAAAAGTCTCATAGGCTAGGACAGCCTCTAAATAATAATAAACAGCTGATCCTTAAGCTTAATTCAAGTATCAGAATGCACCTGCAAGTTTTCAATAGCAGCAGTATTATGTTACTTAGCCTTGTACACAGGCCTTAAAAAGAAAAGGCTTGGGTACAAGGCTAGTATGTATGTCGCTATTGTATTATTCAAGTGATAACATAACAGAATGAAACTTAATAGTAGCTATAAACGTAGTCTACATTCCAAGTAAGTAGCTAGGGTCTATAAACTAGTAAGAGATTTATCGAGGATAATATAGTTCATAGTATTTGAAGGCCTCCTGTAAACGAGGGTGCATGTTCTGGAGTGCCTGTATCTCAAGCAGGTTAGGACAAGACTGGAGAGAGGCAGTGAGAAAAGTGCAGAGTTCTGAGATCACAAAGGGACTGGGATCTTCTTAGGTTATGTCGTGGAAAAGCAGAATCTCTTCGCAGAGCATGGGCAATGCAGTCATGAAAGGATGGAGACCTTTTGAGATCCCTGCTAATACAACGAAATGTTAATTCCTTATAATGGAGTGATTGAGATGAAGAGAATCATTAAAACCCATGATGAGATTGCAACAGTAATGAGGCATTGCAAATAGTAGGTCATCGATATCTGTTAGTATAGTTAGTGACTTGATGGAGTTCATCTCTGCAATGCAGCTGGAGTATCGGAAACATCTCAGCACTTCCAGTGGATGAAAAGAAGTAAAGTGGAAGGGGAAGGAGGAGGACTCGAGGGTAAAGTGTTCAATATTAGTAATACATGGAAAGTTAGTATGCAATGTTGTAATAGTTGAGGAAGCCCTAATTAGTGCAGGACAAAGTCCAAAAGATGTTGATAAGACTGATACCAGCAGTTTATGTTCCTCATTACTTTTAGCTTCACACAATAAAAGAGGATGTAATTTAAGCTTTAAAGATGTGAGAGTAGAACTGGTGGTTATGATTTTGGATAATTCTTGTACATCTTTCTGAGTAAGAGCATAGCAATCAAGAGAGAACGATTTTAAATTTGCAATATGCTGAATGGATTGGAAGAGTAAATAGTCATTTTCACATGATTCAGAAAAGTGCAAGTGAACACTTGTCAATCCTGAAGACACTGAAATCCATTCAGCAAGAAATGGTACCAATGGAGAAGAAATGTTATATGGAGCGAAAAAGTTGATGTGAAATTTGGGGAGGTACTTTGTGAGTGATGTAAGTTTGGATGATACAATATGGACACTGTGATGTACATGTATATGTAAGACCTCAATAGTCCCTAATGTTCCACTATTTGTTTTCTTTGTGTGATCTATGCACCAACATCTCTAGAGATGTACATATGTTCACTACCAGGCACTGAATAGGAACATGGACTAGACAATATCCAAAAATATACATATTCAAGGGGTTGGACAAGTGTAAATTGGAAATTTTGATGCCTATTGAAAAAATATCTTTGATTTCATATAAACAATGCAGTAGGTAAGAAGAAATATAATATGGCATGGCTTGAAAGAATTCTTCACAGTAGCCTACAGTGCCACACAAGAACTGACCAAAGACTCTGAGGTGTGGTGTAATAACTCTAGATTGGGATACTATTTTAGAAAGAGCTTCGTCTACCAAATCAGAACATGAAACATACCAAGCAGCAAGAAATTCTTGGATGCTGAAATGGGGGAAGGAGTAGGAGGTAGTCACACCCATGTTCCTCTCCTTGGTTTCAGTCATCAGACCTAAATGCTGGAAACCATCTCCTACATCACTCTTACTGAACTCTAGCTGCACATCTTCTTTAAAAAGACCCTCGTACGCTAACTCACATACTCTCTCAAAGTCAGTTGAGATGTCGTTTGGCAGATGGTTCAGGTCAGGAAGTTCACTGGAATCTTCATCCCACTTACCACTAGAAGTACATACATGCTAACTCATTCTTCCCCACCACTGCCAGGCTATGGAACTCGATACCAGGTGGAATTGTCGAGCTGACATCTTATTTTTATGAAGCTATTATTGTGTGAACACTTCTCTTTTATTTGTTTGTTCATGTACCTGTTCTTCCCTTTGTTTCTTTTTTGTTGGGCCCACCCTTTATTATTAGCTTATGCTAGCTGGTGTGGTCCCCATGTCCACGTCATGGAAAAAAATGAGCTACTAGTGTTTACTTTCATGCGCAATGTTCACTGAACAGTTAGCTATGAATTTTGTTTGTTGATTCAAGATTGATGCTCTTGTTTTGAATATTCAGAGTGTTGTCCTGGACCTGGAGAGGTTCTCAGAGTGCAAGTGGTGAACTGGGTTGGACGGTTCACACACACTAACAGCAGTCCATGAACTATTATAAAAACCATAGCAATAATTTATGTGCATGCGCAGGCATGTAATATCACGTCACACGGACCAACCAAATTGTCTCATTTTAGAGAGCTCAATTATGCATTGTACAAAACAGCTGATCCTTAAACGTTATTCAAGCGTCATAAGTTTTCAATAGCAGCAGTATGATCCAGTCACTAAACGGCACTCTTACGCGAATTTACGTGGCCATAATAACGCGTAATCCGCGACTTTTTACGTGAGATGATGTTACCCCTTTACCTTCAGTAGTGCTGTCTTCTTCTCTCGAGAAAGGATCGACACACCAGTGGCAAATTGGACGGCCAATCCTACGTCATCAATGCTCCCCATGGCAACCTGACTTGCAGCTCGAGCAGCACGAGCCACTCCTTTCCACCGCTTCTTCTCCTGCTAAGACCTCCAAACAACTATGGGCTACGTAGGCAAGTAGAGGCATGCATGTCTAGTCATTCCTTTGAAAAAAAAAAAAAAAAAAAAAAAAAAGAGTGATGAAAGCAAACATCAAAGCTTCTTCAAAGCAAAAGCACTTGAATCAAAGCGCTTATCAATCTTTCTATTGTTCACTGAGATCTCTATTTACTGATAGTGCCGACATGCCGACAATGAATATTCATTAGCAGGAAATTTCCCGTTTTTCTCCTGGATAACTGGATGTGCAAAAATGCATGGTTTTGGAAGCCAAAGGGGTTTACTACACGCGTCGATTTTGATAGCGAATTAACGCATTATTACGCGCTATATTGCGCGAAGTTCGATATGGGAATTAGCCTTGTACACAGACCTTAAAAAGAAAAGGCTTGGGTACAAGGCTAGTATGTATATTGCTATTGTATTATTCAAGTGATAACATAACAGGATGGAACTTAATGGTAGTTATAATCATGGATAACAGTAGTGTAAGTAAAACTCATTTATTGATAGTTCATTGTATCCAAGAGCCTCCTGTAAAAGAGGGTGCATGTTCTTGAGTGCCTGCATCTCCAGCAGGTTAGGACAAGACTGGTAAGGATAACATGATACTTGTGACCTGGGGGAAATATGTCTCCACCCAGAAGAGAGCAATGACAAGGAAGAGATACTTTGTTGTTGTAGTAGTTGGTGGCGATGGGGGAAGTGCAGAGTTCTGAGATCACAGAGGGACTGGGATCTCCTTAGGTTGTGTCGTGGAACAGCAGGATCTCTTCGCAGAGCACGGGCAATGCAGTCACGAAAGGATGAATACCTTCTGAGATAAAATTTATGCTTAAATGTCAACTCCTTTATGGAGTGATTGAGATGAAGAGAATCATTTAGACCCATGATAAGATTGCAACAGTATTGAGGCATTGCAATTAGTAGGTCATCAATTCTTGCTGGGATAGCTAGTGACTCAATGGAGTTCATCTCTACATTGCAGCTCGAGTATCGGAAATATCTCAGCACTTCCAGTGGATGCAGATGATAAGTGGAGGAGAAGACCAGAAAACAGACATCAATATTCGTAATACATGGAATATTAGTATGCAATATTGAAATAGTCGTGGAAGCCCTAATTAGTGCAGAATAAAGTTCAAAAGATGTTGATAAGACTGATACCAGTAATTTATGTTCCTCACTACTTTCAGCTTCACACAGTAAAAGAGGATGTAATTCAAGCCTTAAAGATGTGAGAGTAGAACTAGTGGTTATGATTTTGGATAATTCTTGTACACCTTTCTGAGTAAGAGTACAGCAAGTAAGGTAGAATTTTTCTAAATTTGCAATATGCTGAATGGATTGGAAAAGTAAATAGTCATTTTCACACGATTCAGAAAAACTCAAGTCAACTAGTGTCAATCCTGAAGACACTGAAATCAATTCAGCAAGAACTGGTACCAATGGGGAAGAAATTTGACATGGACTGAAACTTTTGACGTGAAGTTTGGGGAGGTACTTTGTACGAGATTTAAGTTTCATGGATGATGTATGCTTACCAAATATACATAGATCATTAATAGTCCCTAATGTTGCACCATTTGTTTTCTCAGACAAACTATGCAGACTATGCAGCAACATCTTTAGAGATGTATTTATGACCACTGACTGGCATTGAATAGGAACACGGACTAGACAATATCCAAAAACATACGCATCCAAGGGGGTGGACAAGTGTAAATTGGGAATATATATTGGATAAAGCTTAGAAATATCTTTGATTTCATATAAACAATGTAGTATGTAAGGAAAAAGATCTGGGATTTTATGAATAAAAATTTCATAGTAGCCTATAATGCCACACAAGAACTGACCAAAGACTCTGAGGTGTGGTATAATATCTCCATATAGGGATACTATTTTAGAAAAAGCTTCGTATACCAAATCAGAATGACATGAAACATGCCAAGCAGCAAGAAACTCTTGGATGCTGAGATGGGGGAAGGAGTAGGAAGTAGTTACACCCATGTTCCTCTCCTTGGTTTCAGTCATCAGACCTAAATGCTGGAAACCATCTCCTACATCACTCTTACTGAACTCTAGCTGCACATCTTCTTTAAAAAGACCCTCGTACGCTAACTCACATACTCTCTCAAAGTCAGTTGAGATGTCGTTTGACAGATGGTTCAGGTCAGGAAGTTCACTGGAATCTTCATCCCACTTACCACTAGAAGTCATGTGCTTCAAAATCAAAGCTTCAGTCAAAATGGTGTAGAGCTGTGTCATGGTCTTTGGGATCAGCTCTCTGCTATTTCTGATATCTTTGTACACTTGTGCTAAGATAGCACAGTTGAAAGGGATGTACATCAGTGAGTTGATGATGGGGTTGGAAACCATGAAAACCTTAAATTGTTTTAGGAGATCAGGTTCTGATTTAAAAGCAATTTCAGCAAACCTTTCTTTGCACTCATCTGTGAAACCAAGTATCTCTATGTGCCTAAATTCTGCTGGAAAGTGCTTGTTGTAGTGAAGAGCAGATGGTCGACTGGTGACCACACGAGTGGCACACGGCAAACAAGAACCATTGATCAGTTTCATAATCAAACTTTTGTTATTACGGATGACAGAAGAAAGCAACTCATCGTATCCATCAAATACAAAGAGAATGCCGTTCCCTAAAGATCTCAATGCCTCTCCCACTACTTCCTTACATAGATCTTCATCAACATAACAAATTGAAAACAGTTCATTCAAGGAAGTAGCATTATGGACACCTGGTTCACGAAGCTTCAGCAATAGTACGATCTTATAATGGTTTAAGGAACTGAAGGTATCCCACCTCCTGCATAACTCCCAGGATAAAGTGGTTTTACCAAAGCCAGGACACCCTTCCACCAACACAAATTTGGTGTCTGATGTAATAACTTCATTTAAACCTAAAGGAGTTTTAGCTTCTAGGTTTTTATCCACACTAAAATGCAGGGAAGCCTTTGAAGACACATCATCTTCACATTTGGTCTTGTCTTTTGGAATTAAAGCTAGTTTAATGAATTCACTGCATACATTCATGGAAAATTTGTCATCACGGCATATAGAGTCTTTCTTGTAATGTGGTTTCAGACATTGATTTGCATATCGCATCAGTGCTGACTCACCAGAAGACCTAATTAAAGTGTTGCAAATTAATATGGCTATAGCCTTGTACCCAGGCCCACTTTTTTTGCTGGGTGAAGGGCCTGGTATCAATTGCATGTGCATGCGCTCCAGCCCTTGAATTAAAGGGATTCGCTATACTTTCAGGCACATCCATTACACAAATCGTAAATATAGATTATTACATTGTGGCACGAGTGTGAATACCGGCCAATCAGACGAGTGATATTTCACGGTATCTACGTAATAATCTATTTATTATGTAGTTACTGAGCATGCGCGTTGCGCAAGGTCGTTAGTTACCAGATTCTTTTCGAAATTGAAAAGGCTACCACAGTTCATTTAGCTGAAAAATGGCTGAATCAATGGATTTAAGTTTGCCTGAAATGCATCAAGAATTCCAGGTAAATTATTTGTGTCACTTTTTCATACTTTAGCTAGACAACAGTATTTTTTATCACATAGCAACAATATCCAATTGTGGAAGAAGAAGAACCATTGGTATTAGAAATAGCTGCTGAGGATATTATGGTCAGTTTCAAGAATTCAGCAACAAAAATAGCTAGCTAACTGAATTACTGATTTTTTAACCAAACAGGCTGTTACATGTGAAGAGTCACTTTTAAACGATGAACAACTAGAGGAGTTTGTAAAACAGCAAGAGAATGTAAATACTAAGAGAAAAACAGAGTCTGACTTTAAAAAATGGTATACCTGGTGTTTATCCGTCAATGAGAGAAGAAAATTAGGAGAAATATCTCCTAGTGAGTTAGATAGGCTACTTGGCCACTTTTATTGCAAAGTGAGGAAAGCAGATGGATCTACATATGAACCAGAAACTTTAACATGTTTTCAAAGGAGTATTGACAGGCATTTAACCAAAGATCTGCATAAAAGTTATAGTATCATACGTGATATTCAGTTTGCCTCATCACGTGAAAAGCTGAAAGCAGCCAGGAAAATGTTAAAAAAAGAAGGCAAAGGGAACAGGATAAATGCATCTGAGCCTTTAGAAAATGCAGATATTGAGAAAATGTGGAGTGTTAGAGTTCTAGGAAATTCTACACCAGAGATTCTACAAAATACTGTTTGGTTTCTTCTAACTTTGCACATGGGAATGAGAGGTCGAGATAAGCATTATAAGCTTCAATATGGTGATTTTAGCATACAATCCACAGAAGATAATTACAGATATATAGAATTTAATGAACGTAATACAAAAACGAGAACCAGAGAAACTAGTGCTGTTCGAGCATTCAAACCCAAGATGTGGAGCACACCTCTTGATCCTGATAAATGTCCTGTAAGGATTTTTGAAAAATATTTACAAAAGAGACCATCAGAAATGTGTGAAGCTGGCTCACCTTTTTATTTGGCAGTCAACTACAAAGCCTCTTGTGATGATTTGTGGTACAAACGGCAGAGAATGGGAAAAGATCGAATTGGTTCAATTATGAAGAGAATGGCATGTAGTGCAGGAGTAACTGGGAAAAAAACTAACCATTCAGCACGAAAAACCATGGTTACAGCTCTTACCAACAAAAATGTACCTGAGACTCAAATCATTCAGCTCACTGGTCACAAAAACCTCCAGAGTCTAAATTCTTACAAAAAGGCATCCATGGAACAGCAAAAGGACATGAGTCATGTGCTAAGTTCATATTCAGCTCCAGCTGAGACTCCCACACCCTTTGGCCTTGGAGATGTGAATGACCAATCTTACCAGTCCTTTTTTTCAGGTGCTACCTTAACAGGTTGTACAATAAATGTTGGACTACCATCAAGCAATACACAGACCCAACAGAACGTTTCTATTATCTGAACAGTTATAACTTATCAGTACTGCAAAATAGTGAACTTACTATTTAAAATAATTTATGCAAGATTGCCTAGGGGGATGTAATATGACTACGCGATATGGTAAAATATCACCCTAGTTGTGATACTACTATTCTCTATGGGACATGCTCAGTAACTACATAATAATAAATATTACATCATCGTATTTTTGAGAGCTGAGTTAGCAACTCTAGCTAAAGACTGTTCTGTCACTTTGCTCTTTCTGCGCTAGATTGCCTCACTCTCAAAAGTGTTCTGTGCAAGCTGTTTATGAAAGAAGTGATGTGTTTGTGTCGCTACCAACTGGTTAGACGAGAAGAGTCTCTTACCTTTTGTTTTTTGACCATAAGCTTGGCTTGGGAGGGATATAATGCTGTTCTTGTTGTGTCTCACTCTATTTCATTAATGTGGATCAGGTCTAGAGCGCATGTTTATACGTTTTGATGATTACATCATTCACCATGCGCGAAATTTTACATATTTGATTAAGCGCATGCGCATGCAATTGATACCAGGCCCTCTCGCTTTTCCACTGCCCCATGAAAAAAGTGGGCCTGGGTACAAGGCTAAGAATATGGCAAGTTATTTCACAAGTAAGGTGGGCGTATCTTCAAGAGCTGAAGGACAGCCTATGAGTGAAATGACTCACCATACTCCATGATGAGTGCAATAAATGGTTTATTCTATATTTGATACAATAATTCAGTTCCATGGTATATGAAAGTCTCCAATACTTACGGTGTAGAGATGACTCTTGCATCATCTTGAAGGTCACCTGTTATAAAAGATAGACATTATCACTGACACAATATCTCATAGCTGAATGATAACAATAACAATAGCAATATGTGATAGTACTTGGGGAAAAGGTACAATTTCACACAAGATTGAATCATTAGATATGTGCATCTAAAGCTAGCCTTAGGTTAAAATGTTGTTGTTTTTTTTAAATCCACTTCTTTTTTTCTTGATTTCAGTAAGTATGAACTGGGAAAGCGTTCAAGTTGAAATGAGCTACCTCACCTGGAACTTATGTTCACATCCTACGTGCCCAAATTTTAATGCTTCAAGATATCTAGGGAAATTCCCCATACAATAATAAAAATTCATATTGAATACAATTTAGCTACACAGATATTTAGCTATGAAGAGGCTGTGGTAGGGGCCATCCAACTTCACAGGTCAGAAGATCCAGGTCTGGAGGTGCTGGATGAAGATCTTAAACGTTGACAATGAAGTGCGTTCATTCAAACACAGCTACCGGTGTCTAGATTCCAACCCAGGCTAACACCGCTTCCACAGGAATCAATTAATAAAGCTTAAATATAGAGATGGGATCATAAAGAATTTTAAAACTATCAAACACTACACTTTTATCTACCCATAAACTTTACTTGATCATTATTCAGAACTTGTCCTACATTTTGTATATCTTAGATAACCCAAGCACTCGAAGATAGCAATAGAGTAAAGCAGTCTTCTTCTCCACACAGCTGCTACATGAGGTGAGAAATTGAATGATGTCATTGCGCTATACGGACACACGTAAGGATTTATGGAGTAATTGGGTATTGACCGGAAGTTCAATGTTTAGACGTAGTTTATTGCAAAACGCTTACCGTAGTCACTGTAATTCAAGCGCCACTATAATTTAAGCGCCAGCTAGCAGTTGTTAGAAAAGCACCACACCTCTTCCTGTATTATTTTTAGGCGGCGCTTAAATAAATGCAACCCACGTGGTCATTATTGAAGCAGCTTTTTTGAGAGGCGATGTCGTCCAAGCAGACTTTCATCAAGAGCTTTTTTGTCCCAACAACTGAGCCTCTAGATTCACAGTGGGCATTTCAACCAACTGCACCAGCTTCCAAATCCAAGAAGCACAGGGTTGGGAGGCCTAGGAAAAACCCTCCTGCCATTCCTTGTCCTGATCCACTGTTGTCTCCTTCCAGTCTTCCTGCTGATCCTCCTGCATTTTCCAATCCTTCTGCTGATTCTTCTCCACCTGCCAATCTCTCTACTGACACTCCTCTGTCAGCTGATTTTCCTGCTGATTCTGCTGGGCCTTCCCCCACAGAAAAAACCCCAACTCTGAGAACCAGGTATTCAATTCCCCAAAAATGTCCAAAGATGGCTCAAAGATGAGCTAGACATCATCAAGCACCCACATCGTGCTAAGCGATAGGGTCAAGGAAGAAATCCCCCTGAAATAGACATGAAATTGTTGCAGTGGGTTTTGGAGCAACGAGAAGAGAAGAACATGCCTGTTTCTACCCAAGCTATTAAGTTAAAAGCATTAAGCCTTATACAAAGTACTTTACCTAACTTTAAAGCTTCTGATGGGTGGCTTAAATCATTTATGGTGCGACATAATTTAGTTTTATGGGCTAAGACCTCTATGGCTCAAGAATTGCCCAAAGATCTGGAAAGTAAAATCAGTGAATTCAGGAGACAGGTAAGGCGTATAAGGGAGAATGGTGATTTTCTGTATCATTTAATTTGTAATATGGATGAACCCCCAGTTTATATGGATATGGTGCCTTCAAAAACTGTAGATGTTAGGGGGAAAAAGACTATCAAAGTCAGGACAACCAAATCTGAAAAAAATCGGCTAACAGCTGTTCTTTCATGCAGTGCGGTGGGGAATATGCTTCCTCCCATGTTGATTTTTAAAGGTACTACTTCCAGATCTATAAGAGGGGTACAAGGATCAGAAGGCACTCTAGTTAGCTATCAAAAGAAAGCATGGATGGATGAAAAATTAATGCTAAAATGGATTTCGGACATTTGGGTCAAGTACACAAAGAGGCGGCCATCCTTACTTTTCCTTGATACATTTAGTGCTCACTTAACTGATAAGGTAAAGGATGCATTTCAGAATTCTAATACTACTGTCCTGGTGATCCCTGATGGTTGTACATCAATCCTTCAGCCTCTTGATGTCAGTATCAACAAACCAATAAAAGCTTATATGAGAAATTCATGGGTTCAATACATGCTTGAACACTCTGATGATGAGGTAATAAAAAAACCACCCAAGCAACTTGTAGTAAGCTGGATGGAGGAGGCTAATGAAAAGCTTGATTCAAATTTATGTATTGTTAAGAAATCATTTCTAGTTACTGGGCTTTCAAATGCTCTTGGAAAAGAGGAAGATCAGATTATTAGAGATGACCGTGTTAGAAAGGAAATAGATGAAATAATCGTGGAAGTTTTTGGGGAGGCCAACATGGGTTTCTATGAGCCGGAACAGACTGATCATGACCCCTTTGATAGTGGTTCTGATGATGCTGAATCTGATTGTGGTTCTGATGATGCTGAATCTGATTGCAGTTCTGAGGAAGAAGCAGAATATAATTATGACCAACAGTGATGCTGATATGACCGATAGTGAGGCTGAAGGCTCTATTACCCCCCATCCTATGAACCTTTGTCTGATATTGATGAAAACATGTAGATAGCTCGATCATGTGGTACTGTTTAGTTTTTTAATATTCAGTACTAACCTAAGTTTATTCACAAGTTTTTTCTTCCCCTTCAGAGTGTGAATGTAAGGTATTTCCATCCCACCTTGCAGGAGTCCAGACCTTTCCCAGTGACTTTGCAGAAAATTTCACCTTCTCTTTCAATGAAATACCAAAATATTTGGGAAAGCTCTCTAGGTACATGCCCGACAACCTGGTCATTGTTAATCACAGCCACAGCATACTGATCTTCACTATTGCCATGTTCTTGCTGTGTTACGTATTCAGCATTGAGCACTGGGGTCCAAACTGCCTGATACACGTGAAATCCCTTCACAACACTGCTGAATGACAGCTGAAAGTGATTGGCACTGCTAGCAGCCATCTCCACGTTTTTACAGTCCAGATAAGCTACAATTAACTAAGCGCCACTGTAATTTAAGCGCCACGCCCAGAGGAAGTGCATTTTTTAAGTCATAAGCTAAGTGCCATGCCTACATGGAATTATTATTTTCTGGCGCTTGAATTACAGTGACTACGGTACTCAATCTTAGACTGAAGTGGTGCGCTTATAGCTCCGCATGTGGAATACTGTAACAATTGGGAAAAAGCATTTCGTGAAATGAAAAAAGATGTAGGGATGACCACTGCTCAAAAAAGTAAGGAAACAAGAAGGATGGAAATGGGATCAATCTTTATTCTGTATATCCAGCCAACAATCCCTACATATACGTCGGGTAGCTTCAGATTGTAGTGCAGTAATATACGTATATGTAGGGATTGTTGGCTGGATATACAGAACAAAGATTGATCCCATTCCATCCTTCTTGTTTCCTTACTTTTTTGAGCAGTGGTCATCCCTACATCTTTTTTTCATTTCACGAAATGCTTTTTCTCTTACTTGTTTCTGGTCTTTTTTCCTCTCTTTTATGGTTTTAGCTATGTATAGAGTTCATTCTTCTATGCAGGGGACAGATGGAAGAAGAATAGTTCTCCAATAGCATAGTAACGAGTCAAGGTGTTGTGTTATTGTTGAGCTATACTTGGAGGTCGAAGATGCTGAAATAGAGTCTACCGATAGCTGGATTGGTGAATCTAAAATCCCCGAGTCGATAGTGTAGTCCATTATCTAGAGCTAGCTAGCTAGCTAGAGATCGAGAGATAGCTGAGTAATATTATAATTTCGAATAATTAGATATCAAATACATGCGCATGCGTATTATAGAAAAGATGGCTTCCTAATTGAATTAGTCGAGTGCTGTGCTCCGTAGTGTCTCCTTTTTTCATCGACTCTTTCGAGGATCAACGAGTACAAAAGATCGTAGTTCGTAGAATTTGGAGTGGATTTGTCC
The DNA here is from genome assembly GCA_963924555.1 of Crambe crambe. NCBI lineage: Eukaryota > Metazoa > Porifera > Demospongiae > Poecilosclerida > Crambeidae > Crambe > Crambe crambe. The sequence goes on along the minus strand of OZ004586.1, from coordinate 8,485,269 downwards.
AGAAATCATAGCTGTAGGCTAGAGTGGTTCGAGAGATATGGTTGTCTAAGAATAATAATAATAATAATAATAATAATAATAATAATAATAATAGAGAAGAAGAAGAATATAGCGATTTACCTGCTTGCCGTATTTCTGAAACGGTGAGCTCCCTGGTCCTGAAACTTGGTCTGCACATTGTAGTAGGCTCTAGTAGGCTGGATAATCATTCACAGTAGCTTTTGTTAGGTCTAAGTGGGGGAACTAGGATTTCATTTTTGTATTAGTCTATAGGCGGTGTGCGCGGCCGTCCGAGTCATCCCTACATAGAGAGTGCTACCGCACTCTCTGATTCTGTGCTGTGTGGTTAAATCATCTGCTTGTGGTTTTTCTTGAATGTATTTATTGTTTTACATTTACTCTCTGCTTTAGTCTCTGTCATTTTAGTCTTGTTTTGTGTTGGTTGAAATAGTCTATTACAGTTATTACTCACTACATTACACTGCGGTGGTTTAAGATTTAGCTTCAAGTGTTGTATCTTTAAGGTAATGAGCTATAACGTGGTACTAATAACTCCATTTTTTTTTTTTTTTGGGGGGGGGGGGGTGAAATTGTACCTTTTCCCAAGTACTATCATAATTGATCCCTATATCTGTAGAGATGTTGGAATCTGAAGTTATTGAAGTGCCCTTAAACCAATATAGGTTTGCTAGGCTGTTATTGACTGACCTTACTAAGAGCATAGCAAGTATATTTTTGACAACCACAAACAAACCCTATTTCTCAAAAATAGCACAGCTGACCTTAGCCTGCTCTAAAATTATGCAGAGATGGGAAATATAGCCTGGTACCCACTGTTTGTGCATGCACCAAAAATTTCACATGAAATTCCTGCCTATTACAGGTGTGTGATATCACAGCATGTAACTACGTGTATGAGTGTGCGCTATAAGTTACCAAGAAAGCTATTGCAATGAAATTCTGGAGAAGAGAAGCACTTCTAAAACCATTCATAGTGGCAAAAATATCCTTATCCATAAGCCATTCCCCCTCAAAGCCAGAAGAGATGATCATAGCTAGCCTCATTCCCAGGCCTTCCTCTCCCCCTCACGTGTGAGCATTAAATTTTGCAAGGGGGAGAGGAAGGCCTGGGAAAGAGGCTAGATCACAGCTGCCTCAGCCCTGCACTATTCCCCAACAAACAAACGAATGGAGAGAATTGCTTCCTGCTGCTCCTTGTTCAGTACTAGACGGGGTTGTCCCAGCTGAGATAGGGTGTCAAAACAAACACACCATCTGCAAAGAAGAACTGGCACATGAAATGAACTAGAACTGCAGTGCTGATTCAGCAGTATATTGTGTCATGCGTCACAAACAGTTACTGAGAGATTATGGGTACCAGGCTAAGCTGACTCATGCACCTAATGTCGAGCTACTACACACCATACTGCGTCTATTTTGTAGTGATTGTTTTATTGTTATTGTACACGCCTTTTTTAACACTAATTAAAATATACACAAAATAAATTTTCCTAGACTATCTTGCTAAAAACTAAACCAGCGGTGAAAGTCCAGTCAAACCTCTACAAAGGCATAACTCCAGGTCCTACATTCTAGAGCTATTGAGAAGACTGAATAACATTAATGTCCGCGCAATAATAATAGCAGAGCGTGCAAATTTGGCAGGAATATAATGGTGGAAATCCAAAAAATAAAGAAACAACAGACAAAGGAGACATGTAAGCTTATACGTAAACCTCGAAGAAAAAAAATATGCTAGAATTAGCAACATAGCTAGCTCAGTGACCATGCATCATGCTCTCTCCACCAGACAAACTTCCCAAGCACCCAATAACATTTTCTGTTACTCGAAATTTATCTTCAGTAGCAGGTACAAGTCAATTCAGTTGCTACACCAGTGGAACTGAAAGTCATAGGGCCCTAAACAATTTCATTTACACCGAAAGTTCTTCATTTAGAATACTTCTTCATTTACACTGCTCTGTTACATTGTATACTAGCTAAAATAGTAACCTATGTACCTAACTATATGAAAAAGTTGTTACTTCCTTCTTTCAAAGGTGCCAGAAGTCATGACACGAGTCCCTTGACATAGAATATTGCGATTCTAGATCTGTCCTTTGTGATGAGGCTAAAGCTTCACTTACCACAATGCTTTGCATTTCCCTAGTAATAATATAGATGTGCAAGGCAAATATACTAACACAATCACACATCAACGGGTATGTGAGCCAGCTCTCTAGCCGGCCCTATAGGGTGGACATCAAGAAAGTAATGAATGCCCCAAGGTGGGCTCATCAGGTTAATGAATCCCAGAAATGCTATGTACCAGGGTGCGAAGATACCATTTGTAGCCACTATACGGAATGAATCCAGAAGGTATAGCTAGGAGTTACAGATGTACCCACCAACCCCCATAGATGCAAGTCATGGTGTATAAGTCACACTATCACATAGCAGTCTTTAGCATGTCAATAATGCCATGGAGGAAACAGCTAAAATTTTTCCCTCTGCTCTCGCTGTTTGGTTTTCTTGCTCCTCAGATGATCGTTAAGTTACTTTCTCACTTGTGCACGTGGCTTGCTTGTGGGCTTGTAAGCAGGTTAAGGTCATGCGCTTCGTGTGCTACTAATAGGACATAGTCACCTCCAGCACTGTGCCTTGGCACTTTGGTGCCGAGGCAAAAAATTATCATTAAAAGCACAATCATTCACGTATCTGCAGTACTATATCTTGATTTAATGGTAAACAGGTTTAGTTAGCTAGTATTTATTGTGGTCATAGTTATAGCTTGTTTTCCTTGTTTTTTGGCTCTCTTTCTTAGGACCTAGCTACTCTTGATTTTGTAGCTTCTGCTCTTACTGTTTAAGGCTTTCTTGCAAGCTCTCTTGCAGCTGATCATGGCTTTCATGCTGGTTTTCTTGCTCACAGTACTTTCTTGAACAATTGTTGACTTGCCTACGGCTTCATGCTTTCTCACGACTGTTAATTTGCTTTCTTATGACTTTGTAGCTTCTGTTCTTGCTACTTTAACCCTGCCTTTTTCAAACAAATTGTAAAATCTTGAACTTTGTCGCTGTTCATAGCTTTCACTTGCTAGCTGGCCTGGCAAGGTCAAGCTAAAGTATATGAAGGAGGAAGGAAAAAATACGGACAATAAACTCATGCTTGAAGATTGAGCTTGAGTGTATGGCATGGCCATGTTAAAGCTAGGCAAGACTGCTATGAGCTAGATGGCATATTCATTATCATATCATGCAAAATGCACACATGCCACTTACCCTCTGTAAAAAGTTTTCCCTCAGTTGACTTCAATGCGTATTCTGCATACTTTACAGCAGCCATGGCAGCAGTAAGTTGCCACTCTTTCCCTTTTGTTCCATCTGCATAGTCAGCAACTCCCTTGATTATGATTACATCAATTTCACGATTGTTTCGTTTCGCTAAACTCTGCTTAATCTTACACAGAACAACGCCTTCCATTTCGCCTCCGAGTGCTTCAGGTGCATTCCTTTTAATTTCATTACGTACTTCTTTGTTGTTGACCAACACTTTATCACTAATAATGACTCCAGAATGAGCTATTGAACAGCGCCCCTCTTTAGTACATTTGAAGTCACCCCATGTTTCTACATTTCTGGCAAAAACATTTCTCAGAGTCTTTGAAACTTCATTGAAACGGCGACTGCTTGCTCTGGAAATGATTGAATTATCACTCTCGTACTTGATGTTGCCCACCCCATCGATGAACTTAGATACTAGTACATCACAATATTTGGTTTTAGGATCGAAACCATATGCAACACCAATAGCTAGGATGAATTTTGCCCTTGGAAATTTATCCAGAGCCTCCTCAATCTCCTCCTGACACTCAACACCCTGTTCAGTCTGAATTAAAGCAGACTTGTATCCTCCAAACATTCCAAGCACAATCCAGTTTGGTCCAGAAAGGTCAACATGCCTTTCTGTAATAGGATTATTGGGATGCAATTCAGGAGGCTTGAACAAATCAAGTACAGCCCATTTCTCATTTCCATTGACCGTGTGAATAATGAGTTCAACCGTTTGGCGAAATGTAATAAGTTTGCTAAATTTATCCTCTTCTTTCTCTTGTACATGTGTAAGTGGCTTTTTCTCCTTGACAATCCTTCGTAAATCTTCATCCCCAAAGGCAGGTACCTCCATACTCTACAGGATATGAGGTATAAATTAGCACTCTCTAAGTAGGGATAGCGGGTCAAAGGTCATAAGACTGTATAAACTAAAAACTCTTCTTTCTCTTCTACCCTTACTCTACAGGTTCTCAGAAGGCTACAGTGAATTATTACATCTACAAAGAAGAGAGGAGAATGTTCCAAAACCAAAAATTCATTCGCTAACATAAGAAAAAAACGATGTCTAAAATTGACTTTTGTTCTTTTTCTTTATCAGAGAGTGCGCTAGCACTCTCTAAGTAGGGATAGCGGGTCAAAGGTCATAAGACTGTATAAACTAAAAACTCTTCTTTCTCTTCTACCCTTACTCTACAGGTTCTCAGAAGGCTACAGTGAATTATTACATCTACAAAGAAGAGAGGAGAATGTTCCAAAACCAAAAATTCATTCGCTAACATAAGAAAAAAACGATGTCTAAAATTGACTTTTGTTCTTTTTCTTTATAATAATAATAATAAGGATAATAAATATAAGATCGACGTACCGGCTTACTGGCTATAGTCATCAAAATTCTGCTTTGGCCATCTGTTAGAGCGGCACCTAGAGGCTGGTCTTTTGCTATTAGTTTTGACTAAGGCTCTACTTCACTATTCGAGCACTCGGAACACTAGCCAATCTTTCGACGCCATTTTGAAGCGCACGTCGGTAGGGGGCGGGGCTTATGGGCGGAGCCACGTAAGCTTCCAAGTTTAGGTAGCTAATTTTATTCTTATCTGATGATGTTCTAGTCACTCCTTGCTGAATTACAGTACAGATGCTCATCTTATAGTAGTATCACTACTGCCATTCAATTCTTTACATACACAAACTTACATTCAACTTCAAGCAATAAGAAAAAAGGATGGAAACAAGTGAGTGCAAAAAATTTCTTCTAAATAAAAAGGTTAAGTAGGGATAGCTTAAAATCTAGCTGGGCTATAATAATGTACTGCAGCCTCGTATGAAAACAATCCCTACTTTTACAACTGTCATAGCTAGCTATAGGTAGTGGATGTAAATGTAGGGATTATTTTCATACGAGGCTGCAGTACATTATTATAGCCCAGCTAGATTTTAAGCTATCCCTACTTAACCTTTTTATTTAGAAGAAATTTTTTGCACTCACTTGTATACATATATAAGTATACTCCCTTCTCTCATCCTGTGGTTATGTTTAAGTTAATTGTATTGGGCATGCTCACAATTATTATGGGGATGGATTCGGCACAAAAAAAACCAAAAAAAAACACCAAAAAATCATGAAAATATTACGTCGAACTTCTAGGCTTCATACCGTCTTCATACATACCCCTAGAACATTTTTTAACCATCAAAATGTAGCTTTTTCAAAGAGCTTTCCAATGGTCTATTTAAAAACCCCGTAAGTCCAACCATGACCGAGATAGCAAAAATATTTGTACAACTGATATCTCAAATATATATATTTATACTTTATTAGGCTTAGGTAGATTATGCCAGCATAATTTTGGGAATAATCGGGACTTCCTGGAATCAAGCATAATGCCAGGGGGCATATTTTGAGCATGATGAGAATAATTGGAGCTGCTGCAAGCCTGAAAATGAAGACTTCTGTCACTCTCTACTGCCCGAGGTAGTTTCTTGCTACACTGTGACAGTGTCTAGCTATATCCCTAAGACCTGAATCATGAGTACATAATATGGACAACTAACTACATGCAGCTGTTAGTTTATGGCAATGGCTAAGCTACTTCTAGCTCTGCTACTGCTACTGGTGGACTGGGCAACCATAATCATTAGCTTATTTAAGAATAATAGTGGGAATAATTGGTACATTTAAGGGAATAATTGGTGCATTTGAGGGAATAATAGGTCGAATTTTGGAGCATTGTAAAATAGGCATAATCTACAATGTATGCAGGGAATTAGCTGTGTCGACATGTGGTTGGAAGCTACTCAAGTGTGAATGACCACCACTTAGTGGTATGTACACAGCTGATTTCCCTGCATACATTGTGTTTAACACATAATAAGTATGAAGGGTTATAATTGTATACAAGTAAGGGAAAAAGCATTTCATGAAATGAAAAAAGATGTAGGGATGACCACTGCTCAAAAAAACAAGGAAACAAGAAGGATGGAAATGGGATCAATCATTGTTCTGTATATCCAGCCAACAATCCCTACATATACGTATATTACTACACTATAATCTGAAGCTACCTGACGTATATGTAGGGATTGTTGGCTGGATATACAGAACAAAGATTGATCCCATTTCTATCCTTCTTATTTCCTTATTTTTTTGAGCAGTGGTCATCCCTACATCTTTTTTCATTTCATGAAATGCTTTTTCAAATAGAGTCTACCGGTAGATGGATTGGTGAATCTAAATCCCCGAGTTGATACAGTAGTCTATCATCTAGCTAGCCTCGTACCCAGGCTCTAAAATTGTGCGGAGGCGGAAAATAGAGCCTGGTACCCACTGTCTGCGCATGTGCCAAAAATTTCACGCGAAATTCCCGCCTATTACACTTTATGACGGTGTGTGATGTCACAACATGTAACTACGTGTATGAGCATGTGCTATAAGGTACCAAGAAAGCTAAATTCTCTGGAGAAGAGAAGACAAGACTGGCATTTCTAAAACTATTTATAGTGGCAAGAATTTCTTTATCCATAAGCTGCTCTCAAAATCCAGAGGAGATGATCACAGCCTCAGCTCTGCAATATTCCCCAATGAATAAACGAACGGAGAGAATTGCTTGCTGCTGCTCCTTGTTCAGTACTAGGTGGGATTGTCCCAGCCGAGATAGGGCGTAAAAAAAACACCGTCCGCAAAGAACTAGAGGTAGTCTGCTGCAATGCTGATTCAGCAGTATTGCGTCATGCGTCACGGAAGATTACTTAGAGATTACGATTTCCCCCAATTTGGGGGAAAATTTGGTGCATGCGCAAACAGTGGGTACCAGGCTCTTTTGTCCGCCTCCGCAAAATTAGAGCCTGGGGACGAGGCTAGCTAGCTAGAGATAGCTGAGTAATATTATATTTCGAATCTGTAGCTTGAGTGGTTCGAGAGATATGGTTGTCAAAGAAGAATAACGATAACAATAGAGAAGAAGCGATTTACCTGCTTGCCATATTTCTGAAACGGTAAGCTCCCTGGTCCCGAAACTTGGTCTGCACATTGTAGTAGGCTCTAGTAGGCTGGATAATCATTCACAGTAGGTTTAAGTGGGGGAACTAGAATTTCACTTTTGTATCAGTCTATAGGCGGCGCACGTGGCCGTCTGAGTCATCCCTACATAGAGAGTGCTACCGCACTCTCTGATATTTTGAGATATCAGTTGTACAATTTTCCAAAACATTTTTGCTATCTCGGTCATGGTTGGACTTAGGGAAGCTCTTTCAAAAAGCTGCATTTTGGTGGTAAAAAAATGTTCTAGGGAAGGTGGTATGAGGCCTAGAAATTCGATGAAATATTTTCATGTTTTTTTATTTCTGTGGGTTTCAGCTCCCTTAAATCATCACTAACTTATGCATATTCATGTAACAATCTAGTCATAACTGGTTTTGTCAGTCAGTAAAAAGTTAAGTATTGATTCATTCTGGTAACGTGCCACAAACTACTGGTTCATGCTGAGAGGAATCGTCTATGCAGCTACTAAACATTCACCATAGCAGCACCCCTTCTACTTGGTTTTAAAAAATTCCTTCTGTAATTTCCACTTACCCATTAGTAGCTGCATGCAACATATGGGCCCATGCAGTCCCATACTTGGTTCCAGAGAAAGAGTAAGTTTCCAAACTAAACTACCTGGATGCATTGGAAATCAGGCACATCCCCTCAGTTATTTTTTCATGCGAAACCTGGCTCCAGCTAGCTATAAAAGTAGTCTCCCGCTTTTGGTGGCTCTGAAAGACTTGGAAATGCTAATTATGTTACTTTTAGGCCTTAGATGGCGCTTTGTAGTGCCAGAGAGCAAGAAACTAGCTTCTCTCTGACTCTAGTTCTTGTGCGTGGGCATGATTTTTTTTCTACTTGGTATGCAGTTGCCCTTGTTACATACAAAAAATAGGAAGTAGAAAAAACTAACTTCTGCTCTTACAGGCACTCTAAAACTTTATTCTTCCCATCTATGCTAGTTCTCAGCAATTGCTAAGAAAACACAGATAGTTCGGTGAGGCTAGCAGGACACCATTTTCTTTTCTGTAGATTGACATTATGTAACAAAAGCAGAAAGGGTTCAAATAAAGCAAGCTAGCCAGCCATGAAAGCTTCGTGCATGGAGAAGTTAGCTAATCATCTATAAGCGTCATGCACGGAGAATCCAACAGCAGAGGGTCATGTAGAAAATTACCTGAGCTAAGGTGCTATAAGCTTATGCTCGAAATATAAACTAAGCTATCTCAGTATCTGGTTGCTCTTTTCTGGTCTTTAATTTGGCACTTTGTATAGCCTCGGCCCCCGATTCACCAATCCTATGGTGCAAATTGTGGGGAAAAAATAATCCATACATCCACTATCCATATTCTCAGTGTACCTGTAAACGATTGATAGATGTTGAAATATCGATGAATGTTTTTTCCCGTATTCTCAGTTTACATGTAAAAAAGTTTTCTGTCGATATGAAGATGTTTTTGTCCAGTTTTCCCATAGCTACCATTAGCTAATTGGTCCTAAAGTCTGTCTTTACAGACTTTAGGCTTTTGGCTCTCAGATTATTTAAATGGAGATATATGGAAGCCTCAGAATTCCGAGGCTAACAAGAACAACTGATACCAGCTCTCTTTTAGACAGGTCGCAAAAGAGTGTCTGGTTGATAGGTGGATTTATCCGGAAATCATAGCTGCAGCTTGAGTGATTCGAGAGATATGGCTGTCTAAGAATAACAATATAGAGAAGAAGAAGAATCCAGTATCTTATCTGCTTGCTGTATTTCTGAAACTTGGTCTGCACTTTTTAGTATGGCTCTAGTAGGCTGGATAATCAGCCTTTATTAAGTCTATAGTCTATATGCGGTGCATGCCGGCGTTCGCAAGTCTACCTCTCTCTCTGATTCTAGTTATCTGGTTCGTACAAAGGAATGTCTGAATTGACAAGGAAAGCTAGAATAAGCTTGTGTGGAATTTGATTTGTTGGCTATTCCTCGGTTGGTAAATGCCAGCTCAGTGAAAGCCCGAGATAGCATGAAGTTGCTCTCTTGACCCACCCCACTTTTGTACCCTTTTTGTGATGGGTGTGGTCTGACATCATCTTATGAACCTTGTGATTCAAAACTGGGAACTATTTCCTTGCAAATGACTTCTATAGACTCAAAAGGAAAGTGGTCTGATACCTCACACCCAAAGGTCAGACTAGTCTACAGGTTTGATCTATGAACCAACCTTTCAAATTGTAATGAACAGAAGTGAAGTCGCTGACTATTAAAGAATTGCCACTGCACACACTCTATAGTCTTGCTGACACTGCAAACAATATGGTCCACATGAGCATAATTATCATGTATACATACCACTGTAAAATGAAAGTGTTTACTGGTCCCAATGCACACTCTGTTCTGTGTCAAGCCCATCTACAAGGCCCTGGTGAGCCTGTGGGGATATCTTGAGTGTGGTAGAGATAGTGGGAATATGGTCAGACTTCAGAATGGGATTATCAGCAACTTCTATATCCTTAGCCCAGGGGGGTGGGTGGGACAGTCTTGTCTTAGCATGCAGATAAAGTAAAGTGTTGATTCAATCACATGCAATGGCTTTCTAAGTAGCTACTTTGCATTTACAATATGTATAGTGTACTTTGAAATAACTATCTGCCAACCTGATAAGACACTGTGGGAGATAACCCATAGAGGGATCCTGGTGTGGTTAACTCTGGTAATATGGTCAGACTTCTAGCTAGCTGTGGTAGGCTGCGTATGGCCAAAGGTACTCAGCTATTAACTACTGTTAATCAACCCTATACCAAGTAACAGGGCATTGTAAAATAAGACAACAGTTACCAACAATATTAATTTGGCTATGCAGGAATGTGCCAATATGCCACCCCCCTCTAAATGAAAAATTTGTTTCTATGATTATCTCCAGTAGCACTCGCTCCTTCAACAATTAAGTTAGGTATCTACTATTCACCCCTACTCAAAAGGAAAGTAGTCTGGCCTTAGACTACTTAGTACAGACCTTGATCTATAAACCAACCTTTCAAATTGTAACTCTCTGAAGTCGCTGACCACTCAGTCGTTACGCCAGCGGAACCGGAAGTCATAGGGCCCCATACAATTTTATTTGCACCGGAAGTTCTTCATTTGGAATATTTTCCTGTTTAGTTAACTTATAATTCCTGCTATAACTCGTACGCTTTATACGTGTAGTAAGTAAAACACTTCACACAAACAGATCACACATAGACCTATCTAACTATGTGAAAAAGTTGTTACTTCCAGATACACGAAGTCACGATCACTTGGAAACAAGTGCCTTGACGGTAGAGGTGCAACTGGATTTTCTGTAAGTGGCCACGACTTAAATTCTGCACCATCTTTGAGACCATTAACTGAAGTTACACTCACGCAAAATACATTTTGTTCCCAACGGTAGAAAGCGCGCTACACACGCTACAATTTCAGCTGTTATCGATCAAGGCGGTAGACTAGACATGCGTCTCTACCTTTTTTGTATGAACATCCATACCTGACCACAAGGTAATCAGTTGTTGATAATGAATTATTAAAAGAGTCATTATGAGTAGAGATACAAGGCAAATATGTAATAGCTATCACAGCCACACAAGACAATAGGTATGTGAGCCAGCTTGGGAGTATGCCCTGTCTCTCCAGAGTTGCCTCTTGATGCAGCCATCTGCACTGCCGGCCCTGTAGGGTGGATATCAATAAAGTTATGAATATGCCAACACATACCCGAAGGGCTCATTGGGTTAGAAATGCTAAGTACCAGGGTGTGAAGACACTTCATTTGTAGCCACTAAAATGAATCCACAAAGCATAGCTAGAGCTATACAGAGCAATAGATGTACCTTCACCAACCCCCATGTGCAAGTCAAACTATCATAATTATGGTGTATAACACCCTAACACCAATATACAGTTGGTATTTATACATTTAATTGGAACTGCATATGACAAGAAATATGCCACTGGCTTTGCTAATGTATCACCGACAGCCCATTTTCTAAAATTTAGAAAGCCAAAATCAAACAAACAACATTCTGAATGGTTGGAGGATATACAACAAAACACCTGGCTACACCCTCAGATGACATTGGCAAAGAACATGTTGACATGTGGCAACAAGCCGACCAAATTCTATGATTCTGGAACCACTAGTTAATCATGGGTGGGAAGTAAAGCTTACCATTGTAAGGGTTCACTAGCCTCTTGCTGGGTGTTGTCATCAGAGGGGGGATAGAGATTGTCACAATTCTGGCACTGGCACTCTTCGCCACACTGGGTCTGTTTCCTGAGGCAGCTGCAGCGTCTGGTGGAGCAGCCTGTGATGCACTTGTAACCACTCAGAAGAAATCATGGACATGATATTTGGAGAAGAGGACAATCAAGGTAATCTGGAGTTGGATGCAAATGAGTTCAATTAGTGTGAAACAGAGCTAGCTAATGGTGGACACGTGCAAACAAATTTTCTGTTTTCTCCTAGGTTATGAAACTTGGTAGTTACAGTCTTTACTCACACCTCCGTTGTAATATCCAATTTAGAGTTGTTCTGTCCAGCCAATGCTGCATAGCATCCTCTTCTGTTCGATCATCTTTGTTTCTAATTGTAGCACATCCACAAAAACTAGTAGTGGTACTTAGGAAAGGCTTAGTCCTGGCATCTAAAACTGGTGATAAAAGATAGAAAGCTTCCTTCAAAGGAGCTACAAACTATCCAAATAATCGTAGCAATAAGCATCACACCAACAGCATCAGCCAAACACGGACACCTTTCCACGTGGTCGAATAGCCATTTTTAATAAAATTATGACGTAATTGTGCAAATAAAAGTGGGCATAAATTACCGCTGGCGTAACGACTGCACTGCCCCCAACTGCCCGGATTTTTCCGTACGAAATTACTACGAAATACGGAAACTGCTGCAGCAGCACTGAATTGAACCACTTAGAGGTCAAGAGGTCAAAGTAATTGATTTTTGAGAGCCCGGGCGCGGGCCGCCAGATCAAACTATTAAGTTTCCGTATTTCGTAGTAATTTCGTAGGGCTCTCAAAAATCAATTACTTTGACCTCTTGTCCTCTAAGTGGTTCAATTCAGTGCTACTGCAGCAGTAGCTGCTAGTAGCCAGGGGACTAGCTAAGTAGCTAGTAAGCTAGCTAAGAACTGCAGGGGTGCCTGGCTACACAGCTACTGCTTCAGACTCCTCCCCCAAACCAGGACTCAAATGTGTGCACTGTGACCTCCTGTTGAAGGACCCCGTACAAACTGAAGAAGGTCAACGTCTCTGCAGAGATTGTTTTGCAGAAATACAAAGGTGAGCAGTTGAGCAGCTAGCTATGCATGTGAGGAACTATGCATAGGAGTAAGTGGACTCGTCCTTTATGATACTTTCTTTATTGGAACCTAGTTTACCAGATAAAACTTGCAAGAATTGCAACACTTCAATTTTATCTTCTGAAAATGTAAGTCAACAGTTTCTGACTGGTAGCCAACTAGCTATTTACATTCATCTTTGCATGTGTGTCTTTGGGTCCATGGCAATGCCTTGGTTATTATTGTGTCTGTCCTCCGATTATGGCTGCTATCGCCATGGAAACCTTTGGCACATTAGCTTACAATAGCGCATTATCTTTGAGCCTTCAAGTTCTGGTGTGCTTGTGTGTCCATCACAATACGATTGTGCAGGGTTTAAACTTTGAAACTAAAATAGTTTGGTAGAATATGGCTGAAACTTTCTGTTTCAAATAGGTAACACTGGGTCTGGGTATAATATAGATATTATAGTGCCATATATTCTAATATTTTCATGCAGTACCCTGATAAAGCAGTCCAGAGGGAAATCCTAGGGCTCCAAGTCCTGTGCCGGCATCATGAGCTAGGCTGCCAGTGGCAAGGACAATTAAAGGACTGGGAGGTATTATCTATTTAAGCATATCATAGCTCCAATCTTCCTTCCTTTCTACGTGTCTGCTTTATCATTTCGTTCTCCAATATTTTCAACTATTTCTTCATTTTTATTTTCTTCACTTCCACCTTTGTGACTACACCCCTTACCCCTCCCACTATCACCACGCCTTCAAGCCTCCACCCTCCATCACACAGTAAGTTGTCCAGCACCTTTACAATAATATCCTATTTACAAACTCATTACATTTTTGCAGATTTTGTAACCACACCTACCCTTGTCTTTTTTTATTAGTGAGTAACGTCAGGTCTAGGGTTCATGCATGTCACCTCATCCTGACCACTTGTGACCTTTTTTGTTGATCTTTTATTCTGTTTATAGCTATATTCGTAAATGATTGTAAAGTAGTGTAGCTTAGCTATCAGGTTGTCGGTTGGTTATATGAAGGATAGATCTGCTGGAATTCAGAGCTTCTCTCCAGCTTCCTGCTACTAAGAGTGACATTTTAAATTAATGTATAGTGTCTTGCTCTCTTTCCAATAGCTGCATAGCTCCGACTGTTCCTACAAGGGCATTGCATGCCCACACAAGGGGTGCGGCAAGCTCCTCCCCAAGAAGGACCTGCAGGATCATGAGGAGGCATGTCTGTTTCGCCCCGCCTCCTGCACCCATTGTTCGATGAAGCTTCCTTTCAATCAAATCCAGGTACAGAATGAAAAATTCCTTGTGGAATTCTTGTTGATTGAGTGTATTTCTGATTTTCAGTCTCATGAGTTGAGCTGTGATGAAGCACTTGTAAAGTGTGAAGAGCCTCACTGTGGGAAAGAATTCAAGAGAAAAGAGGTAATTAATGTCTCAAGTGTTGATAGCTTTCTGAAGAAGAAGTGTGATAGTGTTGATGTACTCTTCACAGCTTTCTCGGCACAGGAAAGAAGAATGCACAGTTGAAGTGTGCAGCACCTGTGATGCCAAGGTAACTAAAAATACATGCTCATGGCAATGTCATGGTACAGATAGAGATAAGAGAAATATATGGGTGATAATACCTACCTACAATTAATTTCCAAGTTATCTCCTTTGGCGACAGCTGAGCTTTATTCCTTCAGATATCGGCACTAATTATGTTGTATTCCATTGTTCTAATCACATCATTGGCTCAAAATTAATGTTGGCTTCTAATTGGATGTAGTAAACATGCTGGGATGTAGTAGGGAAGGGTCTAGGGTCCATTGAATGAGGGGGAGGGGCTGGAAGGGAAGCATCTGATGACCTCTCTAACCGTCATTAGCCATCTTATCTTTATAAATTGTCACAGGATACCGACAGCATTTCAATACGAACAACATGTTTACACGCAACACAGCCATAATCAATTAAGCCATTCGATTGTAATGTAAAACCCTGTTGTGTTTCTTCTAAACATGATCATCTCATCCCTGTCAACAGCTTGTTATAATCCTTATCAATTTATGTTCTTAGACTTACATTCAAGACACCAAATGGGAATCTTGGAATTTAGTATTTTATGGTTGCAAATTCGATTATTGTGTGGATAGGGCTGCAATAGGGAATTAAGGGCAGAAACCAACTTGAACCTAAAAGATTTTGAAGGGTGAAGGGTTAGTCCATAGTGACAGTGCCTGGTATTAGGATCATAGTCTGCTTATGCCTTCCTGAAGTGAATGAAATCCATTATCTGGAATTAGGAGAAATTCACATTATTTTATAAACCCTCAATCAAGCACATTATCAGACTTCAAATATCTTGGCAGGTTCTTTATTGTTTACTGTCTTAGTAAAATTAATATTTTATTTTTGGAGAGGACCTTTACACATCAAAAGACCAATAGCAAATATTGAAATGAGGTGCCCATATCAATATTCATTATAATAATGCACTATACTTCCGAATAAAGGACTCTGAATAAAGGATAACCTCTAAATAAAGGATACATATTGTAAACCATTATTAGTCACGACACCTATGTATGTAATCTACCAGGTACTACGTAAAACTGGGGAGGAGTTGGAACCACTCCCTGCAGAGTCACGTGGTTTTCATAAATCCATATCGACCCCCTCAACGAGGGAAATTTTGGAACCTCCACACCCACTCCCCTCATCCTCTTCCTCCTCCTCTCCCTTCTCCTCCTTCCGTAGCGATCCTGTTGGAGGGTCCTCTCTACCTCCTCCTCCCTCCTCACTTTTCTATAATATCCACCTCTCTAATCCACTAGACAACTTTCGACACCATCAGCATGTTGCTGAGAGCGTCAAGAAGCTGCAAAGTGAAGTCACTTCCACTACCAGTACACAGATGCAGTTGTGCAAGGAGTGGGCAGGAACAAAGGAGGATTTCACCCTACTTCAGGTCAGTCACTCTGTTAATGCAATGCCCCCCCCCCCCCCCCCCCCCCAAAAATAAAAAATAAAAAAAATTACATACCAAGTAGGAAAGAAAAAAAAGAAATACGTAATGTAATCTAAATAATCTAATCAAAAAGCGCGTTTCTTCCCTGAGTAACTCAGCGTTTTGCTGCCATCACGGATCTCTAAAGTACCTTAGAGCGCCTTGGACTGCGCATCAGATCAGAAATTGTCCATGTTGACGATCTTTACCATACCATTTAAGAACACGTGCCCAGTGCAAGCAGAGTTCTTTAGCTTTATCCTCCTCTGCTAAGCAGTGTGTATTAGCAGGCATTATGTGGTTCAGGAGAGTATCTAGTAAGCTTTACTATCATCGGTCATTGTAGAATATACCACTGTCTCCAGCTCCATGTTGACAATCAATCTAAGAACATGTGCAAGCCTGACCTTTCACCTGTTTACTTATGATCATTGCCTTGACAGCTTGACACATCTGTAATGTAAAAAAAGCAGTAAATATGAAGTATTAAAACTATTGCCTGTTTTTTTCTACTTGGTATGTGGTCAACTCTTGGGGGAAAAAAAGGACAAGCACTGAAGTGCTAACCCTCAGTACACACTGAAAAAAATGTTTAGTTAATAGATAACTGATGAGCAGGAGGTATTTAAAAGTCATTTGAGCATGTTTCTACTACAGAGTCCACATGCAGAACTCTAAGGGCTACATCCAAAAATCCACTCAATTTAAACACTGGAGAATATCATCTAGACACCATTAAGGCTGAAATTGAAGTGTTCTGATCGCTACTGGCAGCATGGTTGATGTAACAGATACACACAGACACTACTGACTATTGTAACCCTCCAGCACGTGTGCTGAGGGTAAATTTTAGTTGTCTGTGATTGTCCCCTTTCCTGTTTACAATAATATTGGAGTGTGGGCATGTGTGGCTCACCATAAACAAACCTCAAACAGCCTCTCCTACCCACCAGTTTCCTGGTCATGTGGTCAATGGGTAATTACACAAAATCAATCTGCAGTTAGGGAAAGTTTTAGGGACTCATAATCATAAGTGATTTTCTAAAGCCATAATTATTGTTAAAGTGAAACTACCAGCAGAGCATTTCAGATACCTGGTACCCCCCCCCCCCCCCCCCCCCCCCCTTAGACAATGCATGTATGAGGAACCTTACCATATTTAAAGAGGTAGGAGTTAGTGAGTGAAAGTATCGAAAGTGAGCAGTAATAGAGTTAGTATTTCCCCTGGTAATGTTCCATTCAAGTGAGAAATCAATAATTATGCTCTTTCTTTAATCCATTGCTATACAGTGGAAACCCCAGCCTTTTAATGGACACACTTTCCCCAGCCTTTTGTAAAGAGGTGGTCCTTTTTTTTCTTTGAGGTTCGAGTGTGTATATAAAGGTGCTTTAGAGGTTTGTCCTCTTTTGGAGTGCCCTTCATCGGAGGTTCCACCGTAATCTCTCACATTACATCCCACTGTGGGTTCATAATCCATCATCCATTGCTCCTCATATCCCATTGACTGTTGGCATAATGACACTGTCTTTATTGCAGAATGAAAATCAGAACTTGAAGTCGTTGGTGCAGGAGCTGAAGTTGGAAATATCAGCACTGACTAACCAAGTAAATGAAATACGTCAACAGACTGAATCTTACAAGAAGCCTATCATTGACCACACCCTTATCAGCAAACTGGAGGAACTCAGAAAGTCCGATGCTGAGAAAACTGCTACCGTCATCCGCTTAAAGACCGAGCTGAATCACCTTCAGAGGACAGTTGAAGTCATTAAGACTCAGTCAGAGAGCAATATCAGAGAGTTTGGAGATACCATGACAACCATGGGGGTGGTGGAACAAGACAGTGTCAGGAGAAGAACTGGTGAGTCATGTGATATTGTAACCCCCCGAGATAGAGAATCGTTAAGTGTTTAGATGTGAGGAAGATTTGGTATTTGATGTGGTTGATAGCAGATCACACCCTATAATACAGGGTGCCCAAGGTTATACTAGAGAAGTAAAGGCTGTGCAGTAAATAGCTAACTTTCTGTTTAGTTGCCAATCTCCCTGGAGTACCTTGAGGATTACCTCTAGGGAAAACCCTACCCCAGTCCTCTAGGGGGAAATTGAAGTTATTCCTAGGGGAAACCATGAAACCACCTTAACCTCCAGGGAGAAGTTTAATTATCTATGGGTTTTGTGGTTTTTATAAGCCACTCCTATTTCCATCCAATCTCTAAAGATAATGCATGAACACAGTGGTTTGAATTATTGTGGTTTAATAATGGATTTTTTCTTTATTTTTCTTCCAAACCCGCATAAACTGATGCCATGGGTGCAAAGGTCACATACCCCTTGGGAGCAGCTCCGATTCTCGAATGGCTGTGGTGGAGAAGAGGGTGGAGGACTTGGCCAAACAAATGACCCTCGTCAAAGTCCACGTGCAAGAACTGGAACTGCAACTACAAGCTTCTCTGGCCAGCACTCACAATGGAGCGTTCCTCTGGAGGATCCCAGATGTGTCTCGGAGGAAGAGGGATGCCATTGAGGAGAGAGTCACTTCCATTTATAGCCCGCCATTCTATACAGGAAGGTCTGCAATCTTTTTAAAGTATTTTATTTAAAATATATATATAACGAAAAATAAAACAAAAACAAATAGAAATGAAGAAAAAAACAAACAAACAAACAAAAAATAGCCCACAATTCCATCTGTAAAGAGAAGATTTTCATCATAATTCTGTTTATTTTCATTCCGGAACCAGGAACGGATATAAAATGTGTATCCGTGCCTATCTGAATGGAGATGGTATGGGTTACAAGACACACCTCTCTCTCTTTTTCGTCCTGATGAAGGGAGAGTGTGACCCCCTCCTCAAGTGGCCATTCGAGTACAAAATCTCCATGATTTTAGTTGGTAAGTCAAGCATGCATAATATTAAGAGCTAAATTTAATAATAATAATTTATGTTCTTCATCTTTAGATCAGACACATAGGAAGCATGTGGTGCAGACCTTCAAACCAACAGTGGAGTCCAGCTCCTTCCAGCAACCTCAGACTGACATGAATGTGGCCTCAGGCTGTCCACAGTTTGCCAAACTCAACATCTTTGATGACGAGAGTTATGTCAAGAATGACGTGATGTTCATCAAATGTATTGTGGACACCACCAAGATATTCCACCCCTGAGGCACTTTATCAATTTTAATTAAGGGGTTATTGTATAGACTCATAGCTAGTTCTCTAAAGAGAGTAAACCAATTATCATGTAGCATGAAGTTTTGGTGATTGTTGTAATCGCATTCTTGTTTGTCTTTATTAAATCTTTTCAATGAAAAAAATTAACTGCATTATGTATACATCAGATAGCTAACTTATAGTGTGATTACAACATTAATTTGGGTAACCAAAGTTGGAGGAATTGAAGTGAAAAAAGTTTACAGGGAAAGATAAGTGTAATTCTATTGAAAGCAAGTACCTATAGAGGAAGCATAATTAGAAACTTTTTTTTTTTGTTCATCAATCTGCTTGG
The DNA here is from genome assembly GCA_963924555.1 of Crambe crambe. Taxonomy (NCBI): domain Eukaryota; kingdom Metazoa; phylum Porifera; class Demospongiae; order Poecilosclerida; family Crambeidae; genus Crambe; species Crambe crambe. The sequence goes on along the minus strand of OZ004586.1, from coordinate 8,466,085 downwards.
AATCAAAGATGCAGGAAGGAAAAGGGGCATGGTATTGTGTATAATAGTATAAAGGGTTAATGACACCTTTCAATGCACCTGAAGTAAGTCTGCATATGTCTCCTATAGAATATGCAAATATTTTTGCCTCCAAAGAGAGATAATTTTGATCTCTATAATGTACACAACAGCTACCAACTGCTTCATGTAGACACTAATAGTTTCTATTATCAATGTACATGCAAAAATAGCTAAAAAGTTAAACAGTAAATGCACATGTAGCTAACAGGTACAGGAACGAACACAAACGAGTGTTTTATTCCTAAGATCGCAGAGACTCATTAGGTTATGTCATGGAACAGCAGGAGCTCTAATCATCTCTTCACAGAGCACAGTCACAAATGGATAGATTCCATTTGAGGTAAAATTATAACCTCTAAGGTCTATGGGATGAAGAGACTCACAACAGTAAAATATAAATGAAGCATTGCTGAGTATCGAAATGTCATGTTATAAGGGAAATGTTCAATATTCATGTACAAAGTTGGTAGACTAAAGAGGCATCAGGAGTTGTACCATTATCCAAGTTCTAGTTCTACCATAATGCAAGTGCACCTCAATGTGGGTCTATCATAACGTAATTATATACATGGTTCTAATAATGATATCTCATATCACATAGTACAGCCCAGCTAGATCTCTACATAACTTAGAAGGAATGTTTTATGCTCAAGGATTTATGATTGTGGTTTAACATACAGGTTTACTATGGAGGACCCCTACTGTAGTCTTGGGAACAGTGGAGGGAACATTGAACTTTGTATACATAATAAATTGTAGCAATTATCAGTCAGTTATTATTGACTCCTTTAATAAGTGTCCTGGCATCATACAAATGAACCACCCTCATGTAGATAACAAAGTTGGACCTGTGTCAGTTTGTGTTTAGCTACTTAGTTTACCACTCTCTCTCTATCCATCTTGTAAATGATCTCCTCCAGTCCGTACTTCGAGGTATTTTCCTGTTACACTGGAAGTTCTAAACAAGAGGACTCTTAATCAGAGTATGATGTATTCACTGTCTAACTGCTCAATTCTCAACAATCAGCAGAGTGTCGGGTTAGCTTTGATCAACAATGGACTTCAGTATCAAATTTCACAGGACAGCATTTTTGTTAGGAGTTTACATGGTTAGATGTTAGTTGTGTATGATGGATTGCTTCAATTGTGATTTGGTCGATATGTATATTGAAAGAATGGACTGATGCTTATTTTTGAAGGCAATGGTTAAAAATAATGTGCTCAGGGTGTGGTATTTTTTGCCTCGGCACAGTGCTGGAGGCGACTATGGTAGTACGTTTCACACGCGCACGCGCAATGATGCACGATCGTGACCTGCTGTTAGCCAAGCATGAGGAAGGGCTGACATGTCCATCGTGGTGGAGGTGGAGAGTGAAATTGGATGGCCACGATTATGGGACCTTGCGCTAGACAACGGTGCCAGGTGCATCGAAGCTCTTATGGGTGATTACATTCCCACCCCATGCCATGCATGCTTGCCCCTTATGTGAGAGAGAAGACATCTGCAGAGACTCCCCACTCAGCCACGTCCTCAACACTCACACCAACTGCCACCTCAGCAGCAAAGAACTCAGTCACAGACGCTGACTCTGTCTTCTTCAACCATTTATGTCATTTCACTAAACTGTTTCAAACTTGAACCCTGTATTTCTTATTTTGTTATGCCCACTTGGGTCTTTGCAATGAACTTTGACTGAAACGATGATGCGTATCGACACAACCTAGTAAGACAGGCTCAGGTTCGCAGTCACTACATGCGTGAAGAAAGTGCTAATGCTTCTTGGCCGTCTTTGCCAACGAATCAAGCCCATTATGACATGCAGAGAACTGACTAAAAGACAGCAGTGAACAAAAATAACAGAGATTGCAGTGTACATGAACTAGTGATCGTTTGAAGTGCCAAAGAGAGAGCCATGATGAAGGAAAAAGACTTTGAAGCTTCCAAACAATGAGAGAATCCAGTACACATACTTCAATCAAGCTATGCATGAGAGTAACCATTCAAAACAGCAGTTCGAAAGCGTTGAACAGCAAGAATACTAGGCTAGCTGTGTAAATACTAATCTTTCTACAATAAGCCATGTTGCTCAGTGCGCATTATTTGGAACTCTCCAGCCAGCATTAAAAAGTAGCTGAGAGAAATATTTTGACAGAAACATTTGACCCCACAAATCCCTGCACTTTTCATTATTTATGCCCATGCAGCAAGTGTTCAGCAATTCCAAACATAATCATCCTTGTAGGACTGGCTTCAAGCCGATGATCCCTCAGTGTATCTTTATCACCTTTTTTTACTTGTCTCTTATATACCACTGTCATATTCACTGTAAAGCATTTAAAATAAATAAAATTTAGAAAGTTAAAGATTGCACTTAAGTGCCGAGGCATTCCTAGTCTTTTAAAAGACTAACTTGTTACTGTGTAGGATGATTATGAATTCAACCTGTGGTCTGTGATTGATGCTCATCAATTAAGTCCATAGAAACTACTTTAAGAATTGCAAAGATTTCAGTGTGGCCACAACAATCATTCGTAATTACCCCAACCCACCAATTTTTGAGTGCCTTTATTCTTGGCTCTATAATAAATTATCCACAATAGTGAAACTTTCACTGCTAGTTAGAGAAAAGATTCAACTTTCACCTGCACTTTACAGAATGTTTCTATCTGCTCCCAGTCAGGAATAAGAACCATTTTCCCGAAAAAGTATTCAGAATTACCCTGACTTACCTTACTATGTAGTCTAGTATATCTGTGATACCATGCATCGTGATTGCTATTGAGAGGAGTTTCTTCTTGTTTGACTGCTAGCTGGTTTAACTGGAGTTTGGTTTCAAATCAGACCACCTCAAATGCCAGATATCCATGAGATGCGATATCTCACAGAGAAGATTATCTTGTGACAAGTCCAACCAATCATTTAGCTCATCTTACTTGCAACAAGTCTGACTCATTCATTGCACCACCACCGGCACCGTGATCACCTTGTGACGAGTGTGATCTTTTTACCATTACTCATTATTTACCCATTCACTTACCATTATTTTGTAGATCATCTTGTGACAAGTCTGACCTTGTCACCGTTACTCATTATTCATTAATTTTTGCTCCATGTAGCTAATGTGCAATATGTTAACGCCGAGGATTCAGCACTACTGTGCTTTCATTATTATATTGGGCCAGTGTTAATGACATTCATGTTTCCGGTCAGGATTTTTCCTCACAACCATGCGGTGCGGTAGTCATTACCATTTATTATCAGTGTCCATTTTTCTAGCCACAAAATCATCACTAGTACAAGCACCAGCTGCTCAGCTGAATAGCTGTAATTAATGCTTCTGGAGCAGTGTCAATTTTCCAATGCGGGCGGTTGACCAGAAACAGGAATATCATTAACACTGGCCTCGTATTAAAACTATCAATGATTCCGTTAATATTATAACTTTCTATGTTAGCTAGCAATAGAGACTTTGCTCTTCCTGAAGTCATGGCTCTTGCTGCTATCTCAAATGACTGTTTGCTAGTCGCACCATGATGTGTATATAGTACGCCTTCTAATACTGTATGTGTAAATTACCTTCACGCATGCACACTGGGGTGAGATGGTTGAATGGGAATGGGACAGGAAAAGAACCATAAACATAATTGTAGATTCTACACTCGTGCTCCTTTTTCAGCATCCATTCAGGATAATGGATATTGAAGCTCCATGCATACATGTGTATTGTTTACCGTATAGCCAGAAATATTGATGAAGATTTTAATTTGACGCTTTAGCAGTTTAAGCATCATATCGCCAAAAATAAAACCATAGCCGTCGAAAAGTCAATTAAGTTTGCGATACGTATGCATGCGCATATTGCGTGCCATTTATTACACACAACTACACGCATATGCAGCTGCTATACATGTCTCAGCTGAAGTATATTCTACCAAAGAAGGAGAATCGGATAATCCAGTCCTGCCTAATAAAGACGTGTGTAGCTCTATCCCATGAAGAATTAAAGCTTGCTGGAGAGAAAGTCAAAAGCCGGGGGTTCTAATCCAGATTCGACCTGGATTTGCTTTGTGTGTGAACGGTACCAACCCGAATTCCAATCCGGGTGGCCCAACCCACATCAATTAGGTGGATTGGAATCCGGATTGAATCTCAACCCGGGTCGGGCGCGCGTGTAAACACGGCTATAGAATGTTTGGAAACTGATAGGCCTCCCTGGGGTAAATCAGAGGAGTAGTGCCTTGAACCTGTGATAGTGTAACAAATTGAAGAGCCATCCATCACTGTAAAGAAAGAAAGAACAAGCGGCTGAAATTTTTGTGTCCAACGATTGCAGCCGTTTTAAGAACAGCAACAGCATAAGGATTGCTACCACTCTAATTCATACACTTTTCTAGATGGCCCCTCACACAACTGGAGAACTTGAAAGTATCCATGCTAAATCGATGATAGCTAGCTAGCTTACATAGCATGCATGCGCCCTAAAACCACAGTAATATAATTCCTGTCAATACTTGCGGCTATAGCTATGATGGTCTAAGTAATATTTAGTTCACTCTTTTCTAGCTCTAAGTGTTTTAATGCACCTGCACGAGAATGATGCTATAATGCTTGAGGTGAATGTAATGCACGAGCCAAAGGTGAGTGCATTACATCACCAAGAGCATTATAGCATCATTCAAGTGCACCATACATTAAAACACATGGAGCTAGAAGAGAGTGATCTAAACATTTTAGTGCTGATCACATGACTTGTGACCAATCAAATTCCAGTTGGTCCTTACAGAACCCTAGCCTAGCCCAGCCCTAGTACCTAGCAAGCTCTGACACACTTTGGTTCAGTAAGAATGCTCTAATTCAAAATATAAATGAGGTAAATTTGAAACCCAATGTGACAAGCGAAATGCTAAAGTCTATAAAAGAGGACATTAAGATAGGAACTGAGGCTGGAAGGTAGTGGATCTTTCACTAGGCTCCTATGTACCTTCAGCACAGTTCCTCAAGTGTGCATTAAACATTTAGTGCACATAAAAGTGTTCTGTATGAGACACTTTTCAGAGGATCTGATTGGTCACAAGTCATGTGACCAGCACTAAGCGGTTAGTAGATGCATGCGCATGCGTTATTGCCTTGTGAGGTGTGTGTATGTGTAGCAAGGTGTCTTGTGAAGTGTCTTGTGAGGTGTGTGTAGAACAAAATTAATAGGACAGATCGAAATAATTATATATAGCTATATCTCAGCCAACTCGCTAGTGTGGGGCTCACTCCAATTATTCTTTCAAGAGCTGTCGCGGTCCTCTTGAAGGCATGTTTTTTTTTCTGGGAATAGCTAGAAGTTTCTTAGCCAGTACTAGTGTTGCTACGCTAACCCCCAATTAGTAGCACATGTAAATAGTTATACACATGCATGTGCACATGAAGCAAGTGATTACTTGACTTGAGAACTAGAAAGTCAAGCAGCAAGAGCAGAGGCCTAAAATATGTATGTAGTAGGCAAGTTAATAATTGTCTGAGAAAGCACTGGGAGCATGAAAGTCATAAACAGTGAGAGCAGATTGTACAAAGCTTGATCATCTGATAAGGCAGCAAGAGAGCCTACAGGAAAGCCTTGAACAGCAAGATCTCCAGTCTTCAGTAACTCTTGTGCCTGTAAAAAATTTTCAGTGACAGTTTCATCTCAAAAGAGTGTATAGTTACAGCCAAGCCTACTCAGGCATCAAGTTTTTAATGTTTACTGATAATTCAATGAAACTTTATTGAATACAAAGGAACTGAACTACAAGAACATTGTAAATGAAATGTGTAAAAACAACCCATTTTAGGTTAGCTCTCTGAGTTCCTATTTGCAACTCAGACAACCCTAAATTGGGTTATTTTTATTTTATAGTGAATTGTTGCAATTTATTAATTTTAACATGAAAGAATGTTCAGTTATATTTTGTGTTTATTGTAGTATAGCTGATCACATTTCAGAGCTTCCTGTAAAAGAGGGTGCATGTTTCGGAGTGCCTGCATCTCCAGCAGGTCAGGACATGACTGGTACAATGTTGGCTCGAAGGGAGAAGGGAAATGAATGAAATGTTTCTTTGGTCTTGACCTGAGAGGGATATGTCGCCACCCATAGCTAGGATGAGAGTGATATCTTAGTGAGGATAGTGGTCTGAGGGAGTCATGCTGTTGAGGGAAGTGCAGAGTTCCGAGGTCACAGAGGGACTGGGATCTCCTTAGGTTGTGTCGTGGAACAGCAGAATCTCTTCGCAGGGCACGGGCCATGCAGTCACGGAAAGAGGGATTTGTTTTTGGGGATAAACCATCAATATCAGAAAAGTCTAAATTCTCCATGGAATGACGGAGAGAGTCATTTAGACTCATGATGAAATTGCAACAGAAATGAGGCATTGCAAAGAGTATGTCATCAATGTTGCCAATTTGTACTCTTATTGACTTGATGGAGCTCATCTTTGCAATGCAGCTCAAGTATTGGAAAGATCTCAACATCTCCAGTGGGTGAATATTGTATGAGAGAACGATAAAGTTTAAGAGTAGGGTAACATGCTCTATGTTCCCAGCATTGGTAGACACTCTATATCCAAAGTTTGTCTTTAATGTTGAAATAGTGGAGAAAGATAGTGCTGCCTGAAGTACTGGATAAAGCTCATAAGAGGTGAACAGTTCTGACCTTTTAAATTTCGTAAATACTACTAATTTTGTTAGAAAAGAACTAGTGGTTATGATTTTGCATAATTCCTGTACCCCTTTCTGAGTAGGAGTACGGCACTCAAGACTGAATTCTTTCAAGTTTGTAATATGTTGAATGGATTGGAAAAGTAAATAGTCATCTTCACATGATTCAGAGAATTCTAAGCCAATACTTCTCAATCCTGGTGAATTTTTTGAAATCCAATCAGAAAGAACTGGTACTAATGGAGAAGAAATTCCACTTAGAGTGAGAGAATTGATGTGAAATTTGGGTAAGTACTTTGTGAGTGATGTAAGTGTGGATGATATGTGCACACTTTCTTGTACATCTATATACAAGTCCTTAATAGTCCCTAATGTTCCACCAATTGTTTTCTTTGTGTGATTAGACAAACTATGCACCAACATCTCTAGAGATGTATGTATGTGTGCAGACTGCCACTGAATAGCAACATGGACTAGACAATATCCAAAAACATACATGTCCAAGGGGTTGAACAGATGTAAAATGGAAACTTTCATATCTATTGGAAGTTTAGAAAGGTCTTGAATTTCATATAAACAATGCAATAGGTAAGAAGAACCAAGAATAGAGACTTTATGAAAGAATTCTTTATTGTAGCCCACAATGCCACACAAGAACTGACCAAAGACTCTGAGGTGTGGTATCACTCTAAGTACAGATTGGGATACCATTTTAGAAAAAGCTTCGTCTGCCAAATCAGAGTGACATGAAACATACCAAGCAGCAAAAAACTCTTGGATGCTGAGATGGAGGAAGGAGTAGGAGGTTGCTGCACCCTCACACATGTATATCTCCCGAACTGCATTCATGAGACCTAAATGCTGGAAACCCTCTCCAACATCACTATCAGTAAACACTAGCTGCACATCTTCCTTGAACAGACCACTGTAAGCTAGTTGACTAACTCTCTTAAGGTCTATGGAAACACTCTCTGGTAGATCTTTAAGACTACTGGGTACTCTGGAATGCATGTCCCATTTCCCACTAGAAATCATGTGCCTCTTGATCAGAATTAGAGTAAGGATGGTGTAGAGCTGTGTCATGGTTTTGGGCATCAGCTCTCTGCTCTTTCTGAGGTCTTTGTACACTTGTACAATAATGGCACAATTGATAGGAATGTACATCAGTGAGTTAATGACAGGGTTAGAAAATATAAAATTCTTAAAGTGAGCAAGAACCTTGGGTTCTGATTGGAAAGCTCTTTCTGCAAACCTTACTTTGCACTCATCAGTGAAACCAATTACCTTTACATGCCTGAAACCCCAAGGGAAGAAACTCTTAAGAGCAGATGGTCGACTAGTAACGAGGCGAGTAGCTTTAGGTAAGCAAGAACCACTAATTAATTGCATTATCAAACGGTTCTCATTGTGAATCACAGAAGGCATCTCATCGAATCCATCCAGTATGAATAGGACACCCTCCCCCTCACATTTCCGCACCTCATTCACTACTTTCCTTTGAAACTGTTTATCTTCATGATGTATCAGGTCCTCCAAGGAAGTAGCATTCTGGACCCTTCTTTCTCGAAGCTTTAGCAGAAGTACCATTTTATAGTGTTTCAATGAAGTCAAGGTGTCCCACTTCCTGCACAACTCCCAGGCCAAAGTGCTCTTACCAATACCAGGGGGTCCTTCCACCAACACAGACCTTGTCCCTGAAGGTACAATATCGTCCAATTCTAAAGGAGCCTCTGCTCCTCTAATTTCATCCACACCACTATGCAGGGACGCTTTTGAGAATGTGTCATCTTCAAAAATGGTCCCAGCATTTTCAACCAAAGCAAGGTTAATGAACTGACTACAAGGAGCTATGGAAAGTTTGTCATCACAAGCTATAAGCTCATTCTGGTAATACGATTTAAGATAATTTGCATATCGTACCAGTGCAGGATCAATTCTTTGCTTAATTCTCTTCAAAGATTTACTGGAAATCTTCTTGGAATGTTTTTTGTGGTGTTTCCTTTTGTTTCTCTTTGTTGTGGTCATGTGATCACTATCAAAAGAGTCAGAACTAGTGGCACTACTTGATGCAAATGAAGCATATGGCATCATTGCAGGCTTAATCAGCTTCAAATATTTACTCTTGGAATGTTTTTTGTGGTGTTTCCTTTTGTGTCTCGTTGTTGTGGTCACGTGATTGCTATCAAAGGAGTCAGAACTAGTGGCACTACTTGATGTAGATGATGAACTAGACGATGAGACTACATGTTTTCTTTTCTTACTTTTCTTGTGTTTGTCCAGTACCTTGTGTTTGTGTGTTCTTTTGTGCTGCCTCGTGGAGGTAGAGGGTTTCTTATGTTTAGCTGGTGGAGTGTTGGAGATAGAGGAAGACTGGTCAGAATGATCACTGTCACTGGACAAAGATGAAGCATTCCTGTAATGGATATAATTATTTTGTTGAGTGACATTTCACAATAACTATATTGACACATGCAGGATACTTGAGTTTACTCTTTCTTACTTTAAAACACTATCACTAAATAAGTACAAGCACAGGCTAGTTCACATCCCCCCCCCCCCCAACATAATTACATAATTGCTAGCAATGGGCCTTATGCATAATAAAATTTCCAAATAACGCACACTGTTTTTCTAAATGACGCACACTAGCATGAATTTATCGGGAACCATTCCTGGGGTAATGACCTAACAACCGCAGAGCTTGCAAATTGTCAATTTTGAACCACAACAAACAGCTGCTGTGTGTGAGCTATGCGCTAAATAACCACAGACAGAGCCTAGCAACCGCAAGACAAACCTTTTTAGAGGTGGCTATAGCTGGGGGCACTATACTTGAGGCCAGCTGAAGTTCCAAATGGATTAGCAGCCTACCTTCAAACCCCCACAAATGGAACATCTAGTGTTGTAGCTGGTCAGCCCCACCCACAGAGTGGATTAGCTAGATAGATTTCTTCCTTTGTGGATGTAGTCTTTGGCAGTATTGTTATTAATACATAGCAACAGCTTGTACTAAATTAACTACAGCATTATTCTCTCCTTCAATATAGTCAAAATGCACTATTGTGTGATGAAGGGATGCCACAATCGTTCGAAAAAGTCAACCACTATTAAATTTTATACATTTCCTTTAAAGAACAAGAATCTACTACCTCTAAAAAGGTTAGCTCGCTAAAAGCTGCATTTTGCAGCGCATGCACTATGTTAGTTTACCTGCAATAGCTGTAGCACTTGTACAAGGTCTTGTCTTGCGGTTGCTAGGCTCTGTCTGTGGTTATTTAGCGCATAGCTCACGCGCAGCAGCTGTTTGTTGTGGTTCAAAATTGATAATTTACAAGCTCTGCGGTTGTCAGGTCATTACCCCGGAAATGGTTCCCGGTAAATTCGTGCTAGTGCGTCATTTAGAAAAACAGTGCGCTATTTGGAAATTTTATTATGCATAAGGCCCATTAGTCTATGTACAAATACTGTCATGGTATGATTGAAAATACTGACATGTTAGCAGTCTTGCAGACAGCTATCAAACTCAATTGGCAAGAATCTAGGTACATGTATGAGACTGGTTTATCTCACATTGGAAGTTAGTCAACTGCAGTTCTGTTTCTCATCCTCATTTTTAATCAAAACTAATGTGGAGTACAATAGGAAACACAGGGCGTGGGTTCTTGTTGCAGTTTTTAGTGGTCTAGTCACTGTTGTAACAGTCTTTCCTTCAATGCTTCTGTACATCATACCTTTACCAAGCTATGAAACTGTAGTCAATCATTTTTTGTAGTATTTTCAAAAACCTTTTTTACCAAAATCCTGAGGAAAATGCCATAGAATGTTTTTGGTGAGAATCTGTCAAGAATCAATGAGGGAGGTGGATGAGAAACAGGAAATTTCCCTGCTGTGGCCTTATATTAGTATGGCAAGTAGGTAATGGTCTCCAATATTAAAAGCTAGATATTATAATGTGCATTAATTTTTTCCTCTACATTCTACTATCCAGGCTACTAGCTCTTCTTTCATTTCTTGAAGCACTGCTTTCTCCTTTCAACCTTTGTGATAACTTTGTGAAATCTTTTCTAAACTTCAGGTATAGTCTTGGCACAGCCTATCACTTTGAGCTGTTTGAATGCAGCATCTTCAATGGAACAAGACATACTTTGTTAACAAGCTGCAAATCAAATTTTACATGTGCATTGGTTTATGTGGGTGTGGCCAGTGTGCTATAATTGGAGTACAGGAGGGCAGCAAAAATCTGGGTAGCAGGGGGCTACTTAGTCTCGCGCAGGCCAGACTCTCACACGCAGAAGAGAGAGTCTGGTCAAACTCCTATACCTACTTTGTTCTGCTGAGTAAGCAGCAGCGCACGCTGCGGATAAAAAATTGTGTCACTATACGTCATGACTCAGTCGAAATAGTGCAAGCAAAAAGATGGCTAAAGATTTCTTGAAGCTATTCAAGAAGGTGGACGTAGGCTTGGCTATTCAATTCTAAAAGTCATACAAATAAAAGCAGTAAGCTCCTTCATGAAGGGACAATCGCTATCGATTGCATGCAGCAGAGCTAGCCTAGATAAAGAGGCAGCAATTATCTGCTCGCCAAGTAAAGACTACGCTCATGCTCAAATTTGATGACGTACCTACGTGTTCTGCGCATGCTATCCACAATTTTCATGGGTTTCTAGAACAAAGTTGGTATAGGAGTTTGACCAGACTCTCTCTTCTGCGTGTGAGAGTCTGGCCCACATGAGACTAGGGGCTACTTGAGGGTGGTGAATATTCAAGGATGGCATCTGATCGCAGAAATATGAAAATGAGGCATGCCTCCTCCCCAACTGAAATTTGCTTCCTACACCCATGTGGAACGATCTCCAGTTACTTGAGTGCCAAATATAGCTATGTAGTTACTTACAGTGCAGTATTGCTTGAATGAATTTCAATACCACCTATTATATAAAGAAAGAATGTCACTCAGTAAAATCATGAATACATATGTAACATCCAGCTATATGCTCTTTCACCATCACCCGAATATATGACATACCTTTTCCAAGAGTCTCATACACTTCATCAAGTATCGCCACAATGTCCATATACTTCACAAAATTGCTGTGGAAGTAATGGAGTAGCTTGTGGTAGTTGTCAGGGTTCAGCTTCACTTTCTTCTTGATTGCAGTCATCAACACACCAGCTTTATTAACATGCGGCAGTCTTGAATTTGGATTGAGGACATCATCATAGTCGTCCTTCTTAAGAAAACCTTTCTTATGGAGATAGTGTGCAATGCCTCTGTCTCCACGCAAAGCAGTTTCCAGTTGTCTTGTACACTTGACCAAAGTGTTGTATTCCCTGGACTCCTCCATAGCAGTCACTTCAGCTCAGCAGGATTAAGTGGTTAATTAAGTCTGAGACTAAAAGTGCACACAATATTATAGTGATTAGTATCAAATTATAAGAAAGTGGGAAATTTTTGTAGGATAAAATTTCATGGTTCTGAAATACAATTTATTATGGTTCACTCCTAAACCACGATTTTCCCCTCATGAAAATTTCATGCCGATGATGAGAGTATTGATACACTCTTATCTACTTCACAGATATTCAGTAACCATATAGGCTGTGTTAGGTCGGAGGTCAAGCATGTGTCTACTTATCAAAAAATTAATGGGTCCAGAATTATTAGCACAAGTGAGTGGGTTATGTAGGGATGGCACTAAAATCAGCTGGACTGTATATGTTATAACAAGTTTGTCTTCAAAAAGACTTGTGCCTCGGCATTGGTAGATAGTAGAATCATAGATTGTATAGACTACGTAACCGGGATTGGAAACGCCCCATAGCAACAATACAATCTGCGCGGTACAATCCGTATTGTGGTGCGTGGAAGAGCTGAAAAAGCCTAACGTGGAGGAATCGATCTCTCAAAGTTCAGAAGTCCATAGCATAGCTAGTAACTTCACCACCTTACTCGTGCAAAAAGCAAATTTTTTTGATGCTAGGACACCCATACCAGACCAGCCTGTTTTGGCTTTGTGTACCTGTATCCCCTTACATGAAAGAATAGATTTGCAACTTACAGTTTCAGAGTTTAGTGTACACTCTACTTCATGCCCTCATACCTAAGATGTAGTGAACTTTGCATGTATTCAAGAGTTTCAGCCAATAGTTCACATTTGCTGGGTGTGTCTTTGCGTACCTTTTTTGAAAAAGTTAAGTTGTTTCTAGTGACCCCAATCTATATTCACAAGTAGTTATTCCTTCATGCCCTCCACCTATGCTTTCCAAATGTATGCATTCCCTTGCCGAGAAAAAGCTCAATGATTAGAGTACATTAATTTTTAATATTATATTCCTCAGGGATGATCGACTGAGAGGGAGGCTTCAATATCTTCACTTGTAGTTCGGGCAGAGAATAAGAAGGTGCAGAGGTGAAGAAGAACCTGAAAGAAATCACCAGGATCAATGGCTGCACACTTAATACCCAAATTTGTCTTTCTTCTTATTGTATTAATTAATGCGGGCATGCAAAGTTTGTTAATAATTTTTATCACATACAGAAGAATATATAGCTAGCTTTCTTAAGTTAGCTATATCTGCTTATAGCTTGTACTTTATTTGCTTCAGTCATAGCTACCTTTTTGGGACAAAATTATAATAGCTAGCTATTACACTAGTATACGTCTTCTTGCAACCAGCATGAAGACTGTCAATTCCATAATTTGTTGAAGAATGGACTACTCTTTTCTTATAGTTCGGTCACTCTCATTCTAAGTGTATTCCAGAGATAGCTACATGCCTTACCTTTTTACTCTCGTACGAGTTGAGAGCATGTGCTTTATAACCAGGCAAGTTCGGTTATGTAACAGGCCATCACGTTACGTAACAGGGCAGTAGTTCAGCATCATATATAAACATCAAATGAAATTCGAGTTAGTCAGTGCCCTCTGATTGGCTTTTCAAATATTAACTTCCATGCAAGGCCTGTAGTTGATCTCATTGTTCTTGCCTTTCCTGATTCTTTACTCTCTCTCTCTCTCTTGGTGGTCTTGGCTTTCCTGTTGCCAGCTGGCCTGTCTTAAGCTTTCTTCACGATTAGACTGTCCTCTCTGCTGTTACTGTTCTTTGCTTTCTGGCATGTAGTCGATGTTCTCTGGTGCTTTGGGTTTCCTGTAGCCTGGCTAATGTACACTACCTTGTTGAAATGTTCACTTGTCATCACAAATTCGCCTAGACTGCCATCTCTGCTGTTTATGTCTGTTACTTTCTCACTGTCTGAGCCTGTCTCTCGGTCCATTCTCGGAGATTTCCACGTGTTCTGCTTGAATCTATTAAAGTACATAGCTAGTTGTTTGACATGCAATGTAGATTGCGTGGGTGTAAGTTACATGAATGCACGGGTATGCTACTATTACGACGTACGTACCACAACCACCACCATAGCAGCACTGCGTCTCGGCACTCTGGTGCCGAGGCAAAAAACAGATATCACCCTGCCCAACTTCCTAGGTTGTATCAATATCACCCTGTGGTTGTGCCTGTACGAGAGCAGTGCTTTGATCTTAACCACAAAGCACTGCTACTTGGTTGGTTGTAATTCACAACCACAGGGTGATATTGGAAGGTGTACCACAACCACTTAGGCTGTATGGTTTACATTGACTGGTGCAGTTTTTATGCCCCGCCCCATACATGTGATTCTTGGTCCTTGACCTCACAACTGACTATGAATCTGTTTCTCTCTTGATATTGGTCTCTCGATGCTCAGAGCGTAAACCCTAGGCACTAGTCTGGTTATGAATCAATACTAATAAGGCACATGCATGATACCAGTAGCTAAAGGCCTTTATATACAAAATAGGTCAATGGCAATTTTATCATTATAAACTGTATAGATACGAGCTCCATCAGCATTAGACCTTCCAGATTTTGGCTCATATAATAATTATTATGATGAAACCTTCAATGAACTACATAGCCATAATACATGAACTTGGATAGCAGGATCATAGCATCCAGTTGCCTATAAGACAAAAAAGGTGATGAACAAGTAAAGGAAAAAAATATTTATTCTAAATAAAAAGTAGGGATGGCTGTGTGCAGTTCAGCAACAAGAGAGTGAACTTCAGTCAAGTAACCCCTTACCCATCAATAATATTACCAAAAATACGAGCTAACTATTCCTACTTCACTTCCTGTATGTCTCATCTTGGCCTGTCATGGGAGTGAAGTAGGAATAGTTGGCTCGTAATTGGTGATGGGTAAGGGGTTACTTGACCGAAGTTCACTCTCTTGTTGCTGAACTTTTTTGAACTGCACACAGCCATCCCTACTTTCTCTTTTATTTAGAATAAATATTTCCCCCCTTATTACAGGTATGATACGCACAAATAACATGCGCTGCATGCTGTTGGAGGGGGGGGGGGATTTCAATCAGAGGGGGATCTCCCCCTTTCTCCCTCCAGCTGTATGAAACCCTGACCCATAATTGCTGCCTGTAGCTGTAGGTGGCATGGGGGCCTGCTTAAATAGAAAATTAATTTAAAAATCAATTAATGATGATAGAGCCATTTGGCAAACACTGAGCCAAGAGATGGATATACTAGAACAGACATTCATATGGAAGTAGGAAGGGGCTGAAAATGGGAAGTAAAAAGTGGGCGGAGTCATATTAATACAGAAAATTTCACAAAGGTGTTTATGCATTATATTATTAATATCAAAGGGTTCCCCATGTCCAACTCTTTAAGGCCTTTACATGTAAAAAAATTATATACTAAGTAGAAAAAAAAAGAAAATACGTAATGTAATAAATAAATAAATAAATAAATAAATAATCAAAGTGCGATCCTTCCCTGAGTACCTCAGCGCTTCGCTGCCATCATGGATCTCTAAAGCAACTTCGTCCTTCTCCATGCTATTAACTTAGAGCGCCTAACTCTACTTCGTTTTGGACTGCACATCAGGTAGGAAATTGTACTACCGTCTCCATGTTGACGATCTTTACCATAAAATCTAAGAACACGTGCAAGCAGAGTTCTTTAGCTTTCTCCTGTAGTAGCGGCAAGCCTTGATTGCAGACAGAGATGAGGCTCTGCCAAGCAGCAGTGTGTACATGGTTCAGGTGAGTATCTAGTCAGCTTTACTATCATGGGTAATTGTACTACTGTCTCCATGTTGACGATCTTTACCATGCAATCTAAGAACACATGCAAGCAGAGTTCTTTAGTTTTCTCCTGTAGCGGCAAGCCTTGATCGCAGACAGAGATGAGACTCGTGTACAGGCATTATGTGGTTCAGGTGAGTATCTAGTCAGCTTTAACTATCATCTGTATTAATAGCAGTTAGGTCATCAACTGCTTGTATTATGGAAATGTTTCCTATCTTTTATCAGGTTATGGCCTTCCAGCTTCAATAATCTGTGACTTGGGACAGTAGTGAGAGAGTAGAGTTGTGCTTCCTGACCTTTCATCTGTTAACTTGCTACAAAATAATATTTTTAATGATCAAAATAATTGCCTTGACAGCTTCTCTCAGTGACACATCTTTAATGTAAAAAAAATCATACATTATAAATATGAATAAGACTTATTGCCTGTTTTTTCTACTTAGTATGCGGTTGAGTCTTGAAAAAACAAAAAAAACAAACACCACAAATTACATTAAAAATATTTGCAATGATTTTTCAAGAGCAAGTCCTGTTCTATTTTTTGACACAAGACAGAGACATTAATATCTATGGTGTGAACACCCATGATTTTGTAGATACCAAATATCTACACCATAAAATGTTATGAGGTCAAGTTTGTGGGTTTATTAGTATAAATCATATGCTTTTGAGTGTAATTGAGTACACAGTTCTGAATGCAATTATACCCAAATTGCATGAAAAAACCCTGTGATTACCTATTGATCATAATTACCATATAGCTGGAAATATTGATGAGAATTATATTATACGATTTCCTCATAAAAATACCAATGACGGTATTTAATTTGATAGAATCTGAAATCACGCAAAATAAATAATGCACATGCGCAAGCTGTGTACAGCTAGCCGATTTAGCACGAGTTCTTCAGTTGTATTAGGGGCCATCACGTATACAAAAGCGTATGGACTCCAATTCTTGGGAGAGACTAATGACGGCTGCGATATCCCTTGAAGAATTTCACCCACTTTCTTTATAGTGATGGATAGCTCTTCAATTCGTTGCACCATCACAGGTTCAAGGCGCGATCCTCCAGGGAGGCCTATAAGTTTTTCTTTCCAGTAGTGGTGTGCAACAAATGGAACGCAACATATCGAGAACTTAATTAAACCACACGACTTTTTGACGTTTTTATTTTTGGCGATTTGATGCTTAAACCACCAAAACGTCAAATTAAAATCTTCCTCAATATTTCTGGCTATGGTATGGTAAATTACTTGTATCAGCTGGGCAGCTGCATGTAGGAAGCTGTTTATGAACCTGTAATACTTGCCACAAAACACTTACTTCAGCCTTGTGGTGGCCTGCTAGGCCAACAATCCACTTAAATAAACCTAGCAACCCTGTAGAAATCAATCATGCCTACAATCTTGTTACTAGGTTAGTTTGCACATGGCAGTAGGTAGGAGTGAACTAAGAGTGATTAATTTCATATAAACTAATGAGGGTAAATGTACTAGTAAATATGATTAGCTCTCTAAATGCAGGTCACCACTGTAAGGATGCATCAGAGAGTGCAGTAGCATGTTAGTACGGAATGGGCGTGGCTTCTCTCATTTGAACAATACAAACTGGACTCTTCTATTCTTGCTACAGGCTCAACTAAACTTCTTACATCTGGAAAATAATGCAGAAGATGATATGTCCGCTAAAACTCCTCCAGAACAGCGTCAACAATCGGCACCAGCCGCCGTCTAAATCTAATTCGTTCATCATCATCATCAGATTCATCTTCTTGCCAGGCTGTAACTCCATGATCCTTTCATATACGACAATCAAATTCATATCAACTTGTGCAGTTACAATGTGCTTTTACCATCGTTATTCACACAGTTTTCCTCCAAAATAATCAGTCATATCGAATGACTTTTCATGTATAGTAAACTACATAGATGATTACAGCTATTTTAATGAAATTCATAGCTAATCTGTAATAGCGGGCTATGTTTTGTAATAGTGGGCTAAGTGCTTGAAATAGTGCTCCATGGTGTAATTGGCTAATTACCTTCATTACATGCAGGAACAACCACTAACTACTAGCTACGAAAACAATAACCAACTAAGTACTAGCTACAAGAAAACTACTAGCTAGCTATGCCATGGCCTTATTCCTTCTTCTGCCCAGAAATGCAGTCATTTTTTTGATGTGCTAAGTTAGCCAGAAGCAGTGGAAGAGCTACTACTTTGGCTATTTATGAACAGCGTACTATTAGCATGTGATAGCATGGTTAGCTGTGGTATTTTGGGATTAATAGCACTTGTAATGCAGTAAATAGCACTCGGCTTCACCTCGCGCTATTACCCCTACATTACTCGTGCTATTAATTCCAAATACCACAGCTAACCATGCTATTACATATACAAACGATACTGTCAGCCATTTTGAAATTAATGACGTCATTTGTCATGCGCGAGCGTCGCGATCACATGCATGTACGCGCGTGCCAACCAGTACCTAGCTAGCCTGAAGTAGCCTCTCTCTAAAATAAAATGAGGTCATATAAAAAGTAAATAAACAAGTGAAAGGAAAAAAAAAATTATGCCAAATAAAAAGGCCATGTAGTGTTAGTCTGTACATTTACCTATAGCAGTCTCTGTGAACAAACATCAAAATTATGCTGCCTTCAATAATAATCCCTACATCATTGCCTAAACCAAGCAGAACTTTTACACTGACATGAACAATTAAAGCAGCTTGGTGGGAGGCAGTGATGTAGGGATTATTATTGAAGGCAGCATAATTTTGATGTTTGTTCACAGAAACTGCTATAGGTAAATGTACAGACTAACGCTACATGGCCTTTTCATTTAGCAATTTTTTCCCCTTTCATAGAGTATAGATGCAGTAATGGTCTAACCTCAGCTTCCAAGAATGCATCCCAACAAGTTTGTCTCTCGATGCATTATCATTTGGGGCCATACCATTTCTTTTTTGCAGGAAGACTGAAGATATTTTGCATGCTAGCTAGCAAAGTTAGTATTTAGCTATGGTGGTCAGTTTTATTGGCTCTCTTTCTGCTGTCTTAGGATTGTTAACCTATACTTGTGACTTCATAACTTCTGTTCTTGCTATTTAGGCTCTCTTGTTGCTGATAATAAATCTTGAGCTTTGTATACCCTCTGCTCTTGCTGTTTAGATTTCTTACGACTGTTTATGTGCCTACTTGTGATTTTGTAGCTTCTATTTACTCTCTCTTGCTGTCTTTTCAGATGATCATAAAATCTTGAGCTTTGTACCCTCTGCTTTTATGTTGATTTTCTTGTTCCTGGTACTTTCTCAGATGATCATTAACTTGCTGCTTTACTTTTAGCTGCTGGCCGAGTTGTAAGGTCAAGTTCATGTGTATAATCATTTGTGTGTGCTACTAATAAGATGTACGTACCGCCTCCAGCACTGCGTCTTGGCACCAAAATGCCAAGGCAAAAAATCCAATTTTTATTGGAATTGATTTTCCATGTGTCAGCACAATGGGCTTCTTTAGTATTATGGATTAGTTTTTATAAATGTGGAGTGAGATTTTTGGTGTCCCATTTTGTAACCTTTGTGAAGTCCATACAGCAGACTTGCTAGTCTGGCGGGCGATGACCCCTGGTAAAAAATAGGGGTCTGGTGACACCGCTATACCGGACCAGTTCTAATGGAATGTGATCAGTGCGAATTGAGGATGTCATCGCGGTCACGGAAAAAACCACGGTCAGCCGCCTGCGCAATGCACATAACTTATTCTTCAGTCTATAGATGGCTCAGGAAGTCCAGAGCTGCAGATCTTGTCGACTGTCCATAGCAAAGGCTTTTCCCATATCCCGTAGCCGGGCGTAGGCAAGATCCCGAAAACATCTCTGAAACCTGCAGATCTTTCAGGCGACCCACCACTATGCCAGACTAGGTGCTTAGCTGACTAAAGATTCACATGGAAGATCTATGGCGCCCAATTTCAGCATGCGGAAGTCGCTCTTTGGCCAATTGAATTCTTTGGTCGTGCTAATGATATTCACGATACCGCAACTTCCCCCCCCCCCCCCCCAGAATCGTGGGGTAAAAACTGGTTTGGTATAGCGGTGTCACCAGACCCCTATTTTTTATCAGGGGTCGTTGCCTGCCAGACTACAGACTTGCCAGAACAGCAAAACCAAAATTTACAAGCCTCCTAACTCCAAAGCCATTTGAAAGGAGGCTATGTAAATTTTGGTTTGCTGGTTCATGTTGTGTAGCTAAGTAAACAAACAGCTAAGGATCTGGAATGAAAGAATTGGTGTGTATTATTTAGAGTGCTAACTCCACCAATAAAGCTTAAAATAAACTTATGGTTAAAGTCCTGAGATTGGTCAAAAAAGAACAGTGCCCAATAATTTCTAACTGTATAGATTATAATTTTAGAAGCGGGTACCCCCTGCACTTTTATCATTGTGACCACACCCACTGGTTGGCAAGAAGAGCTGGGCCTGTGAGGCCCAAGTTGTTGTTTTTTTAGATTTCCAACCCAAGAGAAAGAAAGAAGCTATGGATAAAAGGAAAGACTGGGAGCCCACGAAGCACTCTAGATGGATAATAACAAGTAAGCATTTCATGAAATGAAATAGGGATGACCACTGCTCAAAAAAGTAAGGAAACAAGAAGTGATGAAATGGGATCAATCTTTGTTCTGTATATCCAGCCAACAATTCCTACATTTACTGCACTATAATCTGAAGTTACCTGACGTATATGTAGGGATTGTTGGCTGGATATACAGAACAAAGATTGATCCCATTTCCATCCTTCTTGTTTCCTTACTTTTTTGAGCAGTGGTCATTCCTACATCTTTTTTCATTTCATGAAATGCTTTTCCCCTTACTTGTTCCTGGTCTTTTTTATTCTCTTTTATGGTTTTAGCTATGTATAGAGTTCATTCTTCTATGTGTATGCAGGGACAGATGACAGAAGAATAGTTCTCCAATAGCATAGCAACGAGTCAAGGTGTTGTGTTATTGTTGAGCTATACTTGGAGATCGAAGATGCTGAAATAGAGTCTACCGGTAGATGGATTGGTGAATCTAAAATCCCCCGAGTTGATACAGTAGTCTATGATCTAGCTAGCTAGCTAGAGATAGCTGAGTAAATCATCGACTCTTTCGAGGATCGAGTAGAAAAGATCGTAGTTGGTAGAATTTGGAGTGGATTTATCCAGAAATCATAGCTGTAGCTTGAGTGGTTTGAGAGATATGGTTGTCTAAGAAGAATAAAAGAAGAAGAATCCAGCGATTTATCTGCTTGCCGTATTTCTGAAACGGTAAGCTCCCTGGTCCTGAAACTTGGTCTGCACATTGTAGTAGGCTCTAGTAGGCTGGATAATCAGTCACAGTAGCTTTTGTTATGTCTAAGTAGGGGAACTAGAATTTCACTTTTGTATTAGTCTATAGGCGGTGCGCGCGGCCGTCCGAGTCATCCCTACATAGAGAGTGCTACCGCACTCTCTGATAGACACACACACAAGTTAGCTATTTCAGCTGTATTGAGTCAAACTATTTTCTATTAGCTAAAATATCCTCTCTTTGCTACATCTGCATCTTGGGACTAAACAAAGTGGCTGCTGCTATACAGAAGTGGTCCTTGAACATATGGTGCTCCCTTTATCGTATGTGACCATGTGACCATATTCTACCACAGGCCAGTCAATCATGACATGAAGGGTTATGTATGGATTGTTTTCAATACTGATTCCTTTTAACTTAGCATTCGCATCATCCCCCCAGATAACTATAGTATTGGTTCATGTTAAATAAACTTAATGAATTGCAACCATCGCTATAGTAAACCAGCTGTTTCTTGCCAACCAGTGGGGCTTTTAATTGTGTGCTTGGCATGGATGCATGTGTGATGAATCCATGTCAGCCTCTTGCCAGTGAGAGATTGAAAGCTCGACACTATTAATAGAATATTATCTGTTGACCACTTATGAATTCTTTTGACCCACCCACTTTTGATATGGGATATAAGGGCATGTGGACAACACACTCAATCTGCCAGCAATATTGTGATTTCAAATTCAGTTCCATACTTAACTTCCACATCTCTAATAAGTTAGTCTTTTTAAAAGATTAGGAATGCCTCGGCACTGAAGTGCAATCTAAATTTTAAATGCTTTACAGTGAATATGACAGTGGTATATAAGAGACGATAAAGATACACTGAGGGATCACTGGCTTGAAGCCAGAGTCCTACAAGGATGATTATGTTTGGAATTGCTGAACACTTGCTGCGTGAAAAGTGCAGGGGTTTGTGGGGTCAAATGTTTCTACAAATGTTGCCGAAATATTTCTCTCAGCTACTTTTTAATTCCGGCTGGAGAGTTCCAAATAATGCACACTGAGCAACATGGCTTATTGTAGAAAGATTAGTATTTACACAGCTAGTACGCTTTCAAACTGCCGTTTTCAATGGTTACTCTCACGCATAGCTTGTTCGCGTACACTGCAATCTCTGTTGTTTTCGTTCACTGCTGTCTTTTAGTCAGTTCTCTGCATATCATAATGGGCTTGATTTGTTGGCAAAAACGGCCAAGAAGCATCAGCACTTTCTTCACGGTGTAGAGTTACCGTGCGTAGTGACTGCGAGCCTGAGCCTGTCTGTTTGTCCTTAGTACTGTAGAGCTTATGCTATCCTGCAGAGCTAATGTAGCCAGACTAGAGCTAATGCACGTGCTCGATACGCGCACACATCATTGCGCGTGTGCGCGTGAAACGTACCACCATAGTCGCCTCCAGCACTTTGGTGCCGAGGCAAAAAAATTTTTCATAAGGTAATTTATGTAACAGTTTCTCAGCCCCTCCCTTAGTCTGGCATAGCCAACCCTTTACCTCCTTTTTCTTGGGGAAAGGGTCTGGTGTAGTCGCTCTATTGAATTTGTGCAGGTGGAATTTTGAGATCGTCATGTTATGTCATCACACGCCCTTTGAGCATGCACGTGTTAGTTTGCACGAGAGATCAAAGATGGTGGCTTCAATGAGTTCTGTAGCTCATTGCCTGGCTTGTGGAGAAATAACTCGGAAGTAAGACAGAACAAATTTGGGCAGTGTCTCTGAGGAAACTATTCTGACTCCAGGCTCTATGCAGAAATTGCCACTATGGATATGAAAAGGCTAAGAGTCTATCAGCAAAGACATCCCTTTGGCTCAGTACACCCTTGTTCAGGCTTGATGGATAGACGTCCTAGCTGTTCATTATTTCAAATAGCTATATCTAACTAGCTAGAAACAAGTGCAGGCAACGAGATTTCGTGAAATTAATTTGAATACTGATTGGAGTGCAACTATCACTGCACTGACACAAGTTTAATATAGTGATTACACCAGACCCTTTCCCTCCCTCCCCCCCAAGAAAAAGGAGGTAAAGGAAGGGTCGGCTATGACTAGCCCTCCCTAGTCTCATGGGCCCGACCCTTTACCAACCGTGAGGGAAGGAAAGAGTCTGGTCAAATCCAATACATGATCTTGTTTCAACTTGCCAAAGATTTGGTGGCGGGCACGATACGTCACAGCTCTCGAACAGATTTTTTTCGCATAATTTAATGAGTGCGAGTACACACCACTTATCTTACAGATTTTTTTCTCGAGTTTAGTCATGTCAACCAGCTACTGCTTGTGCAGAGATCTCGTTGGTAGTGATCATAGGAAAAAGAAAAGGCTGCATGGTTCTGGGTGTGCATCAGCCAAAGAACTGCTCCAGGTACTTGCAGGAGTTGCACTGGAAAATTTCCAACATTTTTCTGACCAGAAAGCTGTTTTGTGCTATGGCTGTGAAGGTATACTGAAACATATCAACAAACTTGAGAAAATATAGAAGTGGTACTAAGAAATCCAGAGCGCAGATTTTTCCTAAAATTCATGATGTATAATAATGTCAGTCGCGCCCTTCCTTCTGAAGATTGCTGACTGTGCACAACAAGATCATGTATTGGATTTGACCAGACTCTTTCCTTCCCTCGCGGTTGGTAAAGGGTCGGGCCCACGAGACTAAGCCCTCCTTTTGATGCATCCCCAAGATTAGGGTCAAGGTTCAAATTGAGCTGGGCCAAAACACATGGCACTAGCATTATTTTAGCTACTACAATATCATACTTTCACTTTTTGCCCTCTGATCACACCCTTTTATATACCTTCCCTCCCTCAATTTTTGACTGCCTGAGAAACAAGGAATCAAATTACCATGGCCTTAAATTAATCTTTAAGCCTCAGAGGTGCTTAGCACATCAAGCTAGAGCAGACCTAGATCTATAAACTTACCTTTCAACTGGCGTACTGCAGAGGAGGTTGGTATTTATGTCACGGGCAATATTTATGTCACGGGCAATATTTATGTCACATGACTGCACGTGGCTAAATTGAGAATCACGCGTGCAAGATAATACTCTACGTACAGCGGTTTTCCAAAATCTTGCAACTGCAGAAGCCAGTCACATGATCGATATGAGCAATCTGACCAACCAGTTCGCTCCAATCACTTCCGCT
Organism: Crambe crambe; assembly: GCA_963924555.1. Taxonomy (NCBI): domain Eukaryota; kingdom Metazoa; phylum Porifera; class Demospongiae; order Poecilosclerida; family Crambeidae; genus Crambe; species Crambe crambe. The sequence goes on along the minus strand of OZ004586.1, from coordinate 8,441,666 downwards.
TTCCACTTTCCTGTTGCAAGGTTTTGGAAAACCGCTGTACGTAGTCTGCGTAGACCAAGTGCAGGAAATATACAACCGGCCGGATGCACGCCGGCGATATCGATAGATGGTGCGTGACACCACCGGTACCGGATGTTTTTTAACAGGGTTGTGCCCTGTCAGCTACGTGTGCCCTGTCAGCTACGTGTGCCCCCGCCAGCAAGTAAGTTCCTAGTTAATGTGGATAATTATCATTTACTAGCTAGCCTCTGCATAGAATGTAAGGCTTTTCAGCACGAAGGCCAAAGCAGAAGTATTGTTTGCTAGACTATGGAAGGTGCTAGACTATGGAAGGTGTAAGACTAGTTCAATAGTTATTTGATTCGTCATTAACTAGCTAGCCTCTGCATAGAATGTAAGGCTTTTCAGCACGAAGGCCAGAGCAGAAATATTGTTTGCTAGACTATGGAAGGTGTAAGACTAGTTCAATAGTTGTTTGATTCCCTTTTAGATGCTATCAGAAAATGGCTGAGTTTAAACGATTTATCAAGACCATTGATCCTTCCAAGCGGTGGAAGTTGAAGAAGATAGTGGATACTGATTGTGATATTCCTAAGATAGCCAAATATATAACTGAATGGGAGACAAAGTTGGCAGATCTAATGGGTTTTACGTTTACTGACACTAGTGACATCAAGAAAGTGGGCAAAAATTATCCTATGGAACCTATTATTGAAAGGTTAGTAATAGTAATGATCGACAGTTATGCAGCTCTCACTGAACAACAAAAGTATTTTGGAAATTGATAAGCTGCTAACTATTAGAATTGTTAAATTAACCCTGCAGGAAACAGGTTTTATTCGTTTGGAAGGGAAAGGCCAAAGCAGATGCAACATATAAGAACCTTTTAAAGATTTGTTTAGCAGGAGGCGATATATATACTGCTGAAAAAATATGTGAACTTATACAGGACACAAAAGGTAAGTATTGGTCATACAATATCCTTCATGATGGTGAGAGTCTCTATCTGATGACCTTCTAGTTGATGCTGATCCTCAAAGAGACACTGCTACACCGTAAGTGTCAGGACTAATAATTGTTTTCTGAACTGTTATGGTTAACCATTACCAATATCAAACTTTTAAGGTGGCGGAGGCGTGTTCGCTCATGAATAATTCATGAGTTAATGAGGCGGGTAGTTGCACTGGCTATGAGATGCTGCAGTTGAAAACTACAGTTTCATACTGACTAGCACTACCTACTCTACAACTGAGGGCAAGCCAGACACTTGAGAACATTACCGTTGCAGAGAAACTTAACCGCTAAGCAGCCATGCCTTGATCGATTTTTTCACATCAATTTTCTCGAATTACAGGCTTGTGTTGACTGTCTTTTGTGCTTATTCCAGTTGTATAAATCAAGATGCAGGGCAACTAGAAGAGATTTTAGCCAGAAAAGCCAACACTCTTGAATTTGATTACATTTAATGCAATTTAGCTGTCGATCGAGCGTTCGATGGGCCATAGCTCTCGTCTACAGTGGGTTCTTTTCAAAATCTCTTCAAGTTGCCCTGCCCACTGGTTCATATAATAAGAATAAGTACACTATACAGTCATGCTGCACTTCTAGAAAATTGGTGTGAAGAGTTTCTCTGCAAGTTGCCAACGGTAGTGTTTTAGAGTGTCTGGTTTGCCCTCAGTTGTAGAGTAGGAAGTGCTAGTCAGTATGAAACTATACTTTTCAATTGCAGCATCTCATAGCTGGTGCAACAACCCGCCTCATTAACTCATGAATTATTCATTAGCAAACACCCATAAATTGGGGTTATGGTATACATTTGTCTTATGAATAATTAATAAGCAGGGTTCTGCCCACACTGGTCGACTGTGGCCATTTTGGCCACCACTCGGCTACTCATATACTCAGCTGTAGCCTCCTTTATCTATGACTGTAGTAACTTTAGACTTGTACTACATATCAGTGATGGTTATAAATTTTGGCCACCACTCAAAGAAGTTGCACTGATTATGAGTCAAAAGCTACACATACTGACTAGCACTTCCTACTGTACAACTGAGGACAAATGAAATGTTCTAGAATGCAGAGAAACTCAGCCATGACTCGACAGATTTTTTCTCAAACTGCAGTCTTGTGTTGACTGTTTATTCCAGTATGCAAACCAAAGTGCACGGCCAGATGACCAGATAAGGCAACATTCCTGAGTTTTGATCACTTTAGGCATTAGATTGAACAATCAAAGCATAGCTCTCACTTATAGTGACTTCTTTGCTTCGTCTGGCTCACTGATTTATGTAATAAGAACTAGGGGGTGAACTATATGCAAATCCTCATGTATAGCCGGGGTTTTATTCGGAGATAAAATATTTCGTTAATCACCAAAGGACAATACAGATACGTAATCTTTTATTCAGTACGGTATGATTATTTTAGTGCCAATATTTTAGTGCCAATATTTACGGAAGGATGGAAATGGAATCAGTCTTTGTTCTGTGTATCCAGCCAACAATCCCTACATGTACGTTGGGTAGCTTCAGATAATAGTGCGGATTGTTGGCTGGATACACAGAACCAAGACTGATCCTTCCATCCTTCTTGTTTCCTTACTTTTTTGAGCAGTGGTCAGCCCTACATTTTTTCATTTCATGGAAAATGTTACTTGTTCCTGGTCTTTTTTTCTCTCTATTAAGTTTTATGGTTTTATGTATAGAATTCATTCTTCTATGTGTATGCAGGGACAGATGAAAGAAGAATAGTTCTCTAATAGCATAGCAGCCCAATGATTATCAAGGCTTGAAGTGTTGAGCGGTCAAAGATGCAGAAGAGTGTACCGGTAGATGGATTGGTAAATGTAAAATCCCCGAGTTGATTGAGTAGTCTATGACCTAGCACGCACATAATCTTTAGTTCCTACTGCTGAGTAATATTATAATTTCGAATAATTGGATATCAATAATTATGCACATGCATATTATAAATATGGCTTCCAATAATTAAGTTAGTCAAGTACTGTGCTCCATAGTGTCTCCTTTTACATCGACTCTTTCGAAGGTTGACAAGTACAAAAGATTGTAGATGGTAGTGGATTTATTCAGAAATCATAGCTGTAGCTTGAATGATTCGAGAGATATGGTTGTCTAAGAAGAATAAGAAGAATAGAAGAAGAATTCAGTGATTTACCTGCTTGCCGTATTTCTGAAACGGTCCTGAAACTTGGTCTGTACTTTGTAGTAGGCTCTAGTAGGCTGGATAATCATTCACAGTAGCTTTTGTTAAGTCTAAGTGGTGGAACTAGAATTTCTGTATTAGTCTAGGCGGCGCGTGGAGCCGTCTGCGTCATCCCTACATAGGGAGCTAGAGAGCTACCACTCTCTCTGATAGCCTATACTCCATATAATGCACACTCTAAGCTGCTTACCATCACCTGAGGCTGTGTGAAACTATCTGCATCTGTGAACTGGTGTAGAGAACAGCAAAATATGAATAAAAACTGATAGTTAGCTGGAGTTTAAGAAAAATTAATGGTTGATTCAAATGCTATAAGGGAAAAAGACCAGGAATAAGTAAGGGAAAAAGCATTTCGTGAAATAAAAAAAGATGTAGGGATGACCACTGCTCAAAAAAGTAACGAAACAAGAAGGATGGAAATGGGATCAATCTTTGTTCTGTATATCCAGCCAACAATCCCTACATATACGTCATATCCAGCCAACAATCCCTACATATACGTCAGGTAGCTTCAGATTATAGTGTAGTAATGTACGTATATGTAGGGATTGTTGGCTGGATATACAGAACAAAGATTGATCCCATTTCCATCCTTCTTGTTTCCGAGTCAAGGTGTTGTGTTATTGTTGAGCTATACTTGGAGGTCGAAGGAAGATGCTGAAATAGAGTCTACCGTCGTGATCTACCGTCGTGAATCTAAATCCTCGAGTCGATACAGTAGTCTATCATCATTATCTAGAGCTAGCTAGCTAGCTAGAGACAGCTGAGTAATATTATAATTTCGAATAATTGGATATCAAATACATGCGCATGCGTATTATAGAAAAGATGGCTTCCTAATTGAATTAGTCGAGTGCTGTGCTCCGTAGTGTCTCCTTTTTCATCGACTCTTTCGAGGATCAACGAGTAGAAAAGATCGTAGTTCGTAGAATTTGGAGTGGATTTATCCAGAAATCATAGCTGTAGCTTGAGTGGTTCGAGAGATATGGAATAATAATAATAATAATAATAATAATAATAATAGAGAAGAAGAAGAATCCAGCGATTTACTTGCTTGCCGTATTTCTGAAACGGTAAGCTCCCTGGTCCTGAAACTTGGTCTGCACATTGTAGTAGGCTCTAGTAGGCTGGATAATCATTCACAGTAGCTTTTGTTAGGTCTAAGTGGGGGAACTAGAATTTCACTTTTGTATTAGTCTATAGGCGGCGTGCGCGGCCGTCCGCGTCATCCCTACATAGAGAGTGCTACCGCACTCTCTGATAATTTTTATACCACACTACTCAAAATGGCTCTGCTATAATCCTTTAACTTGACATGTTCAAAAAATAGCACATCATTTTCCAACCTGCTAGCTTTTGACCTCATTGTTTGCAGTGCACTATTTAGAATCAAGCTGGTCATTGGCAGATTTAGGGGAGGTTCGTTGGAACCCCCCTGCCTCACTGTAGGACTAGTAACTATGGGCTAACCAAATAGCTGTAGATTACTCACTGCTACTCTGATCTCGCGATCCATGCATAATATGCTCGCTCATGCGGTAACGTTAACATAATTAAATGGGTGTGGTTATTAAAACTGGGTATAGTTTCTAAAAATTTTCCTGCGCTTGCATGCACGATAGAAAAGAACCTCCCTTCTAAGAATCCCTGCTGGTGCTTGGTGAAGTAAAGGTGCAGCCTGCCTTCTTATTGCCCCAACTTCAGACTTGACCAGCAGTCTGAGATATAAAGCATTTGAGGGACCTTGAGCAAAATTTAGTACTGAACTTGCTACACTGAAAAATACTATTAGCCCAACAGGGTCTGTGTCCCTTAAGTTATGCTGATGCTACTCTCGGAGGTACGTAGTTCACAGTCACAGTTTAGTACAGGCAAACAGGCAGCTACACATCATTATTATATGGAATAGGAAGAGTAGAAGGCTTGTTGTATAGCTAGTCAATTTCATTGTATTACTGAAATCCCGGGAGGGCGAACCATAGCGAATCCCCCCCCCCCCTTGAATGAAACCCTGATTTGGTGGCTGCACCACCAAATGTTTGGCCACCAAATGTAGCTATGAACCAACAATTTCATCCTGTTGGCACTGGGATGTGTGTCGTGCAACTCTGCTAAAACTCGTTTCCTGCCCTGTGGTGGAATAATCACCCATGCTCCTCAGAGAATACACCCGTCTTGTAAACTGAACTCATCCTTCCTGATGGTGAATGGTATTGAATTCCTCATCAAGTGAAGTACTCGGCCAGCCTAGCAGGAGGAATCTCTTCACTTTTGACAGTACCTCATCCTTGTTTGTCCAGTCCTTAAGGTTTGCAGAGCTAGCCATAGTGGCTGCAAGATGGTTGACTAGGTGAACCAAATCACCTGGGATACACAACTCCTCGGAAATGGTAGTCGGCTGAGTGCATCAGCATTACTGAAATCCTTCCTGGCTTTGTAGTGAATACTGTGCTGACAGAATTAGCACCCATCTCTGGATTCTTGAGAACGCTATGCCATATATAAGTAGTTGTGAAATTCGGTAACCCTGAAAATGATGGCTAGGCCCTTGTGCATACTTCTTCTCAGTAACATCCAGGGTCCTTGATATGAAGGCTGTTTTTTCCCATCCTCCATGAAGATAAGAAATGAAAAAATGTAGGGATGACCATTGCTCAAAAAAGTAAGGAAACAAGTGATGAAGGATGGAAATGGGATCAATCTTTGTTCTGTATATCCCCTACATATACGTTGGGTAGCTTCAGATAACATATATAGGGATTGTTGGCTTGTACCAAGCCATTCATTCAGGGATACTTCTGCTTGACAGCTTTGGCTGGTAATAATCCTTCACTAGTAATATGGTATCCTGAAAAGATGTCGTGTTTACCGAATCAGCTGGTAAGTAGTTGCTCCGCAGTTAGAGAGTAAGATGGAGCATATGGAGCATTATTTGGTGGTGTCATCCACCCCTTTAGCAAGAGTCAGGCATTCTGCATAACTACAGCTAGCTAGATTTCTCTCCGGATCAACTGATATAGCAAGGGGGTGTGGTTAATTGAACATGCATGCACTCTTACACGTACCTGTGATGCAACCACGAAACTTATATTCTATCAGTGAAAGTTGAGCTCCTTAGTGATAGCTATACGATATTTATAGAATTTACATAGAAGGCTTTAAGTGAGGAAGGAACTGGTAGCTATTCCAAAGAATTGAGTCAAATTCAATTCTCTCTGTGGTCATATCTCCAACAGGCTGCACACCTGCATTCTCTTTTTGCATCCACTTTATGATCTTTTCCCCATGCAACCAAGTGCTTCACGGCTACTGGGTGTTGAGGATGAATAAAGCAGCCTCTTTACCAATGGAGGGTGAGGAGCCTTATAATGCTTCCAAAGTTTGAAGCCGTTATTCGATATCGACATCCATTAAGACTAAGGGAATAAGGCAATGAGGACTCTCTCATGCACTGATGGAGGAGCTATTTCAGATGTTATTGCTGCTTGAATAGGTTAGATGATAGTGAGTGAAGGATTGATTTCTGTATGCTGCAATAAAACATGTGCAAGGACAACCACATAGCTACTCAGTCTAGTAGCTGGGTACGTATTCCTTTTGCAGCGCAGTTTTCACTTCTCCACATACTGCTAGCTAGTCTGTTTTACCTTTGAGCTGTCACACATTAACAGTAAAACTTACTACAAGAATGTGTAGACACACCACCGCAAAAATATGGCTGCTCTGGAGATTTTGCTAATTCATTGTAGCTGCTATAAAATCATTTAATAAAAATATTGCAGTGGCATAGGATCTACTTTTTAAATATCATCAAATTGCTGAGAACTTAAATTTTTTTCGTTCTATGTGTGTTAATGGATATATTGTCTTTTGTTATTGCTTGCAAGTTAAGTGCATATATAAATTATTAAGTCTACAATGAGACATGGTATTTCTCAGGTATGTTTTTATCCTTCGAAGCAAAGAAAATGATCTTTCTGCAGTGGCAGAAGTGACAGGAAAATTTTCAAAAGATTATCAATTTCACTGAGCATGCCTGAGAATGTAAGGCTTTCATTCATTACATCTAACACTAGATACTTTGGAAATACCCATATTAGAGGTTTTAGCTAATGGTATCCTGGAGCAAAGCAATCGTGCTTTCAGGCGATCCTGGTCAATATCACAACTCAAGAAACTTTTAATGTCTTCAGAAATTTCCTGTATAGGTTCTCCATTTTGTAACAATGAATATTCATAACTACTAATTATTACTATTATCATTATCCCTCATAATCTTTATATCATTACGTCATTGATTTCTAATCCATGCACGTGCACACTGAGCCAGCTGCAGATCTTTACATGGTGTCAGAGGTGGGATGGAACAATTTCAGCCACCGGAATTTCAGCCACAGAAACATCGCAGAAAAACTGGCGGAGATGGAAACAACGTTTTGAAATATATATGGTAGCATCTGGAAAGAACAGCAAGAGCGATGAAGTCAAAGCCGCTACCTTCCTTCACATTGCCGGACCAGAAGCCCTGGAAATTTTCAACACGCTCTCTTTTGACGACGCAGGTGACGATAAGAAGCTAGACAAGCTAGTAGAAAAGTTTGAGGCCTACTGCATACCACGAAAAAACATCACCTGGGAGAGGCACGTGTTCAACACCAGAAATCAACAGCCTGGTGAATCCATAGACCAGTATGTGATTGATCTTCGAAACAAAGCCAAGACATGCGAGTTTGGGGCCCTCCTGGAAAGTCTGATCAAGGACCGTCTTGTGTGTGGCGTGATCAGCGACAAAACCAGATCCCGTCTTCTCAAACAAACAAACCTCACTTTAGCAGGAGCACTGGACATAATATTATGTCGAGCTGACGAAACCACAATGGCACAGATGAAGTCAATGTGAATCCAACCCACAACTGCAGAGGGCGCTAATGACATAGACGTCAAGTCCCTGAAGGCAAGACGCCAAAAACCATCACCACCTTACAAGCAGCAAGGACAGTGTGGTTACTGTAGCGGCCGACACCAACCCCCACAGAGATGCCCTGCCATAGGAGCTGAGTGCCACAAGTGTGGCCGCCAAAATCATTTTGCCAGAGCATGCCGATCAGGAACCCTGAAGACGCGCCCAAAAATACAAGAACTCAACCACGAATGTTCTTCCAGTGAAGATGAATTGCTCATTGCTCTCATCGAAGGCACAACATGCAAAGACTGGAATGCCACAGTCACCATCAACTCACATTCAAGATTGACACAGGTGCCCAGTGTAACGTAATGTCCTCAAAGACCTATGATCACATCACCCAACAACCGTTGATGAAGTCCAAGGCCAAGCTTGTTGCTTTTGGTGGACACCGCCTCACTTCACGTGGCAAAGGTACCTTACTATGCAAATACCGAAACAAATTCTGGCCTGTTCAGTTTGAAGTCCTTGATGATGTGTCAAATGTACTGGGTCTCAAGACGAATACAGAAATGAGGCTAGTCAAACGCATCCAAATGATACACTAAGCAAGTATGCTGATACCTTCACTGGTCTAGGTTGCATCACTGGAGTCACTCACCACATTCAACTCAATCCAAACCACAAGCCCGTTATACACCCCCCTCGAAAGGTTCCTGTCACTATTCGATCAAAGGTCAAGGATGAACTGGAACGTATGGAACGCTTGGAGGTCATTGAATGTGTACAAGAACCCACTGACTGGGTAAACTCTATGGTCACTGTTATCAAACCAAATGGTAAGCTCCGCATATGTATTGATCCATGTGACCTAAACAAGGCAATCAAACGTGAACATTATCCCATGAGGACAATTGAAGAAATCGCTGCCTGCATGCCAAATGCAAAATATTTTTCAGTACTTGATGCCAGTTCAGGCTTCTGGCAAGTAAAACTCGATTGTAACAGTGCCAAACTCTGTACCTTCAATTCACCATTTGGCCGATACATGTTTAAAAGGTTACCGTTTGGCATCTCATCAGCACAGGATGTTTTCCAATCCATCATGTCACAAATGTTTGAAGATATTGAAGGAGTTGAAATCGTAGTCAATGACCTGTTGATATGGGGCACCACTGAAGAACAGCATGATGCAAGGCTGGAAAGAGTTCTCCAACGTGCTCAACAGCGTAACCTCAAGCTGAACAAAGACAAAAGTCAGATCAAAATGAAGGAGATCAGCTATATTGGCCATGTCCTTGGAGAAGAGGGATTCAAGCCAGGCCCCAAAAAAGTAATCGTAATCACCGAGATGAAACCCCCAACAAACAAGGATGAGCTACAACGATTCCTGGGAATGATGACGTATCTCTCCAAATTTATTCCTGACTATTCTGAGATCTCGGCACCACTCAGAATACTCCTAGAAAAGAGTACTGAATGGCACTGGGGAGAACAGCAGATGAAAGCATTCCAAAAGCTAAAGATAAAATCACAGATCCAAATTCTTCGACCCCACCAAAAACACTACAATCTCTGTCGATGCAAGCTCAAAAGGAATGGGGGCAGTCCTCCTCCAAGATCAGCAACCAATTGTTTATGCATCGAAATCCCTCACATCCACACAGCAGAACTACGCACAAATAGAAAAAGAAATGCTTGCTATTGTTTTCGGCTGTAAAAAATTCCACGACTACATCTACGGGTTACCAAAAGTGGACATTGAAACAGACCACAAACTGCTCGAAACCATTTTACAGAAACCTTTACATACAGCCTCCAAAGAATGATGATGTCTATTCAGAAATACCCCGTGAACGTGACCTATAAGCCAGGAAAAGAACTCTTCATAGCTGACACTCTCTCCAGGGCACCAATGCCTGACAAAGCAGATGAACTAGAATTTCGACAATATGACATCAACATTTTACACACCTTACCCATCACTGAAAAAAAATTGGAAGAGTTCAAAGAATAAACCAAGCAAGACCCCACACTTCGTGACTTGAGACACACCGTGCAAATTGGGTGGCCAGAAACCAAAGCTGATACACCATTGGGAGCACGATTATTTTGGAACTATCGTGATGAAATTACTTACCACCATGGAATTCTTTTCAAAGGTGAAAGAGTCATCGTCCCTGCTTCCATGCGTTCAGAGATGCTAAAACTTATCCATGCTTCTCACCTTGGGGTGGATAAATGCAAACGTTGAGCCAGAGATGTCCTTTTCTGGCCAGGCATGTATGCTCAAATCAAAGACATGGTCTCCACATGCCTGACATGCTCAATGTACCAGCAAAATAACCCCAAGGAGCGAGCCACTTCTATCACACCTTCACGTCCATGGGAGAAAGTCGGAGCCGACCTCTGTGAGCTAAATGGTCAGCACTATCTCATCATGGTGGACATTTCATAAAAGTTGACCGATTGAGAGAAACCACGAGTGAACAAGTTATTGGGCACTGCAAGTCACAATTTGCACGACATGGAATACCAGATGTGTTGATTTCAGATAATGGACCTCAATTTTCCAGTGGAAAATTTCATCAATTCACAGCAAGCTATCAGATCAAGCACAATACAAGTAGTCCCTATTACCCTCAATCGAATGGAAAGGCTGAAAAGGCAGTTCAGACTATCAAAAACTTGATGCGTAAGGCTCAAGCTGAAAAACGAGACTTTCATCTAGCCTTACTTGATTTTCGAAATACCCCAACAGATGACACCATAGGATCACCTGCACAGTGACTCATGGGGTGGCGTACAAAAACTTTACTACCCACCACTAGTAAACTCTCCTTCCCAAAGTCATTCCTTCATCCACTGTCAAGTCAAGCCTCCTTAAGCAAAAAAATAACCAGAAACATTACTATGACAAGCATTCCAGACCATTGGCTCCACTGAACACTGGTGATCAGATTCGCTTCAAAAATGGTGCTCTCTGGTTGCCAGCAGTGATCACAAAGGTCGCTGACTCACCCAGATCATATGTAATTACCACTCCTGATGGACAAACATACCGGAGAAACCGGAGGCACCTCAGGCCGACACATGCAACTACAGAATGTCATGAAGACGAGAGTGATGATGAATTATCCCTTGGTGACAAACAAGACAATGGAGAAAGAGATGATGTTGGAGAGCGAGATGACCAGAACCAAGCCCTGACAGCAAGCGAACCTAGTGTACCAACTGCCCCACTACGACGATCCACATGATCAACCTCACGACCCTTCAGCTATGCTGATCCATACTCATTACACTTCTAACATTATGAAAGGGGAGATGTAACAATGAATATTCATAACTACTAATTATTACATTATTATCATTATCCCATCATGCATCATAATCTTTATATCATTACGTCATTGATTTCTAATCCATGCACGTGCACACTGAGCCAGCTGCTTTTGATCATCTTGATAAAACAGATCTTTACACATTTGAAGCTTCAAATTATTTGATATCACTCTGTTCAAACTTCCTATTCATTTCTTCAGAGGCTAAATCAAGTGCTTCAAAGTACACATGTTGATATCTGTCTTTAGGACTAGCTACTTGATCTGTTATCCAATTATCATGGCACTTTCCTTATCCTTGGCAAACTTGGTTCTTCAGTTAAATTTTTAGATTCATGATTATAAGAATCATTAAAACTTCTCCTCAGATCTTATTGCTTTCAAGTATGAAGAAAGAAGTGTAGCTCCTTTAAGCTTTTGATGGTACAAGCAACATGAGTGGCATTAGAAATAGTATTCAGGCTTTAGTTTAAAAAGTAGCACTTTATGTGTATTGCTTAGCTCACAACTTGAATCTATATATGACAAATAATTGTGACCTTGTCAGAAATATTATGAATTTCATATATGAATTAGGTGCAACTGATTAGAGGCTTGCCATTTTGATAGTTTGCGAAAGGAGGTAAGTGTCAACAATGGAGATCCAATGCCTTCATTAAGGATGCTGTGTCCAACTTGTTGGATAGTTAGGCATTCTTCAATACAGAGCATTTCGAGATCTTACTCTCTACTTTGGAGGAGGTTGAGAAAGGCCATGATGATTATGCAGCAAAGGCTAGTGGGTTGCGTTACAAGATGGAAAGATTTGTTAATCTTTTCTGCCTCTGAACAGCTCTCAACTAATTTACAATCAAAAGATATAACAATTCAAGAAGCTATTAACTTGAGTCAACCCAGTGTATAGACAAAAACATTTGCTCATTATGTGAGATATCTGTGGCTTCATCCACATTCAATAGTTAGAACATACCCACGAGTGGTGTATGGGATATATTCATCCAAACCCAAGGGCAGAGCCCGAGGGCGCAGGTGAACCCCCTGTCTCTTTCCACCCGTTGCTAAGAAGCTAGTAGTTGCTTAGTAACAGTGATGTCATCATGCTGCATTGGAAACTGTTGCTAAGAAGATTTAACATAGACAGCTAGCTTTAATCTCCACAAAACTTCATTGTAAACATTAACAATGCAGCAAGGAAGACAGGAAAAGAATTTGATGGTATTCTTAGCGATGTTACTGATTTTCAAGTCTTAATTACATTCCTGAGGTTTCCGGTTGAAACCCAACAAGACTAAAGAAATAATGGATAGCATAAAAAGGATTACTCTTCACTACTATAGTTGTAAGTGCACAGCTAAATAGTGCTAAGAACCAAGGCGGTTTAATCTTAACAATTGGTTCTACTTCCTGGTAAATATATATATTCACCAGGTCTTCTTGATATATTGTATGTGCTGGTGCTTTTGATCTGCCCACGCATTGGGCTACAACAGCTAATATCCCTCTTAGGACAGCCTGACCCATCACATAGATAATTACTGGAGAAGTATATACTCTTTCTTCAGAATCCATGACTTCATTTCTTGGCACTCCTTAGACTGCAATAGATATAAATTCCCCTAAGCCTTGTAGTGACAAGTACTGAACACTAAGTAGCACGTTCAGTAACATGTCTCTATGGACCTTTTGGTTACCTGCATGTATGGAGCTTAATTGGGCACTCAATCCTGTGGTACTGGTCCTTGCTGCTAACTTCACAGGGCTTCCTTGTGCATGCTACAGTTTTCGTGCTCATGAAACTTACGAAGAGCATTTTTCCAATTTATGAAAGCCATCAGCAATAAATGCAGGTTTTTTATGTTCTGGGAAAGTGATTAAACCTTGCTGTTGTGTAGCACAAAATATTCTGTAATTAGAGGTACACACAGTGATCCAAGGATGAATTTTGTACCAGCTGGTCTGAATCCTCATTGAGTGATTTTTATCTTTGTATGAATCATTAATCTTGGAATCACTTGGTTGATGAGGGGTGTTGGGATCAGAACAACATGGACACTGGCATGACAATCTAGTACTGCTTCCTCTACTTGTGTGAGTGTTAGCTGCAGTTTCAGGGATACTCTCATCGATATCTGATTTACCAGCTTGAGACTCTGGCTCAGAAATGTTATCCTCAGAATCAGAATCAGAATTATTGTTATCAGAAATAGTAGCACCTGTTAGATGTTGAATAGGTATATATAGCTAGCTAGCTAGCTAACCTTGAGGGCCTGAAGATTCCAGCGGTGTCCTGAAAAACAATTTCTTCTGCTTCAATGACAAACTGCTCAAAACGTGACTGGTTTGTGGGAAGCTGTTAATTCTTACCACAAGCACTTTATAACGAGCTATTGCATTATGCATGTGCAGGGCGCTGCTAATTATTATAGCTAATAAGAATAAGCAGTGCCTCAAAATTAAGGGTGACCCCTGTTCCTACACCACTCTATGGCAATAGTAAAAGACTCCAATAGATCTATTATTTCAGTGGTTTTGATTTATTTAGGGGCTCATGTAAAACCTTCACAACATTATGTAATCACTCACTAATAGTTTCTTTGTGGTTAGTTTACTGATTTTAGATTATACAGCTGCTTTGAATAAATTCACATTTTTAGGCAGCTATAGCTACACTTCCCACCTGTTTCTGGAAATGTGGATTTTAATCGTTAGCAAACTAATTCATGGGTTTGTTTGTTTGTTGTTTTTGTTTTTTTTGTTGTTCAAAGGATAAATGTGAGAGTGATGTAGCGAGTGAGCAAGCAAGTATTCTTTAGTGCTTCAACTGTTTAGAAGATTGTAACAAAGCACTTAGATAAGCCTAGAGCCTCTACAACTACTACTATAGCAATGTGCAGCATTTGACAATGAGCAAGTGAGCAATCAAAGTAGCTGATCCTCTAGTGCTTGATATTGCTGTCAGAGACAACTTAGTCATGTTAGTGGTTGTTCCAACCAGGAATAGAAAGCTGTAAATGCTTACCACAAGCATTTAGATAAGCCAAGTGCCTACAAACCACTAAGATAAGCCTGACAAAAGGCTGTAGAAAACAATCTAGCTCCATTACAATTGGAGCATATGTGGTATACATATGCCTGGGGCATTTTGGAGTGTTGAGATTCAATCAGGATTCCAATCCACCTAAATATGGGTTGGGCTACCTGGATTGGAATCTGGGTTAGTACCGTTCACACGTGAAGCGAATCTGGGTCAGAATCCCTGTGTAAACGGGGCTATAGATATATATATTTACAATTTCAATGAGTCATGACCTGAGAGAAATTATATAATTATCAGCTATTCAGAATAAGGTCCCTCTTCTAATTCTGCAAAATTTTAATCACGTTTGCACCTATTACCAATCACACAGTATTACTGTTCTATCCCCTTAGGAATGTCTCACCCTCATCCAGTGATGTTGACAGCTCTAACCAGTCTGCCTCTGCCTCCAACACTCCACCAGTTAAACGTAAGAAACACTCTGCCTCCACAAGGCAGCAGAGAGGAATACACAAGAAAAGTAAGAGAAGACAACATGCAGTCTCATCTGCCTCCAACACTCCACCAGCTAAACGTAAGAAACCCTCTGCCTCCACAAGGCAGCACAGAGAAACACTCAAACACAACAAACACAAGAAAAGTAAGAAAAGACGTGTAGTCACGTCATCATCTAGTTCATCATCTACATCAAGTAGTGCCACTAGTTCTGACTCTTCTGATAGTGATCATGTGGCCACTACAAAGAGACGCAAAAGGAAACACCACAAAAAAAAATTAGCACTGATGCAATATGTAAATAATTATCTCAAACCACGTTACCAGCATGAGTCTATAGCTTGTGATGACAAACTCTCTATTGCTCCTTGTAGTGAGTTCATTAGCCTTCATTTGGTAGAAAAAGATGGGACCATTCATGAAGATGACACATTCTCACAAGTATCCCAGCATGATGAAATTCCTTTAGAATTGGAAGGCATTGTATCTCAAGGGAAAAGGTGTGTGTTGATTGAAGGACCCTCTGGTATTGGTAAGAGCACTTTGGCTTGGGAGTTGTGCCGGAAATTGAAGGACAAAATGGTAGTTCTGCTAAAGCTTCATAAAAGTAAGATTCAGAAAGCTACTTCCTTGGAGGACCTGATATATCATGAAGATGAACAGTTTCGTAGGAAAGTAGTGAGTGAGGTGCGGAAATGTGAGGGGGAGAATGTCCTATTTATATTGGACGGATTCGACAAGATGCCTTCTGTGGTTCAAAACGAGGACTGTTTGATAATGCAATTAATTAGTGGTTCTTGCTTACGTAAAGCTACTTGTCTTGTTACTAGTCAACCTTCTGTTTTTAAAAGTGACTTCCCTCAGGGTTTCAAGCACATAGAAGTACGTGGTTTCACTGATGAGTGCAGAAGAAAGTACATAGAGAAAGCTTTCGGATCAAAACACAATGCTCACTTTAAGCAATTTATGCTTTCTAACCCCATTATCAATTCACTGATGTGCATTCCTATCAATTGTGCCATTATTGCACAAAGGTATCAAGACAGAAAGCTGATGCCCAGAACCATGACACAGCTCTACACCACCCTTATTCTAGCTCTGATCAAGAGGCACATGATTTCTAGTGGGAAATGGGACAAGCATTTCAGAGTACCCAGTAGTCTTAAAGAACTATTAAAAGAAAAATTTAATATTTCCATAGACCTTAAGAGAGTTAGTAAACTAGCTTACAATGGTCTGTTTAAAAAAGATGTGTTTACTGATAGTGATGTTGGAGAGGGTTTCCAGCATTTAGGTCTCATGAATGCAGTCAAAGAGATGTATGTGTGTGAGGGTGCAACAACCTCCTACTCCTTCCTCCATCGCAGCATTCAACAATATCTTGCTGCTTGGTATGTTTCATGTCGCTTTGATTTGGTAGACAAAGGTTTTTCTAAAATAGTATCCCAATCTAGACCGATACCACACCTTGGTGTCTTTGGTCAGTTCTTGTGTGGCATTGTGGGCTACAATAAAGAATTCTTTCAAAAAGTCTCTATTCTTGGTTCTTCTTACCTATTGCATTGTTTATATGAAATCCAAGACATTTCTAAACTTTCAAAAGATATGAAAGCTTCCATCTTACATTTGTTCACCCCCTTGGATATGTATGTTTTTGGATATTGTCTAGTCCATGTTCCTATTCAATGCCAATCAGTGCACATATATACATCTCTAGAGATGTTGGTGTATAGTTTGTCTACTCACACAAATGGTGGAACATTAGGGACTATTAAGGGCTTATATATAAATGTACAAGAAAGTGTGCATATTATATCATTCAAACTTACATCACTCACAAAGTACTTTCATATCAACTCCCTCACTCTAAATCAAATTTTTTCTCCATTAGTACGAGATCTTGCTGAATGGATTTCAAAAAATTCACCAGGATTGACAAGTATTGGCTTAGAATTCTCTGAATCCTGTGAAAATGACTATTTACTTTTCCAATCCATTCAATGTATAACAAACTTGAAAGAATTCAGTCTTGAGTGTTATACTCCTACTCAGAAAGGTTTGCAAGAATTATCCAAAATCATAACCACTAGTTCTCTTACAAACTTAGTACTTGAATATCATCCCGCTTTACTTTGCCATGAAACTACAAAGTCATCAGACATAATCGCCTCTTCAAGATTACTTTGGGAAGCACTATCTTCCTCCACTATTTCAGCATTGGCGACTAACTTTGGATATAGAGTATGTACTAATGCTGGGAAAATAGAGCATGTTACCCTACTCTTAAACTCAATCATCATTCACCCACTGGAGGTGTTGAGGTCTTTCCAATACTTAAGCTGCATTGCAAAGATGAGCTCCATCAAGTCAATAACAGTACAAATAGAACACAACATCAATGATGTACTATTTGCAATGCCTCATTTCTGTTGCAATTTCATCATGAGTCTAAATAACTCTCTTAATCATTCCATGGAGAATTTATATTTTGATGGTTTATCCCCAAAAACAAATCCCTCTTTCCGTGACTGCATGGCCCGTGCCCTGCGAAGAGATTCTGCTGTTCCACGACACAACCTAAGGAGATCCCAATCCCTCTGTGATCTCAGAACTCTGCACTTCCCCCATCGCCACCAACTACTACAACAAGAACACGACTCTCCCAGACCACTATCCTCACTAAGATGTCACTCTCGTCCTAGCTATGGGTGGCGACATATCCCTCTCAGGTCAAGACCAAGGACGGGTATTTGTTCCCCTACTTTCACTGAACCAACATTGTACCAGTCATGTCCTAACCTGCTGGAGATGCAGGCACTCCGAAATATGCACCCTTTTTTACAGGAGGCTCTGAGATTGTACAATAAAATAAGAAACTCTACAAAACGGAATTGAATTACAACACTCCAATACTGAACATTCTTTCATTTAGCTCCTTTGTATTTTTTTGTACTCTTCACTCACCAAAATTAATAACAAATAATCATTGTACTACATTGTTAGAGATGGTTTATTCAGCGAGTGAGCTGACTCTCAGGTTTATGTACTCTAGCACTGCAGCACTGAAACATTGCAGCACTAGCTGAAGCATTGAAGCACTGAAGCATTGTAGCACTGAAGCATTGTAGCAGTACTTAGCAGCATTGTAGAACTGCATGACTGTAGCACTGATTTGGAAACATTGTATAAAAAGAACTATGTAAAACCTCTAGATATAGCTATACTAGCTTTAAAAATTCTTATCACATCCTACATTCCCTACATAATTATATGTTCATTAGCTACTGCACTATAATCTGAAGCTACCCGACATATATATATGTAGGGATTATTGGCTGGATATACAGAACAAAGATTGATCCCATTTCTGCCCTTCATCCCTACACTTGTTTCCTTACTTTTTGGAGTAATGGTCATCCCTACTATTTCATGGAAATGCCCTCGCTTATTTCTCTCTTTATGAGAAAAAAAGTTTATAATAGAACTTTTGGAAAACAGACTCTGTGCTCCAGTCTGACGCTTTCAGAATATCACTAGTAGTTAGCTACCCCCATCTGAGCAGCTACACTCATTGAAGCACCTCTTGTGGAGTGAGCTTTGAATAATTATAGAAGTGCCTGCCTTCTTTAATACTGATTTTAGTAAATATGCCCTAGTAGATAAAGTTACTGCCCTGTGAGGTTTGATGCACGCTATGAAAAGCTGAGATACTGATGTGTTGCCATGACCATGAAGAGCCTCTGTCATCTTCAAGTAGTATCTACTGGGCATAACAGCTTGTTTTCATCAAAACGAGGGAAGAAGAAACCTTGAAACTAGCTTCCTGCATTCCATGGTCTGTTTTGCTGAGTGGGTTCTGTATATCCAGCCAACAATCCCTACATATACCTCGCTCAGCACTGCATTCCCCAGCGAATAAATGAACGGAGAGAATTGCTAGCTGCTGCTCCTTGCTGAGATAGGGCGTAAAACAAACACATGCACTGTCCGCGAAGAACTATTGCAGTCTGCAGTGCTAATTCAGCAGTAGTCTATTTCATCATGCATCACGGAAGATTACTGAGAGATTACAATTTCCCCCAATCAGGGGGGAAAAATTGGCGCATGTGTAAACAGTGGGTATCGGGCTCTTTTGTCCACCTCCGCAAATTTTAGAGCCTGGGGACAAGGCTAGCTAGTACGTAGAGGGTTAAATGAATTATGGCGACATCATTTGGATCCTAACGAACGGGTCCTTCCACAGTTTTCATAAATGTGTAATACCTGGCTAAGCTCTAAATATGGATCATAGACTACTCTATCAACTTGGGGGTTTTAGATTCAACCAATACATCTACCGGTAGACTCTATTTCAGCATCCTCGACCTCCAAGTATAGCTCAACACTTCAAGCCTTGACTCGCTGATAATCATTGGGCTGCTATGCTATTGGAGAACTATAGAAGAATGAACTCTTACTGTACTATAATCTGAAGCTACCCGCTGTGACAATGATGAGATGTACTGGGTGGTGACAACCATAGTGTCTGAGACCAGGACTGAAATCAGAGCCAAAATTGTCAAGCACTTTATTAAGATTGCAAGTAAGTGGCAGTATCATCTCCTTCAGGTCCTTTCTGGTTATTTACTGACATCTTTTTTCCAGAGTGGTGCAAGGAGTTAAAGAATTACAACTCTGTCTTCCACATCATCAGTGGCCTCAATCATGGGCTGATCCAGAGGCTCAAGTCCACTCGGGATAAGGTACCTCACAAACACAGGAAAGTTATGGAGGTAAGTGGCAAGCCAGCCACCATATGGATGGTTACATGGTTGTATGTCATGGATGGGATGGTTACTTCCATGGTTGGGATGGTTATCATCTCCTCTGACTTTAAGGGAGAGTGGCTTATGGAAATTCTTGTCATATGAATAGTTTTAGAAGTGCCAGTCTTGTCTTCTCTTCTCCAGAGAATTTCATTGCATGCAATAGCTTTCTTGGTATCTTATAGCGCATGCTCTTACAGGCTGTGACATCACACGCTGTCATAAAGTGTAATAGGCGGGAATTTTGCGTGAAATTTTTGGCGCATGCGCAAACAGTGGGTACCTAGCCTACTATCGACCGGCAGGTATTATCGACCGCTGCAGCACCTATTATCGACTACTTAGTATACGGAAAGTCTACGGTAGTAAACAAACGTAAACAGAGACTAAGAAAATGGCTGCATTAAGAAATGTATGGGGAAAACTTACAAGCTGTGGAGAGAAAACAGAACTTCAACAGCAAGTATTTATCAACTGCAGTATGAAAGTAAGTTACTAGCTCACGTTACCCATCCCCATGGCCCCGGAAGGTCGTTTACAAGCTACGAAAGCTATTGACTTAAGTCGAATTTGGTGCTTGTTTAGTGACTGGACTCTGTATGAATATGAAACAAAGACCAATGAAGACTGTGTCCAAAGAGTATCACCTCAATCCAACAGAAAGGAGAGCTTCTACAGCAGTTTCATTTCACTGTTAAATTGTGAAGCAGTTTATGATAGAAATACTTCATTCACTTTTTATAAAAATTAATTTGTTATGATAATATATTTCATAGCATAAAAAAGTATAGAAGTATCTTTTTAAGGGCCCTGACATGTAGTGGAGAGAAAGAATGGAACAGACGATGATTGATATTATGATTTTCAACGGGTGGTCGAAAGTAGGTATCGGTGGCCGATAAATGATTTTTTTAGTTGACATAGTAGATTCAGCATAGCAAAATTTCTATCCAATTGTGAGGATATGATGTTATGGAGGAGATTATCTTTCCTATGGTTGTTGTTTGAAACTTTGGTGACCATCGGTGAGGGAGATATGGTGCCAGGTGCGAAGTACTGGTCGATAGTAGGCAGCTTACGCTATTTCCCACCTCCACATAATTTTAGAGCCTGGGTACTAGCTAGCAGAGCTACTACAGAATCAGAAATTGGATCCAGCACAAGATACATGATCATACTATCAGGAAACAACTACAAGACCAACCAAGAACAACAGATAATAGGTAGTAGGAAAGATCATCAGCTGATGCAGCATAAATGCTAGTAGCGTTTATTAATTTTATGAGCTTTTTTTTCTTGTGACTAGTAAACCACTGCAAACTTCATGTACACTTCGCTAGAGAGCTGTTCACCATTGTGTTTGGAGATTGGACTAAGGACCTGAGGGCGTAGCAGTGGAATAGAATCCGTACATTCTTTTCTTGTGAGCTGTTACTAGTGAACTGTTAATGAATGTCTGTTTAAAACATTAGGGAGCTGTTCACCATTGATTAGACTAAGGACCCTATGGCATAGAAGTGAATATACATTCTTTTCTTGTGAGCTGTTACTAGTAAACCACTGCAAACTGTTAATGCATGCATATACACTTTTCTATGTAATGCTAGGGAGCTGTTCACCATTCTGTAGGACCCAAGGGCATAGCAGTGGTCATTTACATTCTTCTTTTCTTGTGAGCTGTTATTAGTAAACTACTGCAAACTGTTACTGCATGCATGTACACTTCTCTAGAGAGCTGTTTAGGAGATTTGGAGACTGACCCTAAGGCATAGCATCACAATTTCTCACCTTTTTAATCGGCGGAGCCTTGAAATCAAGTAAGTTTTTCCCCCATTAAATGTACCCATCGCAGTGGAAATCAACAGAAGGAATCTCTAATCCACTGGACAACTTTTGACACCATCAGCATCTTGCCGAGAGCATCAAGAAGCTGCAAGGTGAAGTCACCTCCACTGACAGTGCACAGATGCAATTCTGCAAGGATTGGGCAGGAACAAAGGAGGATTTCATTCAACTTCAGGTCAATCACTGACTCTGTTAGTGCAATGCTCAAAAAATAGCAGGACATGTTCCAGCCAATTTCTGTCTGGTCAAATTAGCTGTCATTGGCTGCAGTGGTGGACACATTGCATGTTCGAGGGGGTTTAGGTTATGTTTGTGATGAGCCAATGTGGTTATATAGGAGAGGTATCCTACAGGAGGCACAATGCATGCATGTCAATTGTATGGGGAATCACACCATATCTGATCAGGGTAGGAAATTGAACAGGTTGTGAGTGATAATTTGGCAAGTTGAGCAGTAAAATTTACCCCCCCCCCGGTACATCCCATACAAGCGAGAAGTCAATAATACTCAAGAGTTGGGACCTAGTCATTCTTTATACAGAGGTTATGTAATATCACTAATGATTACATGGTCTTCAACAATTGCCCTTCATTTATTTGGAGAATCTTTTATTCAAAAGTTTCACTGCATGTATTCTCTTTCTTTAATCCATTGCTATAATCCATCCACACTAACTTGTCACTGTGGGTATGCTATAATCCATATCTGGTATCATAATGCTGTCTTTGTTTGCAGAATGAAAATCAGAACTTGAAGTTGTTGGTGCAGGAGCTGAAGTTGGAAATATCAGCACTGACTAACCAAGTAAATGAAATACGTCAACAGACAGAATCTTACATGAAACCTATCATTGACCACACCCTCATCAGTAGACTGGAGGAACTGAAAGTCCAATGCTGAGAAAACTGCTACTGTCATCCGCTTGAAGACTGAGCTGAATCACCTTCAGAGGACAGTTGAGGTTATCAAGACTTGGTCCGAGAGCAATATCAGACAGTTTGAAGATGCCATGACAACCATGGGGGTTGTGGAACAGGAGAAGAACTGGTGAGTCATATGATATTGTAACCCCTCCCCCAGGAGCACCTTGAGGATTATCTCTAGGGAAACCCCATGCACCCCAGTCCTCGAGAGTAAGTTATTTCTAGGGGAAACCATTTCTACCAGTATAGGATCCCAGGGGTTTTGTAGCCACTCCTATTTCCATCCATCCAGTCAATTTGATCTCAGCGAGTCTGGCCTGGAGCTGCCAGTTTCCTGTTTACAATAGGTTTGGGGGGATGTCAGCTGCTATGGTGGACATTGTGGCTCACTATACAAGCACACAACTCTCATGGTTCCTGGTCAATGGGTAATCAACAAAAATTTACCACTTCAGCTAGGGAGAGAGTTTAGGATCCCACTTCTGAATATCATATATAGAGCCATAATTATTGTTAAGGTCACAAAAAATACCAGCACAGCATTTCATGCGGAACCTTACCATATCAGAGTAGGAATTCAATAGTCTGTGAGCAGTAATAGCCCCCTGATATGTCCCATTCAAGTGAGAAATCAGTAATTATGCTCTTTCTTTAATCCATTGCTATACAGTGGAACCCCATCCTTTTAATGGACACACTTTCCCCAGCCTTTTGTAGAGAGGTTGTCCTTTTTTCTTTGAGGTTCAAGTGTGTATACAAAGGAACTTTAGAGGTTTGTCCTCTTTTTGAATGCCCTTTATTGCTATAATCCATGACTGCAGTCTGTTGGCATAATAACACTATCTTTATTGCAGAATGAAAATCAGAACTTGAAGTCGTTGGTGCAGGAGCTGAAGTTGGAAATATCAGCACTGACTAACCAAGTAAATGAAATACGTCAACGGACAGAATCTTACAAGACAGAATCTTACAAGAAGAAACCTTTTATTGACCACACCCTCATCAGCAAACTGGAGGAACTCAGAAAGTCCGATGCTGAGAAAATTGCTACCATCATCTGCTTGAAGACTGCATGAGCTGAATCACCTTCAGAGGACAGTCGAGGTCATCAAGACTCAGTCCAAGAGCAATATCAGGCAGTTTGGAGATGCCATGACAACCATGGGGGTTGTGGAACAGGACAGTGTCAGGAGAAGAACTGGTGAGTCATGTGATGTTGCAGCCCCTCCCCCCCAACAAGATAGAAAAGTAGGTGTGAGGAAGATTGGGTGTTTGATGTTGTTGACAGCAGATCACACTGTAATACACAGAATCTTTGCATCACAGGGTGCATCACAGGGTGCCCAAGGTTATACTAGAGAGAAGTAAAAGGTGTGCAGATAGTTGATACTGTATAAGGAATATAAATGCCATATTTTGTTGCAAAGATTCTTGTATCTCCTATACCCTCTATAGGGGAATGAGAATACCTTGGGATTATCCCTAGGGAGAACCCCCATCTTCTAGGGGAAATAACTTTAGGGAGAAGCTATGTATGTACTGTCCATTGCTAGGGGAATAGGTGGTGAATACAATTTGTTCTACAGTTTATAAAACTCCTGTATAGGATCAGGTTTTGTGGTTGATCAAGTGGACCTAAGAAACCTGATCCTTTATACAGTGCTTTGCAAGTTAGTTGGCAGAGTTCATATCTTAGCTGCAGTTGTAACTATATGTAAACTCTCTGCAGCTAAGACATTCTGCCAACCAACTTGCAAAGCACATGCTGTAGAATATGCAGTTACATGATATCTTTTGCAATGGAGATTATATGGCTTCCATCTATACTTGCCTATGACAACCTATACAGTAGAGATGGTACTTTGCCAGATAATGTGGGAGTCAGCAGATTGAATGAAGGTGGAACATTGTCTGAAATAATTCTCGTACAACATGCTCACAAACCATGTGATATGTGTATATTAAAGTCCCACATCCCATGTGGTATGAACTTCTTTCTCCTTCTCCACATACACTGATGCTATGAGTGCAAAGGTCACACACCCCTTGGGAGCAGCTCCGATTCTCAAGTGGCTATGGTGGAGAAGAGGGTAGAGGACTTGGCCAAACAAATGACCCTTGTCAAAGTCCACGTGCAAGAACTGGAACTACAAACTTCTCTGGCCAGCACTCACAATGGAACGTTCCTCTGGAGGATCCCGGATGTGTCTTGGAGGAAGAGGAATGCCATTGAGGAGAGAGTCACTTCCATTTATAGCCCACCATTCTATACGGAAAAAAACAACAACAACGAAAACAAAACAAAAAACAAACAGAAGTGAAGAAAAACAAACAAACAAACAAACAAACAAAAATAGCCCACAATTCCAAGAGAACAAATTGCAAAACCTGCAAAGATTTTCATCATAGTTCTGTTTATTTTCATTCCGGAACCAGGAACTAGTATAAATGTGTATATATATATATATGAGCTACAAGACACACCTCTCTCTCTTTTTCGTCCTGATGAAGGGAGAGTGTGACCACCTCCTCAAGTGGCCATTTGAGTACAAAATCTCCATGATTTTAGTTGATAAGTCAAACATGCATAATATTAAGAGCTAAATTTATGTTCTTCATCTTTAGATGGAAGCACATGGTGCAGACCTTCAAACCAACAGTGGAGTCCAGCTCCTTCCAGCAACCTCAGACTGACATGAATGTGGCCTCAGGGTGTCCACAGTTTGCCAAACTCAACATCTTTGATGACGAGAGTTATGTCAAGAATGACATCATGTTCATCGGACACCACCAAGATATTCCATCCCTGAGGCACTTTATCAATTTCAATTAAGGGGTTATTGTATAGATCTCTCTAAAGAGAGTAAACCAATTATCATGTAGCATGAAGTTTCGGTGATTGTTGTAAATCTAATCTCAGCTGAAGGATACTGGACCCTCAATATAACAATATATGATATAGATCTCATTAGGTTGTGTCATGGAATAGCAGGATCTTGCAGAGCACAGGCCATACAGTCACAAATGGATGGATTCCATTTGAGGTAAAATTATAACCTTCTTTAAGGTCTATGAGATGAAGAGACTCGTGATGAAATTGCATATTGATGAGGCATTGCTGAGTATCAGAAATGTCATGTTATGAGGGAAGAGGTGAAGGTAAAATGTTCAATATTCATGGAAAGTGAGAAACCCTAGGTTGTACCATTATCCAAGTTCTGCCATAATCTGGTTCTATCATAATGCAAGTGCAGGGGTTTTAACATAATCCAGTGTCATAGTCAGCGGTGAATCCCCTCGGCGATAACTCCCCAGTCACTCCTGACTAGGCGTGGATGACTCCCAGTCATTCACGCCTAGGTTCGAATCAATGACTCCCCGGTCATCTAGCTATACAGTCAATTCGCCAATGTAATTTTTCGCGTAGGTGTATTTTATTATTCGAGAAGTGGGTTCGCATCAAGATCTCCCCCTTTTCAAATGGACCTCATTAGATCTGAAACATTTCTAACAAACTCTTCTGATAACTTTCCAACTCGATTTGAACAATAATAATTATTATTATATATCAGCATCATTTTGATTATGTATTATTATCCTTAAAAAAAAAAAAAAAAAAAAAAAATTTGAGTGACGTACGTTAAAAAAAAAAAAAAAAAAAAAAAAAATTTTATGACGTAATTATTGCGGTACTTACATGTAAGCGTATTTCTTGACAGCTGAAGCTGGGTGAGTGTTCGCCTCAGATCTTTGTTCTCCGGAGGAGTTTGTGTTAGATATCGCGTACAGAGCACCTGTGATGTCCATACTTGGGGTAACAAGTAAGAAAACTACTGTACCAGACTAACCTGGCTTTATAGGCTAGCACTCGACTCCACGTGATAATAAACTGGCACAGCGTGACCGAGTAGATCATGCCTGTTTATCGTCATAAAGAACTGAAACAACACAGAACTTGGATATATTATGTAGTGAGTATTATTTAAGAATATGCTGAGTTTTAAACCAAAATGTATGTCAGAAAAAATTTCCTGACAAGGTTTGTAGGCAGAGTACATAGTATATTAAAGAGGGAGAAATGTATAATGTGAGTGGTAGAGGGCAGTTACAGTTCAAAACTGTCGTCACTGTTGTAATTACAGTTACAAGAATCTCCAAAAACATCCTCCATTATGAGATTAGTGTCACTGTCATTTTCAGTCGGCTCAATCTCTTCCCTTTCCAGATCTTCCATGTGGCTGGCTTGTAATGACAGATTTGAACAATGCTGACATGAACAGCCTTCAGAGCAGTGGTTTCCTTTCTTTCTGCATCCACAGTGAGTTGTTCGGCAACCAGCTTTACATTTGCACCCTTTGGTTAGCAACAAAACCCTTTGCTCAATTTGTTTGATGTTATCATCACTATCCCAATCTATGGCAAGTACTCTGTCATTAATTTTCCATCCATGTGATGAGATCTCATGTAATTGGATAATGCTCTGATCAGCTTGTCCCCACATGTCTAACACCCAGCATGACCTCTTCCAATGACGTAATAATGCATCTACTGAGGGAATCATGTCATTTTCTGCACTTATCCGATCCCATACAGTTTGTCGAATGTCCTCCAACCACTTGCTGTGCGTATCCAAGGGAGATTTTTCAGTTAGAAAGCTCTGGAAGTGTGATTCAGGTGAGTTGGTATTGAATCCTGTGGCATTCTTTTTATAATATACGGTGCCAATCAGTCTGAGGAAAGCCAAGAAACCTCGTGTGTGTCCTTCATTTGAGATCGAAGTATCAGAGAGTGACTCGTGTGTGAATATTGTTTTACCAGTGATAAATGCTGCATGTTGAAAAAAATTTCTCATAAATGTGGCCTTTCCAATTCCTTAAAAAAGTGATGTGTAATCACAGCCAGTGACTACAAATAGTACTTGAATGACTTTTGAAAGTGTGGCTGGTTCAATGCTGGCTAGGTTAGGGTCATTTTTCAAGGCGGTTACAAGATGTTTCATGTGTACAAAGTGCAGTTCTTTGGATAGAATGCTGCTGATTTGCACTAAAATATCCTTTTCTTGATTGCACTGAAGTGGCAGGCCAATCATGTACACATCAGTGTCGGGGGACTGTATCAATATTTGATTGCAATTTGTTTTCCTTGCATGTAGCCATACTCTGGTATCAGCTTCCTCGGCGTTATTGGAAAACTTAGGATCTGGTTGTGGAGTGCATGTACTGCCACCTTCTACAAACCATGCTGTATCGGACAGAGGTTCAGCAAATGCTCCAGCCACATAGAACCTTTGATTTTGTACAAGGTGAGGGTAAAGATGTTTCATCATATTCTGGGCCAAAAAGCACGTTAGATGTCTTTTGCATTGACGGCAGTGCAATACATTTTCTCTCCACTTACGACATGGAAGTTGTGAGTCTGCTTGAATTGCCTCACAAACATGCTCAGGTGCTATTGGTGATGCTTCATCACGTTTCTTTTGCTCGAAGTATTTTGGGGTAGCCTTCAACCGCCCTGGGTTATCAAATATTAAGTGAACCTCAGTGATGCCCCTAGTGAAGTGTGGGATGATATATCTTTGTGACAAAAATCGTCCATAGTCACCAAATGTAGTGAGGCTTCCAAGAGGAGCTGTGTTTATCATAAACATCCCTTCCACTATGCAGCATTGTGGCTGCCATCCTTGTGGGTATTGTGAGAGAAAAACTTTTTGTGGAGCATTTTTGTACTGTTTTTCTAAGGCTTTTGTCATGTAATGCTTTTGACCTTTCAGTGGGATCCCTTGATGGTCTGATATTGCCAGTGGTAAAGCAATCAATTGTTCCCCTGCTGTTTGTATAGGATTCCCTGTACGCATGGACCATTTCAGTTTTTTTCGTAAACAGGACATTAAAATTTTTCTATCCTTTTCTAGCTGAGAGACCCGTTTCTTTCCTACTTTTTTCGTAGAAAAGGTTAGCAATTGCTTCTTTCTCATGGGAGCTGTTAAGCTGGGTTCTCTTAGAATGTAGAAGGATATTCTGGAATGAAATTCATTCTGTCCAATCACCCGAAAATTGAGCAGATCTGAGGTTTGCTGAGCAGTAGCAGATGTTTTGGTGAAAGGGTTCATCAGACCTCTGTTAGTAGGTGGTATTTCAAACAGTGGACAAATCTATTGATGTAATCATGAGATGGCTGTACAATTGATGTTTTACATGATTTATTAATCAACATCTCATGAGCTTCATCGATGGCAACTGAATGCCATGATCTTCCCCCAATACTCACCACAAAAGCACCTTGTCGAAACATAGTGAGAATGGATTGTGGCATGCAAAGTAAATCTGCTAGGTGTTGGGATATAAGTTTAGTGTAATTGTGGTGATCAAATGCCATAAAAGTGGCAGCCATTTGTTTGATGCTGGCTACCCTCAGTGACCAATCTCCACTCCTGATGGCAAGGAAGAGCCCTATGTATGCCATGAGATCCTGAAAAACACACTGCACCCAAAATCGCCATGTTTCATCTTTCTTAGCAAGTTTTTGGATGAAAGCTTTAAACTTCTTGATGTCACATGATGTATTACATCTGGTGATTCTGGATGGGACAGTTTATTGGCAATAAGGGTAAGAGGGTGAGTGTGAACTTCTGACTGCTTCTCCAAGAAAACTGTAATCATAGCCCTATAGAGAGCCTCCCATACCTCCAAGAGAAAACAATGGGTCCTTTTAAATTGCCCACAGACTTGAATGGACGCAACAGGGTATCCTGCAGCTTTAGCTAGATCCTTGAAACCTGCATCGAAATATGGTTTCATGAGAGCTTTTTGAAAGTTCATAAGCATATGCCAATCTCCAGGCATTGGAATTACCCAATCAAGCTCTTTTCCATATTCACTTTTTAGAGCTTGGAAGATCTCATACAGCTTTTGATCCCCCGTGAGTACTAGATATTCCTTTTTTTTGTTCAGAATGAACTTTGTGTAGAGATCATGCAGGAGTTCAATGATGGTATCTTTGTTGTCAGACTGTGCGTCAATGACTTCCAGATATGTTACCTCAGACTTTTTGGTATGTGTCACCCTTTTCAAGTCAAAATAGGTTTGAATGTTAATAAATACTTGTCTTGAACTGGGGTCAGCTGTATCATTAACAGCCATTTTTTGTAACATGTAGCTAAACATTTCTTCTTGAATTTCCGCTACAGTATCAATCTCTGTCTGACTTGTTGCAAAGTCAACTAGTGACTTGGTGTTGATGGGTGCAAGTTGCTGGGTAGTAGGTGCTGAAAGCATTGGTACCAATTTTTTTGTACCATGATTGATGTATTCTTTCCTTCTCTCTACTCCAGTACATCCTCTGCACCATGCTTTTGCTGCTGGTGATCGTATGAGGTATGTCGGAGAAAGCATTGGTGATCCTCTCTCTGGTCTTTTTCGTGACAAGATATCTGCTGTATTTGAGGTAGGTGATACTGGACTGATTTGGAGCAATGATGGGACTGAAACTGGAACAGGCTGTTGGAGTGTTGGTGTGACTGACGTTGGACTGGTGGCCATGGGTTGGAGTTGGAGTGTTGGTGTGACTGACGTTGGACTGGTGGCCATGGGTTGGAGTTGGAGTGTTGGCGTGACTGATGTGGACTGGTGGCCATGGGTTGGAGTTCGAGTGTTGGTGTGACTGACATTGGACTGTTGGCCATGGGTTGGAGTTGGTGTGACTGACATTGGACTGGTGGCCATGGGTTGGAGTTGGAGTGTTGGCGTGACTGATGTTGGACTGGTGGCCATGGGTTGGAGTTCGAGTGTTGGCATGACTGATGTTGGGCTGAGTGTTGGTGTGACGGATGCTGGACTTGCAGCTGTGGGTCGGAGTTCAAGTGTTGGTATCACTGATGGATTTGCAGCTAGTTGCAACTGTGTGTGAGATTGAGCAGGTAAGAGTTCAAGTCCAGGCAGGGGTTGTACCAGTTGTACAGTGGTTCCATGCCAGCTGCTTTTATGATTGTTGCATATTTATGTAAAAAATCGATGTTGTCTGCTGATACTATGATAAAGGAACTGGAACTGAATTGATCAGTACAAGGAAGACCCAAACTCTCTATTTTAGTTTGTCTGAATCTGGATAAGGTGTCTTTTGAGGCGCATAAGCCTAGTCTGTTTAAGATTTTTATTAAGTGAGCTGATCCCCCATGGCTCTCCACAACATCAGTAATCAGTGTATGCATAGGTAGAGAACAACGATCATCTGTGCTGAAAAGGATTGCACAAAGCAAAAAAAAGTTTCTGTTTTAGTGTTGGATTCATTTTTAGATGTACCGATTCTATCTCTTGTGGATCTGGTTAAAGCACAGATAGCTTTCCACAGTTCTGGATTGAGCTGATCAATGATAGAGTGGATATCTAGCTTTTCATATTTACTTTAAAAATATGAACTTTTTGCTATAAATTTTTGACACTGATCATGAACTAAATCATTCAAGTGATCAAGTACTTCACTACTTGATTCATTAGCACTTGATATCACTGGATTTTCTGGATCCTCAACAGGTGCGAGTTTACTCTGACCAAGCTTCCATAGGGTTTGCTGTAACATTGGTGCGAGGTCAGAGGTTTGCCTATAAAGTAAGGTGCCATACTTTCTGACACTGCAGAAGTATTTGAGATGATGCTCCAGCTCACTTAGCAGGTTACAAAATACCCACATAGCTGTACTTTCACCCACTAGGCCACTTTTCACCAATAGTTCACTACAGTATTTTTTTGAAAAGTTGGTGTACTGTCGGTAATAGCATTGCTTTTCTGTGCAGTAGTTCCTGTCCAACGTAAAGTATAGTTTTGTCCATGGCCAAGTTGGTCACTTGTTGTAGTGATGTGGGAGAGATGGTATGTATTCTGTACCTAACTTTTTCAAGTGGTGATTGGTTAATTGGGATTTATAACAAGTGAAACAAACCCTATCTGTGTCAGATATGTGACTGTCAAAACCAGTAGTTGTTCGTAAATGCTATTCGATAATTGCAGGGTTTGGGGAAAGTCTGGATTTCATATTCTTAAGAGAGGTGTTACAGGTGGGACAGTTGGTGTTTGGTTGTACTTGTATATTTTTGTAAAGTTGATGGTAATGATGTTTACAAAGGGGGGTTGGAATGGGAAGAACACTCATTTTGCTTTTTAAGCCACATTCCTATTTGCATCAGCCATGCAAATACATTGTTTGTACAACACCTAATACAGCATTCATTATTAATCCTTTGTTTTTCCCACCTAGGATGATAGGTGAATTGGTGAGAACTCGTCCGACATCATCTCTGCATAGCCGGCATATGTGGTTGTCCCCTGTGATGCCCTTCTCAGCTACAAACTCACATGCCTTGATGTTCTTCCATGTTTTCACACGAGACATATGGTCATGGGGGGTATTACACAATGCACAATCTGTGGCTTTTGACATGATCTGTATAATATATTTTGTATCAACTCAATGCTACTTCCTTCCTCATAACTAATACACCTTTAGCAAATAGCTATCTACAGTGTTCTACACTTTGATTATAATTATTGTAACTGCATGCATGAGTAATTAAGTACCTGCAACGATGTGGTAAAACACTACCTCACTTTGCGGTTCGTTATGTCTGTTGTGGTAAGTGGGAACAGCTGCATATTATGTACTATGAACTCTGTTCTGATGTATAATGTGACGGCTGTTAGAAAAAAAAAATTTCCTGACAAGTTTTATGCGGGTACTTAAAAGCGAGGTACCGAGAGTTAGTCTGGCATAGCACCGCCCACCGACTTGAGTAGGTGGTCTGGTGACATACAATACAATGAGTTGTGCCGGTGGATTCTACTGCGCATGCGCGTTACTAACAGGAAGTGTCGTAGGAAACGGTATCATAATTAGCCAGTGACATCACAGTTGTCATAGTTATTCTTAATTTAATTGGCAGATGCAATTTTAGCCGTGAACTTACAGGAAAAGGCGCCAAGTGTTTGCGTAATTTTACGTCATTAAACGTCATTTAATGATATTCATTGATTTAGCTAGTTTCCTGCTAAACGGCACAACTCGTTGTATTGTATGTCACCAGACCACCTACTCAAGTCGGTGGGCGGTGCTATGCCAGACTAACCGAGAGTAGAGCTAAATATTTGCTAAACCAAAGAAAGTATGTTTTGGGATTTATTGCAATAAAGAAAGGAATGATTAAAAATCATATTAAATGGAGAAAAAAGTCAAGAATACAGCACTAGAAGCTTGCTAAAAAGTCCAAAATTTTGCAGATAATTTCTGGGGCGCTTTATGATCACTTCCTGTGAAAAATAAATTTGTATTGCGCCCTACCATAGATATATAGACTACGGACTTCCGGTACGTTGGCGATTTGACTGTATAATAACTCCCCCCTTGAAAAAATGACCCCATAGTTCAAGCACTCTCGACTATAGGCATGGATGACCTCTGCTCACTCACACCTAGGTCTGAGTGACTCCCCAGCCATTTCTGACTGGTCTGCCCCTGGAAAAAGATTCACAAGTCCCAGTTCATGCATTGCTGCATGCAAAAAATCATGAAGCACTATAGCTACACTTGTGCCTAAGAGGAAATAACTCCTTGAATCAAGATTATGCATCTTGGTAAACAATCTATAGCCAGGCTACCTCTGTCAGTGTTTACTATAGCCCCACCTCTGCTCATAGCCTGATATTCACGTAGTGTAAAATTTTCACCATCCCAAATTATCATTTTTGTCTACAGCCTTGTAGAGTAAGTGATCAAAGATCGGACACCATGTATTATCGATACACTATATCTCAGGAATGGCAGCATGGAGAACCAAGTTTAAACTACCACAATGGAGTATAAACCTTCATTCTGTCACCAAAAAATTGTTTTTATATCTTTTGTTATTTCATAGAAATGTAGCTTCACTCAAACCCATTCATATCTGGACAAAAAGTTTTATTCGTGGACACCCAGAAAAAGAATCAAAGCAGTAGGTAGCTAAGCAATTTTCCAGCAGTGACACACTCCTCTGGAACACTCTCAATATTAATTTTGATGTGTCCGGGTACGCGCATGCGTATATACCGGCTGACAAGCTCTTAATCTTTGTAGCAAAACCATCGAGCTTTGTGTCAAAACAAGTGAGGATCTGAGTGTAAGTTTAGTTGTGGATATAGTCATAGCTTGATAAGGCTAAGCTAACAAGGTAGAGTCTATATCTCTGCTTGAAGACATCTGTACATAGAACAGTTCCTTGACTAGCCTTCCAGCTATGTAAAATAATATTGCTGCAGCAGTTAAACTGATCTTAAGTAGAAATGTTCATGAATTTATAGGTCACGGTTGTCTCCAGCAAGTTCAATAATGCTGCCATACTGTCCTTTGAAGGAGAGGATTTTGAAGGTATCCTCATCTTCCATGAAGCTTTGTGCTACTTCAAAGCATTCAGTATATCGTAACTGGCCAGAGGAAAGTATGAGCAGTGCTCTTGAAGCAGTAGCCAGAGGTATGAGTGTGCGCAAGGCAGCTGAAGAGTATGGAATACCGAAATCCACTTTGTGGGACCATGTCTCAGGAAATGTCTTACCTGGTGCTCATAGTGGTCCCCCTCGGTATTTAACAACAGAGGAAGAGGATGAATTGGAGCAATTTCTCTTGAGCTCAGCTTCCATTGGATATCCCAGGTCTCGCATGGAAGTAATGGCATTAGTAGGAAATAAGATAGAAAAGCCAGTATCCTCAGGTTGGTGGGAATCCTTCTGCAAGCGGCATCCTAGGATGATTACTCTTCGTACAAGTGTTCCATTATCAAAAGCCCGTTGCATAGCATCAGATCCCTCCTATATTAATGAATACTGGAAGAAACATTACTCAATAATAATTTAATGGACAAACCAGAATTGATATTCAATATGGATGAATCTGGTGTTCCATTTTGCATTAAAGGTCCAAAAGGTATTCATAAAGCAGGTTGCAAGGATCCTAGTTCTGATGATAAGACACAGATCACCATAGTTGGATGTGTAAATGCACCAGGCTATTGCCTTCCTCCAATGGTCATTTGGGACCGAAAAAATCTATCTCCTGATCTTACTGTAGGAGAAGTTCCCGGTACAGTAGCTATATGGGCTTTCTTCCAAAGGATGGATTGATCAAGAATTATTTAATTTATGGTTTACTAATCACTTCATGAGGTATATTCCATCTTCAAGACCTCTTTTATTGATAATGGATGGACATTCATCTCACTACTGTCCACAAACCATTCGATTTGCTGCCAAAAAGGGAGTCATTCTTTTTACACTTCCCCCTAATACCACACACATCACGCAACCACTGGATAAAGGCTGTTTTGGACCATTCAAGACAGCATTGAGAGAGTCAGTATGCAAGTATATGGTCAAAAACCCAGGCAAGGTTGTAACTCGCTATAGTTTTTTCTGAACTCCTTCATGAAGCTTGGATGAAGTCAATGACGATAAAGAACATTATTTCAGCTTTTAAAGTCTCTGGCATTTATCCATTTGACCGCAATGCAGTAAAAATCCCCCTGAAACCTACATCTGCTCCTTTAAATGCAACACCTGGAATCCTCTCCTAACACCATCTAGGAGGAAAAGCCAACCTTCCCTTTCCCATGATACAATTGTGGAATCATCAGCATCATCAGATAACTCTGATTCAGAAGATGTAGTTTGCATGCCACAATTTGAACTTCCAAGTGTTGAGACTTTCAAACCTGCTATTCGCAACAAAGCTTTACCATTGAAAGTTCCTTCTCCCTTTTATAGAGAAAAAGAATATCAGCCAAAGAAGTCTAATCGTGTTTTAACCAGCAAAGAAAATATGGAAGCTATAGAAGAAAAACAAAAAATGAAAGAAGAAGAAGCAAGAAAAAAAGCTGAAAGAAAATTAGCAAGAAAAAAAGAAAAAGAAGAAAGAGTGAAGCAGAAGCGATGTACTGGTGGGAACTTCACTGCAAAGGAACTTGAGCTATTCCAGAGGAGGTATGATAATGGCTATGATTTGATAAATGATGATCGTTACAACCAATGGCTGAAAGTTCGTGATGCATGCATCCAGTGAAAGACCAAGCAGTAAGTTACCTCCATAGCTTTTGCCAGAAAAATCTTTGTATCATCATTTCAAGATGCATCTGTATTATATTACGTAGCTTGGTATTATAATAATTCATGTAGGTGCTCTATCTGACATTCGTTGTCTTTTAGTGTACTCTTCAGATGATGACAGTGAGTTCTTTTTGAGCTAGCTAACTAACTAACTATTATTCTCTCTCTCTCTCTCTCTCTCTCTCTCTCTCTCTCTCTCTCTCTCTCTCTCTCTCTCTCTCTCTCTCTCTCTCTCTCTCTCTCTCTCTCTCTCTCTCTCTCTCTCTCTCTCTCTCTCTCTCTCTCTCTCTCTCTCTCTCTCAACAGAACAACACTCTGATGCTGAGAAAATGACAGACAAGATAGGATCCAGTGCCACAGCAGACAAGAAGAGGAAAGCTGGGAGTGCCATGCCAGCCAAAAAGGGAGCTAGGTCCAATATTATAGCAAAGAACCCAGGGAAGGGAGCTGATACCAAGACAATGGCCAACAAAGACCCAGCATCATCAATGAAAGCGAGTGCTGTAACAAGAAAGGGAGTCAGGGCAATGGCAGGCAAGGACCTGGCCCCAACAAAGAAAGCCAGTGCTGTAACAGGTGATGACCAAGCAAGAAAGGGAGTCAGGGCAATGGCAGGCAAGGACCCAGCCCTGATGAAAAGAGCCAGTGCTGTAACAAGAAAGACCCAAACAAGGAAGGGAGTCAGGACAATAGGCAAGGACCCAGCCAAGAGTGTTGGTGGCCTAACAAAGAAGAGTCAAAACTCAAATGCAGTCCACAAGGATTCAGAGGCCACTAGGTATTCCATGCGGTCCAAGGCTCTGACAGCAACAATTAGCCACCCTGAAAAAGCAATAGGGAAGTGGGTCAAAGTGAAATTTGAAATTGATGATACAGGAGCTTCTGAATGGTTTGAGGGGATTATCTCTTCTTATGATGAAAGAAGTAAGAAGTATGCTATATTCTTTCCATGTGATAAAGAAACAATATTTACTGCTTTGGATGATGAAGACATAAAGTTTATATAAACTGATCCCATTTCTTTCAGTAGCTATAGTTATCATCTGACAACAAACAATGAAGGCATAAAGTTAATTTTATCACCGATAAAGACTTCCAAAACTTTAAAAAAAAATCCTTTCAGTAATTTTATTATCATGATTCAGCAGTTCATGATTCATTATTTTAACACATGGCTAAAAGGATAGTGAGATTAGTAAGTTAGCTATTTTAGTAGTGAGATAGGTAAGTTTGAGATTAGTAAGTGCTGCTGATACACTGGGAACTGGATAGCACCCACAACCTTCACTATTTTCCCGCTTACATCATTACGCATGCGCGTACCCGGACACATCAAATATCGACCTCTGAATCAGCCACACCCAGGTCATAGTTGGAAGAATTACACTGTTACATCTTCAAGAGTGTTCCAGAGGAGTGTGTCACTGCTGGAAAATTGCTTAGTTACCTACTGCTTTGATTTTAGAAGTCTTTTTTCTGGGTGTCCACAAATAGAACTTTTGTCCAGATATGAATGGGTTTGAGTGAAGCTACATTTCTATGAAATAACAAAAGATATAAAAACAATTTTTTGGTGACAGAATAAGGAAGGTTTATACTCCATTGTGGTAGTTTAAACTTGGTTCTTCATGCTGTCATTCCTGAGATATAGTGTATCGATAATACATGGTGTCCAATCTTTGATCACTTACTCTAGCTATAGCCATTGAAGGGGAACAATCATTTCATCCTAGGCACGAATGACTCCCTGAATTGAAATAACTGGAATCCTCATGCATGCTGGTTGGAGTCACAATAGCCATAGAAGTGGAGTAGGAACGAATGAGTCATTTCATCCTACAGGCATGAATGAGTCCCTAAATGGAAGGGGAGTCATTAGGCACGACTGACTCCCTTAATTTATGGCCATGGAAGGGGAGTCATTCATCCTAGGCACAAATGACTATCTAAGCCATGTATACTCAAATGAAAAATCTATAGCCATGGAATGGAGTCATTTAATTCATCCTGGCCATGAATGACTCCCTAAATTTATAGTCATGTATTCACAGAATTTTTTTTTCCCCTTACTTGTTCCTGGTCTTTTCCCCCCTCTCTTTCATGGTTTTATGTAGAGTTCATTCTTCTATGTGTACGCAGGGACAGATGAGAGAAGAATTACAATTACATTACAGTGCTGGGTGCAACCTGAATTACATCAACCAGAATGCAATATTGTACCAGCCTGAAACTAGTGTGCCTGTACGTCAACTTGGGACCCTAAACTGCTGTATCATCCCTGTTAGAACAGGTTGGTACATTCTTGCTGATACATTGTGGTAGTAGCACCCTGCCCGTGCATAATGCGCATGCTCAAATTGTAATTGCAAGATTGCCTTTTGGGCAGCAGGTTACTGGTATATGGCTTATCTAAGCGGATTGTAGGCATCTAAGTGCTTTGAGGTAAGCATTACAACTTTCTATGTTTGCATCTGCCTGCCATTTATATGATAACTCATATCAAATCTTCTAAGGAACAAATGAATATCAGCTCGCTCGCTCGCGCTCGCTGCGACTCAGATGATCCATGGCCCTAATAATAGTAGGTGTGGTTAGTGGGTGTTTTTTTTTTTATTACAATTTTTTACTGCTTTGGGTGTGGTTGCCAAAACTTTGCAGGCAACGGTTGATGTACGTAGCTATGGCAGTAAATTCCGCTTACTTCACGCTGTTCAGGTAAATCTGTGTTCAATGTTGTATGCATTGATTGGTATTATTATAGCTGTAGGCCTATTGACTAGCTACGTGTGTTCTTCGCACTTGTTGACAGCTGAGCTCAGCTCAAGTCGTCGTTCAGGTAGGCTTAGGGTTGAGTTACACCCAATTTATTAACTTGATGCTGGCCTATAACTTCTCGCATCAAACATTTGATAGTTTAGGGAATGTGCTGTAGCTATTTAATATGAAAAAAATCTTTTTAAATTAACCCTTGTGGCATGAAAATCTAAGAGTTCCTGTAATGTATTAGCCCACTATGAAAGTATCGGTTGGCATAACTACATTGGAACCTTAGCCTTGGCCCCAGGCACTCTTTTGTGACCTGTCTAAAAGAGAGCCTGGTATCAGTTGTTCACGTTAGCTTTGGAATTCTGAGGCTTCCGTATATTCCTCATACACTCTCCATAAATGGATGTGAAAAAATAATCTGAGCACCAAACAATAAAACTAGTTTTTTGGACCATAAGTACTGAAGTAGCGAATGGTATGGAAAAACTGGACAAAAACAAGCAAGAAAAAGAGAAAGGAATCTCACTCAGTAAACTTTCAGGTTATTGCCTGTATACTACACGCATGTGCAAACAATTAATACCAGGCTCTATTTTCAATAGAGCCAGGGATGAGGCTAAGTGGAACCTCCAGGTAATGGACATGCTAATATTCAGTGGAATGGAATGGAATGAAATGTTAAATTGAGCATGTGAAGTAATATACATAGCACAAGTTGAATGTGGAAGGTCAAAATTTCTTTATCCTTATATCTGTGAATCTCTGTCTGTCATTATGGCAGAAGACAGCCTTCAGTCCTGCAGCCTTTAAGCCCATAACACCTGTTTGTCCTTTGCTTTAATAGAGGTCAGCCAAGAAAGAATACCTGGCTACGTATGCTACATTTTTCTGCTGAACAATGTGTTAAGGGTTCTTCCCAGCAGCCTTGTCAACTTTCTTCTGTAGAGTGAGATATTTCCTCTTCTTGCCACTCATTGATCCCATGGTGACGATAAGCCTTTCTATTGTAATAAGCTGCACTGCAAAATGTGCACTTGTATCAGCCAGGTGTATGAGAAAATAGCAAGCCAAGTCAGTAGCTAGTTCAAGTTTGGAAGTTATAGAAATTCCTTCTTATGTGGATATATTAAAATCTTGAACAAGGCCAGTGTGAAGGTCTACATGGGCAATGCTAAAGACATGCAGTTTATTCATTTTATTTATATGCATGGGTATGGTTTGCTAATCAGGTGGGCTGTCCATGCAAACTATATTTCTGCTATACTGAAGCTATAGGCCAGCATTAAAACATAGAAACTTAATGTGTAAACTAACTGCTCTAAAAACTATCAGTTATCTCCCAGTGTCACAGAAAGCAGATTGTAGTGATCTTGCAACATGCATGAAATCCAGAACAGCAAAACCAAAATTTACATAGCCTCTTTTTAAAGGACTTAACTGTGGCTTTGGAGTTGGGCTACTTGAAAGGAGGCCATGAAAATTTTGGTTTTAGTATTCTGAATTATGTTGCAAGATCACTGCAATCTGCTGTAGCATCCAGCTTTACTTTGCTTTTTGGTAGCTCTCCCTAGAATCCCGAAGTTGATAGTTATGAAGAGATCGAGATCGAGTAGTACATACAGCTAGCTGCCATGTGTGCAGAGTGCATCCATAGCAATGTTAAAGTTAAAGTTATAGTTTGATCGTACAGCCCAGGTGGATACGATATAGCTAGCTAAGTGTACAACTTACAAAGTAACAACTGTAGCTATACAGAAATCTAATAAATAATGTTCTCAAATTTAGTTAGTTGGAAACAGCGATTTTAGAAGTCGCTATAAAATGATACTGCTTTGTCTTCTGCTCTTCATACTTGAGTCCTAGCACATTGGTGTTCTGTCTTCTAGTTAGGAGTAGCTAGGGGGAAGTATTCTGAAGTTATGAAAGAAAATACTAAGTATTAGTCCAATGGGCAATCCGTGCCATCCCTACTTAGAGAGTACTATTGTACTCTCTGATAATTTTTTTATCCTTTTATCAGATATGGACAAGATAGAAAATTCATACCTAGAGTACTTAAAAATATTCATTGATGCAAATAAGCAATGGAAGCTGAAAAAAGTAATGGACTTTGATCATGATCTTCCTATAATATCTGAATATATCACTGACTGGGAATCAAAGTTGCAAGTCCCATTGGGCATACCAGCGAATAAGGTTAAAGACATAAAGGCAGTAGGCAGATATAATCCTACCCAACCAGTGCTTGAAAGGTTAGTATCTTTTTAGTGTTGCATAGTTACAGTATTCCCAGTAGGTATTATTTGAATAGCTCAAGTGATTATGGCTAGTTAAGTAACACATTTAATAACCTACTGTATGTACATTAGCTATAATAGTGTATTATAATTATATTGCACAGGAAAGAGGTGTTGACAGTTTGGAAGGGAATAGTGGGAACTAATGCCACATATGAAAACCTCATAAAAGCCTGCATAAAAGGAGAACATGCAGATGCTGGTGAACGCATCTGTAAATACATACAGGAAACAACAAAAGGTATATACCTATTATTCTACTATACAGTGGAACTTGTCTTTAGTGACCACATACTTCTGGGCGGTCTCTTAATGGAGATGGTCTCTTTACAGTGGATTGCAGTACAGCAAGTTTCCTCACTTTTGCCACTGCTAGAGCTAGAGCAAGCACTCTGTGCTCAGGTCTATGTACACTATGACTAAGTGAACAAAAGGTTTATATCAACTGTGGTTTTAAGACCTCTGGCTTTGCAAGGGGAAACTTGCTGTAATCTTGCACCGAACACCAAATCAAATTTTACATAGCCTCCTTTCAAAGGATATAATTGTGTCTTTAGAGTTGGGCTACTTAAAAGGAAGCTATGTAAATTTTGGTTTGGTGCATGTTGCAAGATCACTGGGGTCTTAATTGTACTATCTTTTCTCCTGTTCTCCCTGCTACTCTATGGGGATGCTTGCCCTCCCCTACTTTCTGCTCTACTGTTTGTGACTACTAGCCCATGCTTCCTGATCTGCTAGTCTGCCTGCCCTCTGCCCTGTTATATGCCACCTGCAACTTTAGCCACAGCTCTACTTCTGCCATCTGCCTCGATGTGAGCATACGTAACCAGTATAGAATTACCAAGCTATACAACTCAATTGGGTCCGTGCTTTTGTCACACTCGAGTGAGTGGAGTATGGATATCCCTCAAGTGTACCTGTCCCAGCTGTGACTGCAGCGGTCGCAGTATTCTTTACTGTATCTGTTGGGGTTTTAGACTCATGTGCCACACTGTTGATGATGATCCGGCCAAGTCTTCACCAGTTGTGCATGGGGTCTCCCAATGCTGCTGGTTTGACATTTTCAGTATGGCTAGCACGGTAGCAGAAGCAAAAGAAGCAGAGAATCTCAATACTGTTCTTGCCTTTACCACTTGCACTAGTGCTCATGCCTCAAGTTACCCTTTACCTACAAACCTCCAGCCACAAGCCTGTTAACTCCATTTAACTACCATTAAAGTCCAGAATTATCTTTTTTGTTAGTGTGTATCTATATAGCTATCTCATAATAGCTACTTATTATGCCACAACCCTCTGTAACTGGACATTTTAGTTACACCATTAAGTTCATAATTACATTATATTTGGTGCAAGGCCAAAATTTTGAAGTAGAAAATCTCACCTTCCACATAACTGAAGAGCTCCACAAGTGCTCTGGCCTTTGCCTTCCTTTTCTCAGAAGAGCCTCCTCCCTTTTGATTTTGTATGAGATTACCACCTTCCATTAGCTAACTCTGTTTCTCGAAGCTCTGTAGCCATCTGTTGTATAGCTGCTTCAAGTGTTCTTGTTTACAGAATAGACAGACCATTTTATCAACTGACTTGCACTGAGGATGCTTCTTCCCATAGTTGATTCTTTCTTTAGCATCATCTCTGCTCTATGTTGAACTTAATTGACATATATAGCAAGTCATTCGAACCTGATTTTTGACCAATCTATCTACAGTCGTGTCTTTCCCAAAGTTAAGCACCACTGGAGATTTTAAAACCATGGACATTGGTTAAAAAGAGCTGTCTTATCCCTGCTTCCTTCAACATTTAGTGGGTTAATGATTTAGACTTCTAGACTCTATATTATAATAAACTATAATTGTTGCCTAACCATGCATCTGACATTATTGTAAATGGTATGGTTGTAGCTATTTTTTAACCCTGAAAATGTATTTTTAAATGCACGAAATCTGAAATATGACTCAGAAGCTATTGTATCATGCTAATTAGTGTCATTCATCAATTCTTGACCACTACCCATTGTCGGCTATCTATTGTCAGCCAGTATTACTGAGAATTATTGCAGTGGGCAGAGTCCACCACGTTGCCGGGAAAGCATGCTGCTTCATTCTAGACTGTAGCTGATCAGTCTGTTTCAGGATTCTTTTATAGTTTCTGTTAGCTATTTAGTATTTTCTAGTCCATTTATAACTTACTATTTCATATTGACGGCAAAAAAAAATAAGAAAAAGTGATTCAAGGTGTTGAAGATCCTATCCTGTGGGACCAAGTGAAAAAATGGTCCAACAAATCCATGCAAAACACCATGGAGAAGGCTATAGGTGCTTGAAGATTATATATTGAAGATAATTTAGGCTGTGTATGTGGCAGTATAGTAGCTAGCTACAAGTTTCACACTTTTATCCATTGAAGCATGCATATCTAGCTCTGTAATCTTTCAATTGTTATGAAACATTGATAGGGCTTCATGTTCCATATACTTCATGCTGATATCTTTCATTTATATTTCTAGTATAACAACACATATGAGGAATGGATGCATTATGGTACAACCAGTGGCTGAGAATAGGTCGAGGTCGCCGTTGAGGTCCTCCCACTAACGGTGGTGTAACTCAGAAGTTAACTGGCCTATGAAAGTGTGATTTAAGGGAATGAATTATGAAATTTGTCCCAGAGAAAAATAATGAGCGGCTCGTGAGTTATTGCAGCAAATAAATTAGGTGGTCGACAATTGATGAATAACGCTAGCATAATGAAAAGCACTGAAGTGCTAACCCTCAGCGCACACTGAAAATGCTTATAGTTTTATTACAGATATTGAGCAGATAACTGATGAGCAGGAGGTATTTAAAAGTATCATTCATTTATAAAGCAGTTGAGCTAGCTAGCATGTTTCTACCAGAGTCCACATGCTTGGAGAACTCTGAGGTAGCTAATGGCTAACTTGTCATGAGCATCGTAGGCTTGTCACTAAAGACACTCCAGCTAATTATTAATATTTATACTGTTGCTCTACATCACAAAAAAGATGCAGATCAGCCCACCTTGTAGTCTCACACAGCCTAAAACATTTCAGATAGAGTAGGTAATGGTCGGCAATCTGGAGTGTGCATTATATGGAGTATAGGCTATATAATATTACTGGAATGCTTGCCCTTCCTTCGAATAAAAGCAAAAATCGGCTCAATTTAAACACTGGAGAGTATCGTCTAAACATCGTTAATCCTGGAATTGAAGCGTTCTGATCGCTACTGGCAGTGTGATGATACACACTCAGACACTGTAGCTTGCTCTTCTTTCGAATAAAGCCTTTATCCAAAAATCGGCTCAATTTAAACACCGGAGAGTATCTCTGATCGCTACTGGCAGCGTGATGGATGTAACAGATACACACACACACACACACACACACACACACAAAACTGACTACTGTAACCCTCTAGTGCATGCGCACTGAGGGTTAATAATTATAGTACAATTTTTTCTTGAAACTCAAAAATACTGTGGTAGCTAATA
Organism: Crambe crambe; assembly: GCA_963924555.1. NCBI lineage: Eukaryota > Metazoa > Porifera > Demospongiae > Poecilosclerida > Crambeidae > Crambe > Crambe crambe. The sequence goes on along the minus strand of OZ004586.1, from coordinate 8,397,400 downwards.
AATTTGGAGTGAGCGGTTACTACCAAAAATGAAAAGTGGAAGTACGTAATGAATAGTATATGGTGGATTGTCTATATCCATCTCAGCCTGACATAGCAACATAGCCTCCTCCTAACTGCACCATAATATGTGTGCAAGGTTAGTGAACACAGTGATTTTAGTGGATCTGAAATTTTATTGGCTCTGCCAGTTTAATTTCTGACAGATGGAATGGCTTTGTGGCATATGATATCAGAAGTTTTCCATGACACTCCAGCTATGGAGAGCGAAGTAGGGATAGCTAGCGTAGTAGTATGCATGGATGTGGTTATTAACTCTCTTATTCATTGTACACAGAGCCATCCCTATTTATCTTGTTGTTTTTTTTAAGATTAGTAATGCTTGATTACTATTTATTTTATTCATTTTAAGCACGCTGTGATACTGATTCAGGCTCATTATCTCCTCCAAAAGATTCTGAACCTGCTGCTGGTGAGTATAAATACAGTTACCATAACTAACTCTAGCAACTAAACTTCATAGCTACATGTATAACCCTGTATTTATATCAAGAGGTCAAACAATCATCTTGGAAGTCTCAAGACAAGGGACAAGTTCATCAATTGTTATTGAGGTTAAATAGAAAATTTTCCCTTGTTCCTATCCCTATCTGCGCATAATCATTATGCGCATAGTTTTCTGTCCATTGAGGCTGAGAGCATACTCTTCTGCATGCTTGCAATGAAGTGTGCAGCATGATTTTATTTTTCTAGTTTAAGGGTGCTCACAATCCTCCTCCCACACATAGCGGCAACAAGAAAAATAGTATACAGTACCATGTCACTACTACACATAATTTTAATGGATGATATGAGCAGCTTTGGTAGCTCTCAGGAACTGTTGGACTTAGCTACTTGGGTTTTTTCTCTGTATTCTAAAACATCACATTTAAATTTCTGTTTATTCCCATTTTTTTGTACTCGACCTTGTGATTTGAAAAATCTAAACAAAAAAACTCAATCTTAAGTTGATCACTTCAGCTGATGAAAATAGCTCATTCTGACCAGTGATTCCAGGGATGTATATATGAGGTGATCAAAACTTTAGCCACACACTGCAAGAACGAAATTGTTATTTTAACAAACCTACTTAGTTAGGTGAGGTTAATCATTTGAAATCTGTCAAAATGACACTATATTTTCGGTGAATATAACAAACTGTTTGGTTGTTTCAACGACGATTAGTCTTAATTAACAGTTATGTTTATTGAAATAACAATTCTGTTTTTGCAGGCACCATATGCCCTACCTCATCTTAATTGGCGAGCAAAGTAAGCTTACCCCATATTCATGTAAATCGAGATTTCGATACATACGTTTAATAGCATTCATTTAACCTTTTACCCCACAAATGAAACATGCCCACAATACTTAGCAACAAACAGCTAGAGCATATTGCTTTCTACAGAGGATTGTAGGCACTAGGCCTTGTGGTAAGCTTTCTGTGTATGCAGCTCTTCATCCTGACAGCAATGTCTTAGACTAAGAAGTTAAAGTACAAATGATTTTCACCAACTGCTTCACTCTCCAATTGAATATGTTACATGAACATAATCTGATAATAATAAGTAATAGCCTTCAGGGCTGTATAAAGGCTTGCTATAACTAGCCATCTGGTAATAGTAACAATAGTTATAGCTACATCATCTGCTAAAAGGTAGCTATGCAACTAGCTAACTCAATGACATCTGTAAGTTTGCAGTAATTTTAGGACTAACTACTGGGAATGATGTCGAGAAACTACCAACACTAATTGAATATAGAAGAAGCTGAAACTGTTGAAAACCAATTTTGCATAAATGATGTGATCAGTGCATGAGTGCATGCACACCAGGTTGCTAACTAGCTAACCAGGTAGCTATAAACTAAATTTTTTTTTCAATATTGCTCACCATCCATAAATTTCCACGGCTTCGTGTCTAGACAGGCAAACCTAATACATTCTAGGAAACTGTTGTTTCCTAGAAATGTACTATGATGGGGAAAAAATTTAAAAAGGCCATTAGGGTCAGTCTGTCTTTTACCTATAGCAGTTTCTATGAACAATATCAAAATCAGTGGCGTAAGGGGGTGCTTCATCCGGGCACAAAGCACCCGGAAAATTTTTGTGTGCATGCCCCCTAAAGATCGTATGTGGCCACGCTCACTAATGTTGACCTTAGACCTTTTTACTTTTATTGAATGTTGCATCATGCTACAAAGCTGTGAGGTTAGTGATCAATCTAGCTTACTCTCGCAGGCCCGCTAGCTAGTGACTGACAGATTAGATACACGTAGTGAAGGTTCAGCAGTTCAGCTAATAAAGGGGGCAGGGTTTCATCTACTGGGGGGGGGGGGGAAGCTTCCCCCCCAAATGCTCCAGCTTCCCCCCCCCCCAAATTTATTTTATGTTCATAAGGTTTATATAGCAATAGAGTATTTGAATTTGTGGAGAATTAGCCAACAATGAGTCCTCCAAACATAAGTAAAATTTTCTTACGCGCTCCGCGCGGGAGGGGGCAGATCCCCTCCCACACCCTCCCCCTCGCCGTGGCTTATGGCCATGCAATTGGTCAGCTTCCCCCCCAAAGTGAAATTCCTAGATGAAACCCTGGGGGGTGCTCGAGCACCCAGAGCACCCTGTCTGGCTACACCACTGAAAATTATGCTGCCTTCAATAATAATCCCTACATCACTGCCTCCCACCACAGAAATGTTTTTTCCCTTACTTATTCCTGTATATCTTCTATGTGTATGCAGGGACAGATGTAGTTCTCCAATAGCATAGCATATGTATCAGCGAGTCAAGGCTTGAAGTGTTAGTGTTGAGCTCTTATACTTGGAGGTCGAAGATGCAGACGAATCTAGAATAGAGTCTGCCCAGCCTGGTCTACCAGTAGATGGATTGGTGATCTAAAATCCCCGAGTTGATAGAGCTAGAGTTCAGAGTACAGCTAGCTGAGTAATATTATAATTTTGAATGAAACATATGCACATGCGTATTATTGAAAAAATAATGAAGTAGTAAAGTACTGTGCTCCATAATGTTTCCTTTTACATCGACTCTTTCAAGGATTAACAGATACAAAAGATCGTAGCTGGTAGAATTTGGAGTGGATTTATCCAGAAATCATAGCTGTAGCTTGAGTGGTTCGAGAGATATGGTTGTCTAAGAATAATAATAATGGCGTGGATGAAGGATGTAAATGGGATCAATCTTCGTTCTGCATATCCAGCCAACAATCCCTACATATACGTGTATAGTTCTCTAGCCAAATGATTATCAGCGAGTTAAGGCTTTAGTGTTGAGCTATAGTAAGTTGGAGGTCGAGGATGCAGATAGTCTACTGGTAGATGGATTGATGAATCTAAAATCCCTGAGTTGATAGAGTAGTCTATGACTAACAGGCCGGGGTGGAGTGACAAAAAGTGGAAGTGGTCAGGTATTTATTGAGACTACATAGCGCGCCAGGTGGGTCTGGGGGCATGCCACCCAGAAAAGTTTATGCTTTATAGCTTTTAGTAGATTGAAGCTGATGCATTTCTCATTAACAAAATTAAGCATTCATATATGCAGAGTGAAAAAAGTGGTCAGGTTGAAACCTGACTAACCTGATCAGTTGCTCCACCACTGTATAATATTATCTAGATCTATATCTAGCTAGCTGAGTAATATTATAATTTTGAATAATTGGATATCAAATACATGCGCATGCATAGATTATCGAAAAAATGGCTAGGTTAGTCGAGTACTGTGCTCCATAGTGTCTCCATTTTCATCGACTGTTTCGAGGATTGACAAGTACAAAAGATTGTAGCTGGTAGAATTTGGAGTGGATTTATCCTGAGTGGTTCGAGAGATATGTTTATCTAAGAAGATTAACTAGTTATGTGCTCGTAGCACAGAAGGCAATACAGCTTACTTTTGCGAAAACTTTAAATATTGCATTATATTTTGGGAGTTGCATGCCCCTTCTCATAGGGTCTATAACCCCTATCCCTTTCATTTCTTTTATCAAGCCTTGACCGTCTTTGTTTTGCTGATTCAGAGCTTCTTCTGGCTCTATCCTTTGCATTTGGTCTAACCTTGCACTTTTTTGCTGCTCAGTTTTGGAGCAGTGTTCATTTGCATCGTTAGCTATTTGGCACATGTGCAGTATTTTACCCTCAGGACTCGAATATCGCTACTATCCAGTTTGCCATAGAGAGGGGCTTGCTTCGTTCGTGACAACAACAACAATAGAGAAGAAGAAGAATCCAGTGACTTACCTCTTGCTGTATTTCTGAAACAGTAAGCTCCCCGGTCCTGAAACTTGGTCTGCACTTTGTAGTAGGCTGGATAATCATTCACAGTAGTTTTTATTTTCTTATACCACACTACTCAAAATCAACTGCGCTATAATCCTTTACCTTTAACTCGACATGTTCAAAAATAGCACGTCATTTTCCAACTTGCTAGCTTTCAACATACAATGTGGCAGACATTTTTATGCCCTACCCCATACATGTGATTTTTGGACTTTGACCTCGCAATTGTCATTAGCTTTCTCTCTTGATGTTGGTCTCTCGATCCTCAGAGCGTAAACCCTAGGCAGTAGTCTGGTTATGAATCAAGCCTTGATGCAGGTACATGCCTTATAAAATTATATACAAAATTAGGTCAATGGCAATCTTATTATAAACTGTATAGATAGCATTAGTCCTTCAAGATCAGATTCATTTCGGTTCATAGAATATTATGATGAAACCTCCAATGAACTACATAGCTAGCTACAATATGTGAACTCTAACTTACCCATCACCGTGAACTTATTCACTCCCTTTTTTATCTCATCTTGGCCTGTCATGGGAGTGAAGTAGGAATAGTTGGCTCATAGTTGGTGATGGGTAAGGGGTTATTTGACTAAATAATAATAAATGATAATGACAATAATGATGATGGATGAATGAAAGAAAAAGTGAGGAAGTGAGTTAGGGTGATGAATCAACAACAGGGCTCTGCTGGAGTTCCAGGACATTTCTGTCCTTGCTCTGAAAAAGCAATTGCAATCTTGCCAGCTTTGTTAAATATCTTTCTTGGTGAGGCCAGGGGATACTCTTTTGAAGTCTGAGTGGGACTGAGGGAGGGAGTGGCCAAGAGCCCCGATTTCTATTGTCAGAGAGGCTTTGGTGCCCTTCTTATCTAGTTCACTTAGTGCCAGTTGGTAGATTTTTTTGTCCTTTTTCCGTTGGCGAGCATTCGTCAAGGCCTCAGGAGAGTCGGTTCAAAAAAGTTCAGCAACAAGAGGGTGAACTTTATGGGGGCAGGGCATAAAAATGTCTGCCACATTGTAGGTTGAAAGCTAGCAAGTTGGAAAATGACGCTATTTTTTAACATGTTGAGTTAAAGGTAAAGGATTATAGTGCAGTCAATTTGGTATGAAAATTATAGCATTTGAACGAACAATTTCTGAAATAAGTTGATGATGATGATGATGATGATGACGACGACGACGATGATGATGAAGATGAACGACCAGCGATTTTAGAAGTTGCTATAAAATGATACTGCTTTATCTTCTGCTCTTCATATTTGTATCCTAGCATATTGAAGATGTTCTGTCTTCAAGTTACGTAGGAGTTGCTGACTGTAGTAAAGAAGTATTCTGGAGTTATGAAGTATTAGTCCAATGGGGCAATCCGTGCCATCCCTACTCTTAGAGAGTACTATCGTACTCTCTGATAACCACAAGCTGCATGAAAAAGACACAATGCCAAAAACTCGCACCCAGTCTTGCATAGTATACTGGTTAACTTGATTAGCATGGGTATTGAATGCTCACTACCGCATTCAAAATAATGTTACTACTCTAGTATCATATAACTTCAGATCATGAAGAACCTACTTATACTAAGAAAAAAGAGAAGAAATTGGTTTTAAAGCACGAACCAGATCTTCCACCTGCAGAGGAGAAGGAACTGGAGTCATTTTGCAAAGAAATTAATGTGATTATTCATGTAGTGAATGAATATGAATTTGAAGCAGCTACTACATACATCACTGCACCAAATCGAAGTGACGGAAATGGCATACGTTTTCATGGACATGTGCTTGGCATGTTTGCTAAGCAGAAAGTAGCTGTAGCTTTAGTCCAAACCCGTCCAGGAGCTGATTGCTATGAAGATATTCAAAATGCAATTAAAGAGCTCAGTTTAGATGTCCAATACATTTTTGGAGTTGGTGTGTGTTATTCTTTGGATCGTGGAAAACACTGTTTTGGTGATATACTTGTTGCTAATCGAATATCTTCATTTGAAACACATAAAAAGTGTGGCTCTGATATTCTTCCTCGAGGTGAACGTATTGACATCAGTCAATACCTTAGGAAAATCTTCTGTCAGCAGACAATTTATTGGAATGATACATTCAAAGTATCCAGGAATCGCTGTTCGAAAGCTTATTGTGGTTTGCTTATTTCTGCACCTATTCTCTTAAGCAGTAGTGAAGAAGTAAAAAAATTCAAGGATGCAGAACGTGAAGCTATTGGAGGTGAAATGGAAGGTTTTAAGCTTCTGAAAATGAAAAGAAGAAATGGCCAACCAATGGAAGTAATTGTAATTAAAGGAGTTGTTGATTATGGGGATGAAAAAAAGGATAAAGTTTGGCAATTTACTACGGCCATGGCTGCATTTAACTTTGCAGAGAAAATGATCCAAAAGAAAGGAGCTAACTTCTCTAAATCTACAGGTAGTTATGTATATGAGGGTTAGATAATTATAGGCACTAAAATGTAGTATCTAGACTGAAACACCTAGCAGGGAGAGTTGTTTTTGTTGTTATTGTTATTGTTGTTGTTGTTGTTTGTTTATTTTGGCCATGTTATGAAATTTCTGTTCATATTCTGCAAAACAGAACACAAACCAACCAGAAGTTCTTCTAATGGCAGCATACCACTTCTTGAGTGTGCTGGTACTCCAACTTTGGGCCAGAAAAGGTCAAGAAGTGAAGAAGAATCGACTGGGCCCAAACAGAAGAAAAATAAAGGTGAGGGTTTAAGAGTCATAGCTACAGCTACTAAAACCTCCTGTGGCAAGGGTGAATGTGCACTAGTATACCTAGTAATTATGCTTAGCTGTCCATCTAGGATAAATGTACCTGAGAGGAAGTGTATTTTCTGAGCTGTGGTTATTTTACCAGTAATTGATAGTTATTTCTAGCCATTATGATGATGGCTAGATAAATTCACTGTACATTTAAAAAAAAAAGGAAATCGTACTGAAGCAGATTCAAGCAAAGTACAAAAAGAGATTGGTAAGTAGTATAAACTTTTATTGGTCCATTCATTCTGGGCAAGTGGAATTGCAGGCAAGCGGGAGCGAGAACGGAAGAAAAAACGGAAACGAAAAGTGTAATCCAGTGACTCGTAGCTTCTAAATGATGTAATGACTACTAAATAATTATTATGAAAAAATTAAGTCACTCTTTAGCTAATGATTCTTGTGTATGTCATTGAGTGAGGAGTAGCTAATCATAATGAGGGAGAAATAATTATTTCCATGAAATGAAAAAAAAAAATGTAGGGATGAGTGACCATTGCTTAAGAAAGTAAGGAAACAAGGGTAGGGATGTAGGATGGAGATGGGATCAATCTTTTTTCTGTATATCCAGCCAACAATCCCTACATATATGTCCATCACTGCGACGTATATGTAGGGATTGTTGGCTGGATATACAGAACAAAGATTGATCCTTCATCCCTACCCTTATTTCCTTACTTTTTTGAGTGCTGGTCATCCCTACATTCATTTCACGGAAATATTTCCCCTCACTTGTTTTTTTTTCTCTCTGTATGTATGTATGCATGAATGCAAGAGTTCATTCTTCTATGTGTATGCAGGGACAGATTCTAGAGTATGTATAGTTTCCTAATAGCACAGCAGCCCAATGATTATTATCAGCGAGTCAAGGCTTAAGTGTTGAGTTATGCTTGAAAGTCGAGGATGCTGATGAATCTGAAATAGAGTCTACCGGTAGATGGATTGGTTGAATCGAGTTGATAGAGTAGTCTATGATCTAGCATGCACATATCTAGTGCTAGCTAGAGCTTAGCCAGGTAGCTATTACACAGTATGAAAACTCCATTCATTAGGATCCAAAATAATGATGTCACCATAATTTATTTAACCCTCTACGTAGCTAGCAGAATCACTATAGAGAATCTAGTTGGAGATCCAGCACAAGATGCATGATCATACCATCAAGAAACAACTACAAGACCAACCAAGAACAACAGAGAATAGGTAAGTGGGAATATCGTCAGTTGATCATCAGCTGATGCAGCATAATGTCATAAATACTGTAGCATTTTTTATTAAAAAACAACATTATGCTTGTGAGCTGTTACTAGTAAACCACTGCAAACTCCATGTACACTTCTCTATTTAATGCTAGGGAGCCGTTCCCCATTCTATTCGGACTATGGACCTGAGGGCATAGCAGCTTCTTTTCTTGTGAGCTGTTACTAGGGAACTGTTAATGCATGCATGTACACTCCTGTTTAACATTAGGGAGCTGTTCACCATTGATTAAGACTTGAGGGCATAGAAGTGGACATACATTCTTTCCTTGTGAGCTGTTACTAGTAAACCACTGCAAACTGTTACTGCATTCATGTTCACCATTCTATTTGGAGACTGGCCCTAAGGCATAGCATCACAATTTCTCACCTTTTTAATTGGAGCCTTGAAATCAAGTAAGTTTTTCCCCCATTAAATGTACCCATCTTCTATGTCGCAGTGGAAATCAACAAAAGGAATATGAATAATCTCTAATCCACTGAACAACTTTCGCACCATCAGCGTCTTGCTGAGAGCGTCAAGAAGCTGCAAGGTGAAGTCACCTCCACTGCCAGTGCACAGATGCAATTGTGCAAAGATTGGGCAGGAACAAAGGGGGATTTCACTCTACTTCAGGTCAATCACTGACTCTGTTAGTGTAATGCTCAAAAAATAGCAGGACATGTTCCAGCCAATTTCTGTCTGGTCAAATTCCCCATTTGTCCAAGCAATTTATATTTGTCTGGTCTTTTGTCTGGTTAAATTAGCTGTCATTAGCTGGTGTTTGTGGTGAGCCAATGTGGTTAATGAAACTATTTAGAAGAGGTATCCTACAGGCACAATACATGCATGTCAACTGTATGGGGAATCTTACCATATCTGATGGTAGGAAATTGAACAGGTTGTGAGTGATAATTTGGCAAGTTGAGCAGTAAAGTTTACCCCCTGGTACATCCCATACAAGCGAGAAATCAATAATACTCAATAGTTGGGACCTAGCCATTGTTGAGAGGTGTCCTTTATACAGAGGTCACTAATGATTGCATGGTCTTCAGCGATTGCCCTTCATTTATTTGGAGAATCTTTTATTCAGAAGTTTCACTGCATGTACTGTCCATTGCAGGTTGGTTGTAAATAGGTGGATACATTTTATCCTATGGTTTACACAACTGCATGGATTGTATAGGATCAGGTTTCTTAGGTCCTTGTAAGCCACTACCAATTTCTCATTCCTTATGCCTGAAATCTACTGTCCATTGCAGGTTGGTTGTCAGGAAGGTTTGGGGAATAGGTGGATACCATTTGTCCTATGGTTTACACAACTGCATGGATTGTATAGGACATGAAAGGATCGGGTTTCTTAGGTCCTTGTAAGCCACTACCTATTTCTCATTCCTTACTGACAACCATCCTGAAATCTACAGTACAGTATTCTCTTTCTTTAATCCATTCATTTGCTATAATCCATTGATCACATCCCACTGTGGGTTATAACTTGTCACTCTGGGTATGCTATAATCCATCACTCATATCCGGTATCATAATGCTGTCTTTGTTTGCAGAATGAAAATCAGAACTTGAAGTCGGTGCAGGAGATGAAGTTGGAAATATCAGCATTGATTAACCAAGTAAATGAAATACGTAAACAGACAGAATCTTACAAGAAACCTATCATTGACCTTATCAGCAAACTGAGAAAGTCCAATGCTGAGAAAATTGCTACCGTCATCCGCTTGAAGACTGAGCTGAATCACTTTCAGGAGATAGTCGAGGTCATCAAGACTCAGTCTCAGGAGAACTGGTGAGTCATGTGACATTGTAACCGCCCCCCCCCATATGTTTAGGTGTAGGAAGATTTGGTATTTGATGTGGTTAACAGCAAATTACACCCTTGGTGCCCATTTCCATCCATCCAGTCAATTTGATCTCAGCAAGTCTGGCCTGGAGCCGCCAGTTTCCTGTTTACAATAGGTTTGGGGGATGTCAGCTGCTATGGTGGACATTGTGGCTCACTATACAAACACACAACTCCCACGGTTCCTGGTCACCCAATCACAAAATTTACCACTTCAGCTAGGGTCCCACTTCTGAATATCATATAATTATAGAGCCATAATTATTATTAAGGCACATAAATATAACTACCAAATACCAGCATAGCATTTCATGCAAAACCTTACCATATCAGGGTAGGAATTCAATAGTCTGAGCAGTAATAGAGTTAGTATTTCCCCCTGATATGTCCCATTCAAGTGAGAAATCAATAATTGTGCTCTTTCTTTAATCCATTTCTATACAGTGGAACCCCAGCCTTTTAATGGACACATTCCCCCCCAGCATTTTGCAGAGAGGTTGTCCTTTTTTGAGGTTAGAGTGTATATACAAAGGCACTTTAGAGGTTTGTCCTCTTTTGGAGTGCCCTTTATTGGAGGTTCCACTGTAATCTCTCACTATCGTTCACATCACATCACATCCCACCGTGGGTTCATAATCCATCGTCACTCACATCCATTGCTATAATCCATTGCTCATACCATTGACTGTTGGTATAATAACACTGTCTTTATTGCAGAATGAAAATCAGAACTTGAAGTCGTTGGTGCAGGAGCTGAAGTTGGAAATATCAGCACTGACTAACCAAGTAAATGAAATACATCAACAGACTGAATCTTACAACAAGAAACCTGTCATTGACCACACCCTCATCAGCAAACTGGAGGAACTCAGAAAGTCCGATGCTTAGAAGACTGCTACTGTTATCCGCTTGAAGACCGAGCTGAATCACCTTCAGAGGACAGCTGAGGTCATCAAGACTCAGTCTGAGAGCAATATAAGGGAGTTTGGAGATGCCATAACAAGCATGGGGGTGGTGGAACAGGACAGTGTCAGGAGAAGAACTGGTGAGTCATGTGATGTTGCAGCCCCCCCCCCCTCCCCCAGCGATAGAAAAAGATTGGGTATTTGATGTTGTTGACAGCAGATCACACCCTAATATACAGAATCTTTGCATCACAGGGTGCCCAAGGTTATACTAGAGAGAAGTAAAAGGTGTGCAGATGGTTGATACTGTATAAGGAATATAAATGCCATATTTTGTTGCAAAGATTCTGCAATCTCCTATACCCTCTAGAGTACCTTGGGATTATCCCTAGGGAGAACCCCACCCTAGTCCTCTAGGGGAAATAAACCTTTAGGGAGAAGCTACGTATGTACTGTCCATTGCTAGGGGAATAGGTGGTGAATACAATTTGTTCAAAACTCCTGATCAGGTTTCAAGTGAAACCTGATCCTTTATACAGTGCTTTGGCCAGTTGTAGCTATGTAAACTCTCTATTGTGTTTGCAGTAGTGCACAATAATTGAATATGCAGTTACAGCAGATTGCAGTGATCTTGCAATACAAATCCAGAACAGCCAAAACCAAAAATTTACATAGCCTCCTTTCAAGTAGCCCAACTCCAAAGCCATTTGAAAGGAGACTATGTAAATTTTGGTTTTGCTGTTCTGGATTTCATGTTGCAAGATCACTGTAATCTGCTGTACTGTCCATTTCAGGAAGGTTTGGGGAATAGGTGGATACCATTTGTCCTATAGTTTATACAACTGCATGGATTATATAGGACATGAAAGGATCGGGTTTCTTAGGTCCTTGTAAGCCACTACCTATTTCTCATTCCTTACTGACAACCATCCTGAAATCTACAGTAGTGGCTTACAAGGACTAAGAAACCTGATCCTTTTAGTCCCATGCAGTTGTGTAAACCATAGGACAAACTGTATCCACCTATACCCCTGATCTTCCTGACAGCCAACCTGCAATGGACAGTATGCATCAATAGATAATGCATGAACACAGTGGGAGTCAGCTGAAGGTGGAACATTGTCTGATATAATCCTTGTACAACATGCTCACAATGGTTACCAACTTACCATTTAATGTGTATATTGAAGTCCCACATCCCATGCGCTATGAACTTCTTTCTCTTTCTCCACATAAACTGATGCTATGGGTGCAAAGGTCACATACCCCTTGGGAGCAGCTCCGATTCTCGAATGGCTGTGGTGGAGAAGAGGGTGGAGGACTTGGCCAAACAAATGACCCTCGTCAAAGTCCACGTGCAAGAACTAGAACTGCAACTACAAGCTTCTCTGGCTAGCACTCACAACGGAGCGTTCCTCTGGAGGATCCCGGATGTGTCTCGGAGGAAGAGGGACGCCATTGAGGAGAGAGTCACTTCCATTTATAGCCCACCATTCTATACAGGAAGGTCTGCAATCTTTTTTAAGTATTTTTATTTTATTTTAATTATAACGAAAAATAAAATAAAAACAAACAGAAATGAAGAAAAAACAAAAACAAACAAACAAACAAACAAAAAATAGCCCACAATTCCATCTGTAAAGAAAAGATTTTCATCATAATTCTGTTTATTTTCATTCCGGAACCAGGAACGGATATAAAATGTGTATCCGTGCCTATCTGAATGGAGATGGTATGGGTTACAAGACACACCTCTCTCTCTTTTTCGTCCTGATGAAGGGAGAGTGTGACCCCCTCCTCAAGTGGCCATTCGAGTACAAAATCTCCATGATTTTAGTTGGTAAGTCAAACACGCACAATAATGAGCTAAATTTAATTAATGATCTTCATCTTTAGATCAGACGTATCGGAAGCACGTGGTGCAGACCTTCAAACCAACAGTGGAGTCCAGCTCCTTCCAGCAACCTCAGACTGACATGAATGTGGCCTCAGGCTGTCCACAGTTTGCCAAACTCAACATCTTTGATGACGAGAGTTATGTCAAGAATGACGTGATGTTCATCAAATGTATTGTGGACACCACCAAGATATTCCACCCCTGAGGCACTGCACCAATTTCAAAATTATGTTACTCTTATTCATGCTGTAGACTTGTAGCCATGGAAGATTGATTAGCTATCATCATTGTAGTTAGCTATGAATGTTTGGTTGATTGTTACATAATTATAATTACTTGTTTTTTGTTGTTTTTTAATACCCACACAATAATCTTTCAATGAAAATTAACTGTAATAGCTACAGCATAACGTGCGTGCATCATTAGCTATTACAGCCCTCCAATGAGACAACCTCAAACTATACACAATAACCAGGCGAACCTCTATAAAACGCACAAGTGTGTTCATTATTTGGAAGTACCAGTTGTTGTTTTTTGTTATTATTTTTATGGCCTCTACTGGATCCTCTGCTTTCCACAAAAAAGTCTCATAGGCTAGGACAGCCTCTAAATAATAATAAACAGCTGATCCTTAAGCTTAATTCAAGTATCAGAATGCACCTGCAAGTTTTCAATAGCAGCAGTATTATGTTACTTAGCCTTGTACACAGGCCTTAAAAAGAAAAGGCTTGGGTACAAGGCTAGTATGTATGTCGCTATTGTATTATTCAAGTGATAACATAACAGAATGAAACTTAATAGTAGCTATAAACGTAGTCTACATTCCAAGTAAGTAGCTAGGGTCTATAAACTGGTAAGAGATTTATCGAGGATAATATAGTTCATAGTATTTGAAGGCCTCCTGTAAACGAGGGTGCATGTTCTGGAGTGCCTGTATCTCAAGCAGGTTAGGACAAGACTGGAGAGAGGCAGTGAGAAAAGTGCAGAGTTCTGAGATCACAAAGGGACTGGGATCTCCTTAGGTTATGTCGTGGAAAAGTAGAATCTCTTCGCAGAGCATGGGCAATGCAGTCATGAAAGGATGGAGACCTTTTGAGATCCCTGCTAATACAATGAAATGTTAATTCCTTATAATGGAGTGATTGAGATGAAGAGAATCATTAAAACCCATGATGAGATTGCAACAGTAATGAGGCATTGCAAATAGTAGGTCATCGATATCTGTTAGTATAGTTAGTGACTTGATGGAGTTCATCTCTGCAATGCAGCTTGAGTATCGGAAACATCTCAGCACTTCCAGTGGATGAAAAGAAGTAAAGTAGAAGGGGAAGGAGGAGGACTCGAGGGTAAAGTGTTCAATATTAGTAATACATGGAAAGTTAGTATGCAATGTTGTAATAGTTGAGGAAGCCCTAATTAGTGCAGGACAAAGTCCAAAAGATGTTGATAAGACTGATACCAGCAGTTTATGTTCCTCACTACTTTTAGCTTCACACAATAAAAGAGGATGTAATTTAAGCTTTAAAGATGTGAGAGTAGAACTGGTGGTTATGATTTTGGATAATTCTTGTACATCTTTCTGAGTAAGAGCATAGCAATCAAGAGAGAACGATTTTAAATTTGCAATATGCTGAATGGATTGGAAGAGTAAATAGTCATTTTCACATGATTCAGAAAAGTGCAAGTGAACACTTGTCAATCCTGAAGATACTGAAATCCATTCAGCAAGAAATGGTACCAATGGAGAAGAAATGTTATATGGAGCGAAAAAGTTGATGTGAAATTTGGGGAGGTACTTTGTGAGTGATGTAAGTTTGGATGATACAATATGGACACTGTGATGTACATGTATACGTAAGACCTCAATAGTCCCTAATGTTCCACCATTTGTTTTCTTTGTGTGATCTATGCACCAACATCTCTAGAGATGTACATATGTTCACTACCAGGCACTGAATAGGAACATGGACTAGACAATATCCAAAAATATACATATTCAAGGGGTTGGACAAGTGTAAATTGGAAATTTTGATGCCTATTGAAAAAATATCTTTGATTTCATATAAACAATGCAGTAGGTAAGAAGAAATATAATATGGCATGGCTTGAAAGAATTCTTCACAGTAGCCTACAGTGCCACACAAGAACTGACCAAAGACTCTGAGGTGTGGTGTAATAACTCTAGATTGGGATACTATTTTAGAAAGAGCTTCGTCTACCAAATCAGAACATGAAACATACCAAGCAGCAAGAAATTCTTGGATGCTGAAATGGGGGAAGGAGTAGGAGGTAGTCACACCCATGTTCCTCTCCTTGGTTTCAGTCATCAGACCTAAATGCTGGAAACCATCTCCTACATCACTCTTACTGAACTCTAGCTGCACATCTTCTTTAAAAAGACCCTCGTACGCTAACTCACATACTCTCTCAAAGTCAGTTGAGATGTCGTTTGGCAGATGGTTCAGGTCAGGAAGTTCACTGGAATCTTCATCCCACTTACCACTAGAAGTACATACATGCTAACTCATTCTTCCCCACCACTGCCAGGCTATGGAACTCGATACCAGGTGGAATTGTCGAGCTGACATCTTATTTTTATGAAGCTATTATTGTGTGAACACTTCTCTTTTATTTGTTTGTTCATGTACCTGTTCTTCCCTTTGTTTCTTTTTTGTTGGGCCCACCCTTTATTATTAGCTTATGCTAGCTGGTGTGGTCCCCATGTCCATGTCATGGAAAAAAATGAGCTACTAGTGTTTACTTTCATGCGCAATGTTCACTGAACAGTTAGCTATGAATTTTGTTTGTTGATTCAAGATTGATGCTCTTGTTTTGAATATTCAGAGTGTTGTCCTGGACCTGGAGAGGTTCTCAGAGTGCAAGTGGTGAACTGGGTTGGACGGTTCACACACACTAACAGCAGTCCATGAACTATTATAAAAACCATAGCAATAATTTATGTGCATGCGCAGGCATGTAATATCACATGTCACACGGACCAACCAAATTGTCTCATTTTAGAGAGCTCAATTATGCATTGTACAAAACAGCTGATCCTTAAACGTTATTCAAGCGTCATAAGTTTTCAATAGCAGCAGTATGATCCAGTCACTAAACGGCACTCTTACGCGAATTTACGTGGCCATAATAACGCGTAATCCGCGACTTTTTACGTGAGATGATGTTACCCCTTTACCTTCAGTAGTGCTGTCTTCTTCTCTCGAGAAAGGATCGACACACCAGTGGCAAATTGGACGGCCAATCCTACGTCATCAATGCTCCCCATGGCAACCTGACTTGCAGCTCGAGCAGCACGAGCCACTCCTTTCCACCGCTTCTTCTCCTGCTAAGACCTCCAAACAACTATGGGCTACGTAGGCAAGTAGAGGCATGCATGTCTAGTCATTCCTTTGAAAAAAAAAAAAAAAAAAAAAAAAAAAAAGAGTGATGAAAGCAAACATCAAAGCTTCTTCAAAGCAAAAGCACTTGAATCAAAGCGCTTATCAATCTTTCTATTGTTCACTGAGATCTCTATTTACTGATAGTGCCGACATGCCGACAATGAATATTCATTAGCAGGAAATTTCCCGTTTTTCTCCTGGATAACTGGATGTGCAAAAATGCATGGTTTTGGAAGCCAAAGGGGTTTACTACACGTGTCGATTTTGATAGCGAATTAACGCATTATTACGCGCTATATTGCGCGAAGTTCGATACGGGAATTAGCCTTGTACACAGACCTTAAAAAGAAAAGGCTTGGGTACAAGGCTAGTATGTATATTGCTATTGTATTATTCAAGTGATAACATAACAGGATGGAACTTAATGGTAGTTATAATCATGGATAACAGTAGTGTAAGTAAAACTCATTTATTGATAGTTCATTGTATCCAAGAGCCTCCTGTAAAAGAGGGTGCATGTTCTTGAGTGCCTGCATCTCCAGCAGGTTAGGACAAGACTGGTAAGGATAACATGATACTTGTGACCTGGGGGAAATATGTCTCCACCCAGAAGAGAGCAATGACAAGGAAGAGATACTTTGTTGTTGTAGTAGTTGGTGGCGATGGGGGAAGTGCAGAGTTCTGAGATCACAGAGGGACTGGGATCTCCTTAGGTTGTGTCGTGGAACAGCAGGATCTCTTCGCAGAGCATGGGCCATGCAGTCACGAAAGGATGGATACCTTCTGAGATAAAATTTATGCTTAAATGTCAACTCCTTTATGGAGTGATTGAGATGAAGATAATCATTTAGACCCATGATAAGATTGCAACAGTATTGAGGCATTGCAATTAGTAGGTCATCAATTCTTGCTGGGATAGCTAGTGACTCAATGGAGTTCATCTCTACATTGCAGCTCGAGTATCGGAAATATCTCAGCACTTCCAGTGGATGCAGATGATAAGTGGAGGAGAAGACCAGAAAACAGACATCAATATTCGTAATACATGGAATATTAGTATGCAATATTGAAATAGTCGTGGAAGCCCTAATTAGTGCAGAATAAAGTTCAAAAGATGTTGATAAGACTGATACCAGTAATTTATGTTCCTCACTACTTTCAGCTTCACACAGTAAAAGAGGATGTAATTCAAGCCTTAAAGATGTGAGAGTAGAACTAGTGGTTATGATTTTGGATAATTCTTGTACACCTTTCTGAGTAAGAGTACAGCAAGTAAGGTAGAATGTTTCTAAATTTGCAATATGCTGAATGGATTGGAAAAGTAAATAGTCATTTTCACACGATTCAGAAAAACTCAAGTCAACTAGTGTCAATCCTGAAGACACTGAAATCAATTCAGCAAGAACTGGTACCAATGGGGAAGAAATTTGGCATGGACTGAAACTTTTGACGTGAAGTTTGGGGAGGTACTTTGTACGAGTAAGTTTCATGGATGATGTATGCTTACCAAATATACATAGATCATTAATAGTCCCTAATGTTGCACCATTTGTTTTCTCAGACAAACTATGCAGCAACATCTTTAGAGATGTATTTATGACCACTGACTGGCATTGAATAGGAACACGGACTAGACAATATCCAAAAACATACATATCCAAGGGGGTGTACAAGTGTAAATTGGGAATTATGATATCTATTGGATTAAGCTCTTTGATTTCATATAAACAATGTAGTATGTAAGGAGAAAGATCTGGGATGACTTTATGAATAAAAATTTCATAGTAGCCTATAATGCCACACAAGAACTGACCAAAGACTCTGAGGTGTGGTGTAATATCTCCATATAGGGATACTATTTTAGAAAAAGCTTCGTATACCAAATCAGAATGACATGAAACATGCCAAGCAGCAAGAAACTCTTGGATGCTGAGATGGGGGAAGGAGTAGGAAGTAGTTACACCCATGTTCCTCTCCTTGGTTTCAGTCATCAGACCTAAATGCTGGAAACCATCTCCTACATCACTCTTACTGAACTCTAGCTGCACATCTTCTTTAAAAAGACCCTCGTACGCTAACTCACATACTCTTTTAAAGTCAGTTGAGATGTCGTTTGACAGATGGTTCAGGTCAGGAAGTTCACTGGAATCTTCATCCCACTTACCACTAGAAGTCATGTGTCCCAAAATCAAAGCTTTAGTCAAAATGGTGTAGAGGTTTGTCATGGTCTCTGGCATCAGCTCTCTGCTATTTCTGATATTTTTGTACACTTGTGCTAAAATAGCACAGTTGAAAGGGATGTACATCAGTGAGTTGATGATGGGGTTGGAAACCATGAAAGCCTTAAAGTGTTCTAGGAGATCAGGTTCTGATTTAAAAGCGATTTCAGCAAACCTTTCTTTGCACTCATCTGTGAAACCAAGTATCTCTATGTGCCTAAATTCTGCTGGAAAGTGCTTGTTGTGGTGAAGAGCAGATGGTCGACTGGTGACCACACGAGTGGCACATGGCAAGCAAGAACCATTGATCAGTTTCATAATCAAACATTTGTCATTACGGATGACAGAAGAAGGCAACTCATCGTATCCATCAAAAATGAAGAGAATGTCTTTCCCTGCAGATTCCAATGCCTCTACCACTGCTTCCTTACATAGATGCTCATCAACACAATAAATTGAAAACAGTTCATTCAAGGAAGTAGCATTATGGACACTTGGTTCACGAAGCTTCAGCAACAGTACGATCTTATAATGCTTTAAGGAGCTGAAGGTATCCCACTTCCTGCATAACTCCCAGGATAAAGTGGTTTTACCAAAGCCAGGGGGTCCTTCCACCAACACAAATTTGGTGTCTGATGTAATGACTTCATTTAAACCTAAAGGAGTTTTAGCTTCTAGGTTTTTATCCACACTAAAATGCAGGGAAGCTTTTGAAGACACATCATCGTCACATTTGGTCTTGTCTTTTGGAATTAAAGCTAGTTTAATGAATTCACTGCATACATTCATGGAGAGTTTGTCATCACGAGCTATAGAGTCTTTCTGGTAGTATGGTTTCAGATATTGATTTGCATATCGCATCAGTGCTGACTCGACTACTTGCCTCTTCTTCCTAGAAGATCTACAGCTATGAACTTTCTTATGTTTAACTGGTGGAGTGCTGGAGGCAGAGGAAGACTGGTCAGAATGATCACTGTCACTGGATAAGACATTCCTAAGTCGATAGAACAGCTTTTATGATTTAAAATGTTTCAAATTAATTTCTGCCTGAATTAAATTCTATAACTGGAAATTTTCGTTGGTCAAAATTTTGTAGGCTCAACTCTGAAAAAATGTACTAGACCACACCCATTCTGACACCAGCCAGCCTGTTTCATGTATGTACATCATTGCAATGGTCTTTCTCCATTGAAGCCATGGGATGTTCGTTTGCTTCAAGGAATTAAATTGTTGGCCTATGACTTGTTCATATTGCAGCCACTACCAGCTGATGTGTTAGCGCTGAGCTGAGTGTGTGTGTGAATTTTAATTTCTTGTCTAGCATGAAAATTTGGACCAGTTGAAAAATTCCTGCTATGCAGTAGAACACTGAATTCCTAATTTTGGTAAATTGGTTATGATCATTGACCCTTTACCATAACTATAGGCACCATGTACCATGTACCAGGAAGGAAGCCTGTGAATATTAGTGAATATTAAAGAATGACGAGCTGTTGATTAGTCTTGACTGTTGAATATTATGGAGGCTCTTACTGTAGACAGCTAAAACTGTACACACTGACTGACTGTGATAGTCTCGCAAGCCAGCCGTATTTTTCACGCGCGAAAAAGGGGAGGGGGAAAGGAAGAAAAATACGTCTGGTCAGACTGGCCAGGTTTTTGTGAACTCTGCCAGAATCTTGGTGGAGCCAATCAGATCAAAGTAGTCATGTGATGTTCAATAAATCATGTGACATGATGACGTTTGCTACTTTTTCTAGCTCGCATGTGAAAATGAACCGAAGCAGAAGAGAAGCCACAGTGAAGAGGAGGTAGGCGCAGCTATGGACGAGGCAATCAAAAGGTTTGGATACTCTAGCTTTAGAGAAAACCAAAGGCGCATCATAGCCAGTTTTTGCAAGTGGCCGAAGTGATGTCTTCGCTAGCATGCCTACTGGCAGTGGCAAATCACTTTGTAATTGCATTTTGCCAACTAACAGACACCTAGTCTGGCAGACTAACAGACGCCTCCATTGCCATAATAATATCTAAGCACCAAATTCAAATTAGTCATGTGATTTTAATGTGACTTGACCGCGCGACTAAAATTAATCGTATTCCTTTTGTTCACAAAATCCTGGCGAGTCTGACCAGACTGTATATGGAATATTCAGGCTGGATCGCGAGACTATGACTGTGATACTTAGTCTGACACAGCCAACCCTTTACCAACTGCAAGGGAAGGAAGGGTCTGGTGACAGTGATGTACAGTGTCAGTTCTTGTGGAATACATGGATTTAGATCAACACTCATTAGTGTTAACTTAAAATTGAGAAAAAGATAGCCTACTAATCAAATGGATTCAGGTTTAGTAGAGCCACCAGGTGAGTGTCAAACAATGGACAAGCATTTCAAGTCAGCCATTCAACTAGATGATATGGAAGTTGAATAGAGCATTAAGATGGCGGTATACATCATAATTGTGGTTATTGCACATTAAAAATTTTTTAGTATACACAATGTTGTTTTACTAAAAGAAATGATATAATTTTGTAGTGTTTTTAAAGCTCTATCTCATGAACTGGCTTATCAAAAAAGCAGATGGACCTTTAAGATTCTACAACTAAAGACAAGTGAGAGGACACAACTTATTGGATTGAAGTTGTACCTCCATCTAGGAGATGAGCCAACACTAAATTGGACTACTAAATCCAGTGATGGATGGATTACATCATAGCTTAAACTTACTTCTGCAATTTGGTTCCATTCATATATCCAGAATATAAATTTGAAGACTAAAATATTTTTTTAAAATTGATTTTTTCATAGTGGTACAATTTCCATCCGTCTGCGCAGCCTGCACTACAGGAAATAGCTCAGGAAAAAAAATCAGGGCTATTCGATATTTTTTCTTCAGATATTTGGAGTTGGAGTTCATTGAAGATGGCATGCACTGAGTGTACCAATTGCGTATAGTACATGAAAAATATGAATATCATTAAACTATCTACAGGACAAAAAATAGTAGCACTGGGTATACCACCACCTTAATCTGCTAGCACTGTACTGCTCGACAATTATCAACTTGTGCAGGATTTCTGCACTCAGAACTGGCACCATACATCACTGTCCCCAGACCCTTTCCTTCCCTTGCAGTTGGTAAATGCCAGACTATGCGATACTTACATATCTTTTTGAGAATCTGCATCACCTAAGATAAAAAAACTCACTAACAAGGATGATATTGTATGATCAATAGCTACTTACCTTCTGAATTGGCAGTGTTCTGTATAAGTGCACATATTTTTTCAGCAGTATATGTATCTTCCCCTGCTAAACAAGCCATTAAAAGGCTCTCATATGTTGCATTTGCTTTGGCGTTTCCCTTCCAAACACGTAAAACCTGTTTCCTGCAGGGTTAATACATGTAAAAAGCAACTCCAATAGTAGCAGCTTAATAATTCTTTTGTTGTTCAGTGAGAGCTGCATAACTGTCCTTATAGTGTCTGATCATTACTTATTACTAACCTCTCAATAATAGGTTGGGTAGGATCACTTCTGCCCACCTTCTTGATGTCTGAAATCTCAGTTTCTGTAAGATGTAATTGAACTGCCAACTTTGTCTCCCATTTAGTTATATATTTGGCTATCTCAGGAAGATCACGATCAGAGTCCACTATCTTCTTCAACTTCCACTGCTTGGAAGGATCAATCAACTCAATATATTCTTTCAAGCACAGCTTCTCAGCCATTTCTAAGAGTATCAAAGAAAGGCATGCATATCAGAAAAGTCTTGTTTTCTACCTACAGAAAATTGTTATATGGTCTTTGATTTTTCCCGAAACATTATGCCTTTTGGGGCCTAGCTATAATTGTCTGCACAGTCTACAAACGTTCTGAAAAAAAACCTAACTAGTGGGGTTTAGTAAAATAAGGACTATGGGGTAAATATCTATCTATGGCACACTCCTTAGGACCTTTACCTACGTAGCTAGCTATCTATGTGACATAACAGAACAGAGAGCTATGAGACTAACCTACACAGAGCCCCGATACACGCCACGCCCTTCAAATTGCAAATTGTGCTGACAATGCACTAATATTTCAAAGTTACTTTGCTGACGTCACAGCTAGAATTTCATACCGTAAGTATGTAATTAGTGTATAGGTGAGCCCCATATAGAAAGTAACCAGAAACATATTCAGGATACCTGGCATGAAGTATAGAGTTCTTTCCTAAGGAAATGGCCATGAAGATGGCCATTATGCAGCAATGAATATATAAATACAGAGAATATAGAAGAGAAACTCTACCTGATAATTTCATTTCTTCAGCTGTTGATATCCTAGCTCATCTTACAAGATCTGTTTGTACTGGATGGTCGATGGATGGGGGACCCATTTCACTCTATAGGGCAGCCGTCCCTTGGATATGTACTCTACTCTGGGTTCAGTGTCCAGGGGACATTCTATCTATACCCTTTGACAACAGCGTAAATACATAGCTATAGCTAGCAGTAATGATGATTAGGTAGCTCACTAACTTGTATGAAAAAAAGAAGTATGTTGGCATTCAATAACAATCCATGCATATTATTCAGATGATAACATAATACTATAAGCTATAGCTAATAGTCATGGAAAGTATAGTTCATCGCATCTCAGAGCCTCATGTAAAATAGGGTGCATGTTCTGGAGTGCCTGCATCTCAAGCAGGTCAGGACAAGACTGGTAAGAATTTGCCAAAGAACAAAAGAATCGATCACCTAACCTGGGGCTGGATGGAGGGATATGTCGCCACTCAGGAGGGAACACTGATGAGGAAGAGATGTTTTGTTGTTGTAGTAGTTGATGGTGATAAAAGGGGTACTGCAGAGTTCTGGGATCTCCTTAAGTAGTGTCCTGGAATAGCGGAATTTTTTCGCAGAGCACGGGCCATGCAGTCACGGAACGATGGATTCCTTTTGATACGATAACTAAACGTTAAACTCTTCATCGAGTGATTGAAATGAAGTGAATCATTTAGACCCATGATGAGTAATGAGGCATTTCAATTGATAGGTTATTGATACCTATTTGTATATCTAGTGATTTGATGGAGTTCATCTCTACTATGCAGCTCAAGTATCGAAAATATCTCAGCACTTCCAGTAGATGCATATAAGTATAAGGGTACGAGGTGAAGGGGAAGGACTCCAGGGTAAAGTGTTCAATATTCCCAGCAATACAGGGAAAGTTAGTATGCAATGTTGAAATAGTTGAGGAAGCCCTAATTAGTGCAGGACAAAGTTCAAAAGAAGTCAATAAGACTGATATCAGTAGCTTATGTTTATTATTACTTTTAACCAACTTAAGGCTTAAAGATGTGAGAGTAGAACTGGTGGTTATGATTTTGGATAATTCTTTTACACCTTTCTGAGTAACTCATGCAGGATATCAAGTCCCAGAGCCCCACCCAACTGCCGCAAATCCCGTTTGCTGAGAGTTTCAAGAGATTGAACAACTTGGAAGTGATCGTCCATTGTTAGTTGTCCTGTGAAATTAATAGAACATGCATAGATTACTTGAAGTTGATCGCATCTTGTCATGATTTATGAAACTGCATCAACATGCACTTGTGCCACATGAGGAGCAAGAGGCATCATCTAACGAATCCTTATGGTACCAGTGTGTGCAGTGTTCTCACCAGGTCCTGGATTAGTCTCCACATCACCAGCCAGCATCAATAACAAGTGCACCACCACTTGAAGATGCACGAACTTCTGCTTGCGGTCTGTCACGACAATAATACTGCTGCACTCTGGACTTCCACAAGCACACAAAATCCTTGATCATCATTCTCCCACCTACAACTGTAGCAGTGGTAATAATGTGCCTGGGGCTATAAGGGTGTGGTTTTCAGGTATAGCATAACTGTACTATTAGTAGAATTGTGGACACTGGGGCGTATCTCTCCTCAATATCATGCAAAAAACTATAAAGCTTTGACTCCAATTCTGGATCTGTCCCATGGAGCCATCATAGCAAAGATCTCTGGGGTCATTCTATGTATACACAGCTTTAGCAGTGTCCTCAAAATGCTTAAAGGAAAATAGGCAACGTAGCTAGCTTAATACCTTTTTTATCTTGATAATTAGATATACGGTAAAGTGAAAGAAAAAATATTTTAAATTTCTTTCACTTTACCGTATATCTAATTAAGAGAAATCATGATAGACTACGCCCACATCACGTCCCTACCACGTTGCGCATGCGTATAATATAGGGCATAATGTTACATCATAGATCAAAATTGCACAGAAAAAAAAAGCACTAAATGAATACTAAATGAATAGTCTTTGGCAACTAATAAGTCTATAGATCTATAGCTATGTGCATAAGATAGGTTTATAAAGTGGGGAAGCTGGCTGCTGTTGCAGCCCCACACTGATTGCTCTTATTCCTGGCCATCATTACATATCCATACTCTCCCCAGTTGGGACCCCAGCTGGAGAACAAGAACATACAGATATAACTAATAATGATTAACATTTCGAACTCATTCTTAAATCCTTGATCCATTACATTAATTCACGGTAACCTAACCAGTTAGCTAGCTAATCAGGCCTTACCTATTTTTGAGGAGCCAGTAGTCTTTTCCCTTGTATGTGCCATAACCAATGATGACCATAGCATGACTCAGTCGAGTGTGAGAACAGTAGGGGATGTCTAACACACCTCCACTGTAAAACTGCATGTAAGGGATACATTTAATACTAACAGAGTAGATCTATCTAGTTAGCTACCTGTGTTGTACATACACTCAGTGGAATAGAGTCATTTTCACTAGCTAATAATTACAATGTGAGGAGAGTAGCCTTCCAGAATAATAAGCAAGCTGATGGGAGATATATATGTAGTTGGGTGACTATACAAGCTATTACAGTCAGTGAAACTCGTATTAAAGGTCCTCTCTTTCAGATTATTTGGCATAGCTATGTCCCTAGTAGCTTGCCTGGATTTTGACCTCTGTTTATGGTAAAACTGTAAAGAGACCACTTCCTTTATTAACAGAGATTGGTAAATACCTGGAATGAACTATGACTGGCGTCAACATAGGTGCTGATGGGCCCGACGGTGGCCAAAGCAGACATGAGACTAGACTCATCTCCACTCTTGATAGTGACCACACCTGTAGCTGTGGCCCCACGTCCATTCTTGCTATAACTGCACATATATTGCTGCAAAACAAAATGAATGTGACTTTAAGACTGATGACAATGGATTCTTATTTCCAGCTTTGTGGCATGCATACAGCTATGCTACATAATCCTCAACCCCTTTACTGTGACTTGGGCTAAACTGGCTCTCACTTTGGATTTGAAGGGATAAGCAGACCAAGTGTCTACTCCATCATTGTCTATCACATACAAGAAAGCATTGTTGATATCTCCACAGGCACACCCATGGTTGCCATAGGGTACTGCAGAAAAATAAAGGTAGGGACAGAACTGGCATTTATACCTTTCAGCTGTGAAACTTGCTTAGCTAGCTATACATGTAACTATAGCTACAAATGAATGGATCATGAATAATACAGGGAGAGAGAGATTGAAATTGCTGGAATGTGACATGGCCACATGGCAAAGGTGGTTTTTTAGCCTTGTAAAACAAAAACAAACACTAAACAAACAAACAAAACAAAACAGACTGGGTAGCTTGGCCGACTATACATTTGTACATAGGTAGCTATTATATACCTGAGCAATCCACAATGTTTTGTTCACTGAGCTTGTGGAGGTATCCACGGGCCAGTGCTGTGGCTCCCTCCAGTGCCCCCATGGCTGCAAAGGCATAGCTACATCCACACCTCAACTGCAGGCAGGCACGCAAATAAAAAGAATCACTTAACTTAGTGGAGTGGGCCATGAAATGTGCCCGAGCAAATCACTATAGTTAGATAACTTGTGGGGCCTTGCTACGGTGGGAGAATGAGAACCCAAGTCATGTAACTAGCTAGCTGCCTCTCATTTCCACCATAGAGGGAATGTATCAAAAGATTGCATTCCTCTGACAGGCACTGCTAGCTACCTCTGATGACTGCAGGCTTATCCCAGCATAATGGGAATTGTCAAGCATGAAAGTCCGTTCAAGTAGTTAGCTAATTAGCTGCTTATCTGCATGGATTCACCACACACATTTAGTAAAGGGGGCAGCCTTGAATGCTCAATAGACAAGGTCTTAATGGAGTGCAGCACCTCCTCCATGTGTTCAAGCACTAATCTACTAACAAGTGAGAGCACCCATACAATTACTCTAGCTTACTCCTAGCAGTTGAATGTGAGCATCTGTTTGATTGAACCAGCAGGAGTTTGGACATGTGTCAAGCGTTAGTATATATCAAGTGTTATAAGGATATATGTCCACAGCTATAGCTACCAGGTGAGAGTGCATATGCCTGTGTGTGAAAGGACAGACATTGCTTGTATGATGGAATCATGTTAAAATATTGTGCTTTTCATGAGTTGATGGCTCTGAAATGTGATTATGTAGTCATCAACTGTTCGAGTTATTCAACTTTAAAAACTGTTAGAGCTTGTCAGATTATCTAACAGTTGAGAAGCTCATTTAGTTAATTAAGAGGAGACAGTGACAAATTGAGATTGCTGTACGTACCTGATCTTTGACGGATGTGACAGCCCCAGCTGTCCTCCAGTCGACAGTTTCTGGAAGAGAGGCCACAGGGCGTGTGTAATCCTTGAAGCTTTTGGTTCTGTGTTTGGCATTGAGTGTGCTTGCGTTGTGGTGCTGCTGGAAATTCTGGACACACATGTAGAGTTCAGAATACTCCTGTGAAGACTGCATGCATGAATGCATACATCCATGTTGTCGGAATAAAAAAAAAATGAACAGTCAGCAGCTGGATAGCTATACCCTTATTATCTTGATTTCAGCAAAAACAGTAGCTATATGTAGCTTTTATAATTCACAATCATGCAGCAAGCTATGTAGCTATAAGCACTAAGACATTGCTATAGCTAGCTATAAGCACTAATTCACACTCGATAGTTCTTTTTTCTCTCTCTCTTACCAAATCTCCAAACTTGTTCATTTTGAGTGTGTATCCGAAGGTGTCTGCATACTTGTTATGTTGGTTGATGTACTCCCGATTGGCCAGCCACATCAGGTGTTTGCTCAACTCCTCCTTGATGTGTGCATACTTCTTCCCATGCTCGTTCTTCCACAGGTGCCATTCTGGTGGGAACTGGAAGTTGTGGTCCTTTTCTCTGTTTGCAGAAATGGTCATGCTGGTGCATGCGATTAATAGAAGGCCAGCCAATGGCAGCATAACTGCAGTAGTAACCCAAGGTGGTGTTCTAGATCATAGCAGTCACAACTATTGGATAGCTAGCCAGTGAAAAGAAAGTTAGCTAGCTTCAATTAGAGTCTTACCTGTTGGTTGAAGCAGTGTGCGTAGCTAACTATTCCACTTTAGTCCAACCAGATTGTAACTTCAGTACTTTAGCTAGTTAGCTACTCACTCAGTATTTTCTCAGTCAGAATTCAGATATACTTGAATACTCTAGCCAATAATTGTATTCATTTTCTACATTGCATACATTGCATGCAGATAGCAATAGACTAGAATCACATGTCCTGAC
Organism: Crambe crambe; assembly: GCA_963924555.1. NCBI lineage: Eukaryota > Metazoa > Porifera > Demospongiae > Poecilosclerida > Crambeidae > Crambe > Crambe crambe. The sequence goes on along the minus strand of OZ004586.1, from coordinate 8,369,170 downwards.
TGTGTGCCGATGCATAAGACATGAGGTGTGAGCAAAATGCTGCCTGTTCTCAGACACTTGTTTAACAAACACTTGCCAACAAAAGTGGATGGTGCTCATATTGTAGCTCTCTCTTGCTCTACAATTTTCACTCAAAGGAGAATTGAAGTTATGTTGGTATGAACTAAACTATTGATAGTGTCTGCATATTGAAGGACAATGCATAAAAGGGCTGGCCTTATAGCTAATTATGAGGGAATTTGAAACTGTTGAGAACCTAGCATCTACATGCATGTCTTGAATAGCTGGAGGATATGTTCAACAGATACCTCCATACCCTTTCCTCTCCTCCAGCCCTCCTCCTCTTTCTCCTTCATCATCATCCTCTTTAAAAGTGTCCGTCACCCTGTTGTTATGATCTTAACTAGTTCAGCTGCTGGGTGTGTGGTTCCCCTATGTAGCTAGCCCCTCTGAGTGCATGAGTGCCAACTCTATAGCTAACCTGGTTATGTTCATATTCCGCAACTCCTACGTAGACACCCATGCAGAGTGTAGCTATCAGTTTGAATTTAGAGAGTTAAGAGAGCTCTCTTTTGAGACATAGATCAAGCTTTTAGGGGGTAGTATAATGAAGATATGTATGGACGTTATATTTTATGCGATGATCCACCCTGCATGCATGGTACCATTCTGATAAACAAAGTAGCACCAGAGAATTAGACTTGATTTAAATTAATTATTACAATGACAATATACGTAGCTACTATAATAAAACTATTATTGGTAGCAAAACAGCTAATGATAGCTGTACATACATGAATGGCATTGATATAAAGTGTATATCTATGTGCGTGCGATGGGGTTTGATTAGCTACTGGTTCAGAGCATGGGGAAGACGGCCATACTGGCTATTCCACACTGGTTGCTCTTGTTGCGTGCCATCTTGATGTAGCCATTGTCCCCCCAAGTCTTTCCCCAGCTGCAAGGAAGATAATTACAATCATAATGACAACACATGTAGCCAGCTAGCTAGTTTGCTACTAGTTAGAGTCTATTCATTTCCAATCAACTTTTGAAGTTAAGAAGTCATCACTTAACTAATAGCTAGAGCTATCTAGCTATACGTATAGCTAAACTGTTTACTCTGAGGTATAAGCTAGTTTCACTAAGATATTCTAGCCTGAAGCCTGTAGGAACTTGATAAGGAGATAACTATAATAATACACAAGGTTATGGCAAGTATGCTTCCGAATTATATCCCATGCTGTGTTTCCTTCAAGTTTCCCCAAAAACACAAGGGAAATTAGCTATTCATTCACAAAAGGTAGTTAGCTATCTTGCCTGTTTTTAATGAGCCAAAATTCCTTTCCATTTCTGGAATTCTTTCCATAGCCCACGGCCAACATAGCATGAGTCAGCTTGTGTGTGGAACAGTTGGGTTCATCATACACTCCACGCTCGTAAAACTGCATGTGTCATGGGAGTAAAAATGAAACACCGTGCACCATGCAATATAGCTATGTAAGTCATCGATGTATGTATATTTCATGTCATCACTCTATAGTTTGGTTCTATAATAAATATAGCAGGTACAAGGATGGACTTTTAGACTCAATTGAAATAGCCAGCGATTCACTCAAGTCCACTATCCTAATTATAGCTAGGACAACCTTGTGCTCTGACCTCTGACTCTATGTGCATAATTATCATATTAAAGAACATGAGAACTACATATCTATATTATTGACCTAGCCGTGTAGCCCCTAAAACTCTTACCCTGAAGGTATTGTGCTGTGCATCGACAGCGATAGAGATTGGTCCCTCCATCGCCACTGCTGACTGCAGGTCCTTCTCATCTCCATGCTTCACCCTTTGGTAGCCATGCAGTGCCGCATCAACACAGTCTACAGCCACATATCATATGATAATGGCTATATCATGTGACCATCAGAGGACAAGGCTTACTTTTCTTGAAGCGGCATTTTCCATGAGTTTCTTGGTAAGGATAACTCTTTTCAGTGTCAAGTCCTCCCACATCAATCACATAGTCAAACGCATTTGCCATCTTACCCTTCTGACAACCATGGTTACCATAGGGACCTGTTAGCACACACACACACACGCACACACACACACACACACAAAATAGAGTGATTAGCCTGGTTCGAGTATTCGGTATCTCTTATAGTTTACATATCATGAATTATGAGTCTCTATAGCTACAACGAGGTTTATGATTCGAACTAACCGGAGCAGTCTATAATGTTCTGTACGCTGAGAGGAACGAGTTTACCAGAGGCAAGAGCTACTGCACCTTCAATGGCTCCTACAGCACTAAATGCATAGCTGGAACAACAGACACCCTATAAAATTTAAGCCACATTAGGGTAGGTATTGGATATGATGCAGAATACTGGCCAATTACCCCATGAGACAATTATACCTGATGACACCATGAGATTTTTCATGAGATGCGTACATCCACCTGTTAGAAGACCCCATGAGACATACCCTTTGATAATCCCATGAGACATACCCACCTGTTTGATGACCCCATGAAACACACCCACCTCCCATGAGACTGACCCTTTGATCTGATGACCCTTTGAGACACAAATACATCCACCCACCTGTTTGATGACACTGGAAACAGCTCCTTTTGTGTTCCAGTCGACCATTTCAGGAAGTGTTAAGTTAATTGGTGGCTTGTAGGACTTCAGAAATGTTTGCTCAGCCTCTTGGGAGTTCAACTCACGAGATGAGTACTTCACACATGTGAGCTTCACCCTGTATTCCTCCTCTGTCTGATAACCAAGATAGGGAAAGAAAGAATATGATGAACACCAGGAGAAAAAGAATCAACACAACGCAAAAAAGTGGGTTGTGTTAGCTATAGCTACTCATTCCTGTTCAGAAATGTTCTTCAGGAACATGTAGCTAATAATAGTTAATGAGTGGCAGCTGTAGCTAAAGCTGAAAATGGTCAGCAGCAACTATATAGCTAGACAAAATGATTGTGGTAACCAAAATCTATAAAGTACATACTTGCATATTATTATTATTGATAAAGTCTAATCGCCTAATTCTTATAAGCTGAATAATATAGCTACCTAGCTACAGAGTGTGGTTCATTATTTAGCTATACCAAATCTCCCAATTCATTCATGGCAAGGGTGAAGCCGAAAGTCTGGTTGAACCTGTTGTGAGCGTCAATGAACTTCTTGTTGCTTTGCCACACAGCATGCCTAAACAACTCCTCTCTCTCTGACACATAACTCTTCCTGTGTTGTGACTTCCACAAGTGCCACTCTGCTGGCAGCTGATACTCTTTGTGGTGGTAACTCCGAGCCTCTACCATCAAGGCTTGAAGCGAGAGTGAAGTAGCCAGTAGCAAAAGCATCACGGTTCTTTGAGAATAAGAATAGTGCGAGACTTTCATCCTTACAATGGCTAGCTACCTAAACGTCCTGAAAAATATATAGAAAAATGATCCTGTAACATCGGAATTTTGATGGCTATAGCAGCTACCCTACAGTTATATTATCTTTATCCTCATTAAAATAATAGCTTACTACCAAAGTCACCAAAACTCTATCTCAGTTGCTGTAGTTCTCACGATCTCTTTGAAGAAGCTGATTCCATTCACTAGCTATTGCTATGGAGTGATGAATGCTTGCCTTCTTTCAATTGAGTGTAAGTATCCGGTAACTTCAAAGTCTGTTTCTTCAGAGCATCACCACCCCCCACACAATTACTCAGCTATAGCAAGTGTAGCTATAGGAAACTAAGAGACTAATGGAGTTTCTAATACCTAGTTACAATATAAACAGGATGGAAATGAATCTTGTCCTACTCTAGTATAGCCATAGCTAGTCTTTGAGTGTCAGAGAAGGAACATAATGTTTGGAAGACTGTATAGCTATAGAGATGTCCAGTCAAGACCAGACAAGCCTTTGAGTCAGTGGGTCATGTTTTACCAATGTGACAACATGTGTCTGTATGTACGGCAAAACGATGGTATGCCATGCATGGCTCAAGTTAAGAGCAATGTAACTACACAGATGAACAGATGTAGTTGATAGAGTACAATGGCTTGTTAGAGCCATGATGAAGACAAGCACACTGCCATGCATGTGTGAATCACATGACAGACACTCTTACGTATTACAATGCTGTAGCTAATTTTCAATCAAAAAATAATTAATACATGGCTAATAATAATGATATAGAAGCTGTTGCTTGAAGTCGACTGTGAGATTTAAATACACTGGCTATGCTGGCTAGCTAGTAGCTATTGAGTCATAACTATTGTTAGGGGTGGACTCAGCTGGCTGTAACTGGGGGAGGAGCTTATCGTTAGGGGCGAATTCAGCTGGCTGTAACTGGGGGTGGAGTGAGAGAGACTACTTGACTTGGATCTAGCACTGACATTGTGAGTATGGGTGTGTTCCCATCACTAGAGCCCGTTGGTCGTTGAGGATCATGCAAGCCCCTCCCACCAATACTGTCTGCTAGTGAGTGGTACCGCGTTCCAGTTGGTGGTGATCTATTGAACGACACACCTCTTCTTATTAGGCCCCTGTAATCATGATAAGAGAAATAGGAATCACCATACAATTAAGAATTTTGTAGCAAGGATGAATTCCTGGCTTCTGTTCACAATGATTAATAGCCTTCTAGTTATGATGTAATCCCCAGGACTGGCTAGTTAGCTATGTATGCAGGTGATCCAGTTATAATAGCCGCATGATTCATTACCTCTTCTGCTCAAAATCCAATGAACGAATTACTATAGCTGATTTTCTAGGTGACCTCCGACCTTCCACTGGTAGCGCAGGACTGCTACCGTACTTCTGAATCAGTTGTTTCTTCATTGCTCTGTCGGCAGCCTTAGCTGCTCTGTATTCCTCGGGGGACAGGAAATGGAGTGTCCTCTCTGCGTGGACAGACTTTGGACCAATGGCTCGGAGGTATGCTGGGCTTGGGGAGCGAGGGAATGAGAGTTTGTCCTCCACAACTGTTGCAATGGATACACATTAATGAATGTTATGTAGGGTAGGAGAGAGGTTATTTTCACTGGTGGACTGTTAACAAACAGGATGTAAGAGAGGAGACCCCTGTTCGTATTACACTTGTGAGAGAGAAGGCCCTGTTCTTATTATACTTGTTAGAGAGAATTAAGACCCCTGTTCTTACTTGTGAGAAAGAAGGCCCCTATTCTTATTACACTTGTGAGAGAGAAGACCCCTTCAACTTACCATAGTCTTCACCCACTTTCCATAATAAAGGCTCCGTACTGGTTCTCTTTCTAGGGGAAGTGGTCAGAGCAGAGGGGTCCCTGATTCTTCTGAACCCTGATGGTGTAGGTAAGACAATGGCTGGTTTAACAGAAGGGGGACCGGCTGCTATTTTCCGTGGTGAAGTCGGAGAGGGCTGCAATCGTCTCACTCCCCTTGCTCTACCATCGGGGACGTCTTTACTAGTGGGTGGAGCCTTTAGCTGGGTTTGCTGGAGCAGCTTTGCTTGGTCAGCTTTGTATGGGGAGGTCTTCATGGCTTTGATTTTTGAGCTGAGGTCTTTCTTTGCCCCCCAGGCTGCGTGCTTTATGGCTCGCTGAGACAGCACAGCCTGCTCCACCAAAATGGCCGCCTCACGGTGCTGTCGATCTGTATGCAATATAAATGTATAGAGAGTGAAAATGCTGTATTATTACAATCAATTTGTAATAGCTCTATAGGGTGCAGATATAGTCCAATCACAGGATACACAGCTAAGAGAACTACTAGAAAAATCAAAGTCTAATATGGATACTGTATAATTATATGTGGCTACTGTAGAGTGACTTTAAACTGCCTGACAGGTTCCACCATTGGTAAGTAGCTAGGCTATAATATCTAATCACCTCTGTCCCACTTGATGAGAGAGTCTTGGAGGGTTGACTTCTGCTGGAGTTGTTTTCTCTGTAACCACTGGGCCACAGTGGGACGAGGGTTGATCCCCATCTCACCCATCAGTGCACTCAGCTTCTCATTCTCCCTGCGAGCATGCAACAGCTGCTTCTCAATTGTCTCGTTCATCTCCTATGTACATCACAAGAGCAAAGCTCAATAAATAGCTAGTCCTTAAACATGCCATATAGCATGATTTTTCACTGATTTTTGTGGGAATAATATTTGTTATATGTAAAAATTTCTCTAGATACAAGCTTAAAAATTCTCATCACAACTGAGCTAGTATCTAGAGAAGTTTTTACATAACATATGCAGCTAGTTGAGAGTAGAAACAACAGGTGTTTTTAAATTCTAAATCCATGAAAATTTATCCCCACCCCCCACCTGTATAGTACATGTTGGAAGTAGCTATGATCAATCATTTCACCTCTGATTCAGCTTCAGCTTTCTGCATTCTCTCCATCATCTTCTTCATGACCTTCTCTGATGCATTCTTTGCCTTCATCTCTTCTTCATCAAAATTCTAAGAATCAAATCCCAAAAGTGACCATCTTTTCCACCTTTCATCCAGGGATGATCAACTTTTCCCTTAGCCTCTTTTTTTCCTTTTTTCTTAGGAAGCATCCCCCCAAAAAGGATAAAGGAGGCTGGGTTCGAGGCTACTTTTCCTTTAGCCTCGTACCCAGGCCTTTTTTTTTCCATGGGGCAGAAAAGTGGGCCTGGATAGCTATGAGGCTTACCTCTTGTCTCTTCTTTATGTCCTCCTGAAGGAGGTCTTCCTGGAAGCGTCTTTTGAGTCTCATGTGTGTGTTCTGTGCCTTCACCAACTCCTCCACTGCCAGAAATGCTGGTGACTTCTTCATGTCCAATTGAGCTGCACACAAAGTAATTAATGGTCATTAAACCAGGAGTTTCCCCATAAGATTGTATATGTAGTGGAATGATGCATCATCTTTTTAACAGTACTGGCTAAGTGCTCTGATATAAAGGTTATCTCAATTTTGTTGCAATTCTTAGCCTGGAGCTAGGACTTTAACACTTCTGACCTTTGGCCTTCCTCATCCTGCGATCGTAAGGATCCTCCTGTACCTTCGGAACAGGGGGAGGAGGTGTGGGAGGGGGAGGCGTGGGAGGAGGGGGTGTAGGAGTGGGTGTACTTGGTCCATCTGTCTCTTCATGAAGCCATGTTAATTCTAAGGACCGATAAGATGAGCTGATTAATATATTAACACTACAGTACTTCATACCAGGGAATTCTCCTTCATGTTGAACTGCTGCCTTCTTGAGTTCTTCAGCTGTGTCTGTAGCAACCTTCTCTGCCACTTCCCTCACCTTATCTCCAAGTGGAGTCCCTACAATGTAATGTGTGAGGTCAACTATGATAGTCCAACAGGAACTAACTCTGACATAAACTAGCTCTGACTAATGTAATGAATGTAGCTAGAATCTAAAAGGGGTCAGTACAGTCTGCTTGTACTTACCAATGACAGCAGCTGCCAACAAAGTGGCTTGTGCTGCGTAGAATCCCACAGCGCTGGATAAGATTGAGTCCTGCGTCTGTTTCGAGGGTCTTTTCCTCAACATCACAAAAGCTTTCTTCAAAATTCCAGGACTTGGCTTCTTCAGGTCGGCCGGGGGGAGAGGGGGAGTGGCAGGGGTTGGGACACGACTCGGCTGTTTGGGAGATGCTGTGTAGTCCTCATGGTCATCCTCGAAGACGGGGTCACCTACAAAAGAGCGTCTGGATGGGGTGGTAGGTCGGACACTGGGAATAGAGATTGTTTCCTCATTGGCTCCACCCACTTCAGGTGTCCCATCTACTTCATCTCTTTGGATTGCCGAGTCAGCAGTGTGTGCTTGTTGCTTGGCAATATCCGTGCCAGGAAGGGCGCCATGCTGAGTCAGCAGGTTGTGGATTGGAGTGTCTTCAATGCAGAGGTCGAGGGGAGAAAGTTGCTCACCCTGAGAGAGTGAGGGATTGAGACCACGAGAGAGAGAGAGAGAGAGAGAGAGAGAGAGAGAGAGAGAGAGAGAGAGAGAGAGAGGAGTTAATGATGAGTGTGAGTGCATAGCTGTAATCATGTACATACTTCCTCTGATTTAGAAATGACGTTAACCTTTGCCCCCCAGTCAAGCAGCATCTGGACGCAGTCTTCATGTCCTCCTTGCACAGCATAGTGTAGGGGTGTGGTTTGGTTCGATTCCGCCCCCTTATCAATTGGTACTGCTCCAGAGGAAACCAAAAACTCCACCACATCTGAACATGAAGAGTGCAGCTAATCAAGAATTGCTAAGGAGCCACCTCAAACTCCTGGACCCTTTTGCTACGTAGCTAAATTCCTAACTGGACATGATTTTTTGTGTTATGCCTCACACCTGAGTGTCCATTGGCAGCTGCCTCATGGAGAGGTGTGGCTCCATCAGCACTGGTAACAGCAAGGTTGGCTCCATAACTCTGCAGCAGCTCCAGACAGTGAGCAAAGCCAATGCTAGCTGCCAGGTGAGCAGGCCTAAGGAAATACAGTGAAACCTTGAACAAAGGATAAGATAACGGCCAATTATTATATTAATGCCTCTGTGTCATTAAAGGACACCTCTCGGCTCCATAGCTACAATGAACCAAATGTTTGATCCCAACTTATCCTTAGCTATTGAGAGGTATAGTTACAACTTCAAACCTAACAGCTAAGAGTTATACCGCACTATTTAATAACTGGAGCTGGTGGCTACCTAGCAGTTGTCACTAGAGTCTGATTTGAGAATCTCTCACGTTCTTTGCTGATTATTGGAGTGATTTGGTGATAAACCAGCTTGTAGGAGATAATCGACACACTCAATGATTCCACTACCCATGGCATGATGCATGGCTGTCTGACCCTCCTTGTCCACAATGGTACCAAGCTGACCTCCCGTCTTGTCCAACAGGAACTGACAGGACTCTGCCACACCCCTCTTAGCTGCCAAATGGAGCCCTACAAAACCACACAGCAAATATTAAGCATACCAAATAATTGAAGCGAATTCAAAATAGTATGATAAAAGCCGATTTGGTTCCAAACTTGGTTTGAAAATTAGGCTTCATATACATTTTGTATAGCTTAGGGTCTTACGAGTCACGACTTTTAATATTTTGCTTGATATGTTGTACCTTTAGCAAACCACCCTAATGTGTAAGATTAGTTAGCGAGCTTGAAGCTGCTACCTGTTATTTCCTCTGCCTCTGTCTTGGCATAAGGGTCAGCTCCATGCTCCAAGAGCAAGTGACAACACTGGATGTTATCTGCAGCAGGAAGAAAAGGAATCAACGAAGGTCAAAAGTGCACTGACAGAAGAACAAATGTAGTGATGGTCGAGAAAGGACATAGCTAGACCTGCACTACTTAACATAGAGTTGTACGTAAGAGATATGAAAAGTCCACACTGTCTTACTGTGTAGTTGTAAGGCACAATGAAGGGGCTGCAGTCCCTGTCCATCACGCTGATGCACATCTGCCCCACCCCTTAGCAACACACCCACACACTGCTGGACCAGCTGGCTCCTGTTTATATTTTCCTCAGTGTATTCTTCCACACCTGTATAAGAAGAGGAAATCAGATCAAAAGGTGGAGGGAGAAGAGGTAGGAGAAGTGATAGCTAGTCTCGTTTGCCATTGATCCAAGGGAGGGCCGGAAAGGATCTGGTTTTTGGGTTGATATGCTAAGATGCACTGATTTTTGATGAACCAGAACCATAGCTAAAATGTAGGGACAATAACAATACGTAGCTATGGATGCAAGATCATGTTGAAATGACTGACCAGGTTCATTTGATTGCTGACAGGCGTAGTGAAGGGGGGTGGAGCCTAGAGTGTCAAAGTCATCTACTGGGGCTCCCAGTTCCAACAGTTTGGAGAGGACAGTTGGGTTACCACTCACTACAATCATACAATGTCATACACAGCACATTAAGCAGTACACAGTGGCTTCATCAAAAGTAACATACTCATGCAGCACTGCACAGTATACAAGTTACTGTATGTGAGAGCTATGAATAATGTTATAGAAAATGTTTAGTCTACACAAAAGTGTTTTAAACATATTCATGATTGTGTGTATGAAATTTGCACACCTAACATTAGCTATATATTTCTGAAATGCAGCATTTAACCTGTGGATATAATTCGATTCCTATATAGCCTGATCTATGAGCTTCATTATTAGCTGGTTGGTTGGGTACTGTACGTACCTGCAGCCCAGTGGACCGGTCCTCTGTGGGAGGAGTCTTTGGTGTCCAAAGAACATCCAGAAGAGAGGAGGAGGTCCAAGCTCTCGACTGTGCCAGACATTGCACATGTGTGGAGGGGGGTACGACCAAGTCCATCCTATTAGAGCAATACAAACACATCCATAGCCAACACTATATACAATCAACACCCTACACCTCTGCTCTCTCCCTCTCTTCCCCACCTTCCCTTCTTTACCTTGATATCTAGGAGCCGTTTATTTTTCTTGATGATGAGTTGGACACATTCATGTGCTGTCTGGGAAGAGCTTTCTGCTGCATAGTGTAGGGAGTGCTTGCTCTCCAAATCCTGGATCATCACATCCACCTAATATATACAACAGCAGAGAAAGAGATCATAGTTGCTTCATTCTTCGATAAGAATTTTCTGTGATATGGTCAGTCCCCCAAGACTACCAGTAATCAATGAAATATGGATGGAGAATGACCAGATATGATGCATAAAATACTGATGAAACATACCTTATTTCTTAGCAGGAGCCTTACACTCCCGAGGTTCCCATAGAGACAGGCGTGCATGAGAGGAGTGAGACCACGTTCATCCTGGATATCAAGCACGTCTCCTCCGCCCACTCGTCTGACAATGGCCTCCAGGGCATCCTCCCCCTCCACAATACAAGCAAGATGTAGAGGGGTCAGGCCACGCCTATCCACAGTGTCCAGTAACCCACCACAGCCAATCAGGAAGTCCACCAGATTCCTGTCATTCAACTCAGTGGCAATATGGAGTGCTGTTCTCCCTGTACCAATATCAGCTTGGTTTACATCAGCCCCCGCCTCCATGAGGAGTCGACATGCCTCTGCATTCCCCCGTTGGACCGCATGGAGGAGGGGGAGGAGGAACTGGGGGTGAGGGATGTGGAGGATTTCCATGGGGAGGAGCTGGAGGGCAACAGCAAGGCAAGTGGTGGCAGACTCTTGCAGGATAAGGTGGAAGGGAGAAGTACCAGAGAAGTCAGGACAGGACATGTCACAACCTGCATCCAGTGCAGTCAGAAAGTATAAATAGCTAATAGCTAGTTAACTACTTTATTGAATGATTGATCACTACAAAAGATTCATTTAAGTCCCAGCTATATTTTCCCAGCCAGTTAGTTTGAGATTTGTCACTGCTCTCTTCTGACCTGCTTGTATGAGTAGAGTTAATATGTCGTCCCTGTGGTAATACACCGCCCAGTGACTGGCTGTCCTGCCATGTGTAGTGTCAGCAGTTTCCAGATCACCCCCTCCCTGGATTAACAAGCTGCAGCACTCAACATGGCGACTGTTCAGACTAGGATCCAAAGAACCTGCACATCAGTCAATACAAGTTGGTCAACGACCAGCATGCAATCCTATGTATTGGTCCAGCAATCTCTCTCTCTCTCTCTCTCTCTCTCTCTCTCTCTCTCTCTCTCTCTCTCTCTCTCAAACCTCTACATGCCATGGATTAGACAACTCATTGATAATAATATGCTGACTCTGTATGTCTTGCTTTAACAATACAGTTGTGTCTCCTACCTGCTCCTATGATGGTGTGCATGAGGAGGGTCACACCCCCCTCTGTAGTCAGGTTGACCATGAGTGCCAGCTCCTCTTGGGATTGTTGCTGACTCAGGATTTCATAGAGTGCTTGGACATCCCCAGATGTGCAGGCTTGAACCAGCTCCATTGGAACAGCCTCACTGATAGCAAAACTTGTTACCTGCTGGATTCACAGATCCACAGCTTGATAGCTAACATGTGACCTAAAAGTTTATTAACTGCTGTCATGGCAACTTCTTAATGAAGTGTATGCATTATTCATAAGCTTATAAGCAGCATGTGCATGCAGTTCATTATTCATAGTCTCAAACTCATAAGAGAATAGTAATAGCAGTAGTAGAAAAAAAAGAAAAGGAAATAATTACAATAACCTAGCTAGTTCAGTGCTCTTAAAGACTGTTTGGCCATCATATCCTCCAGCGACTAATATTTCTCCATCAGTAATTCTTGCACAGGTGCAGTCATATCGTGGGGATGGTAAGTCTCCTACTTTCACCCACTCCCCAGTCTCAGGTCGGTAGTGGTGGATTGCAGTCACAGGTCGTTCATCTTTCATATCTTTCCCTCCTAGTGCAAGCAGAGACCCACCAATGGAGAGTGGAGTGGAGCAGTAAAGTCCTAGTCCAGATATTCTCTTCCATATCTGTGGGTCTTTTTCTCCTTTGGAGTTGACCTGAGAAAGGAGAGCTGGCAGGGACACACTGTACACCACATCAGTATTACCATTATTGTCAAAGCCTCCCATGAAATAACATATGTCACCTACTACAGCAGTCCACATGCAAGCCATGGCAGGAGCTGTGGATACAGTGTGCCATTGCTTGCTGCTAGTGTTCATGACATTAACGGACGACAGATACTTAAGCATATCACTATCCCCACCAACCACCACCAACCATTCCTTGTAAGTAACGACAGAGGGAGAGTGACATGCTGTGGGCATATCTGGATAGGGGTGGATCCATTTCTTGCTGTCAGCTCTCCATATGCCTAATAGTCTACTATGACTATCGTCAGATTGTGTACCACCAACAAGAACTAGCTGATTGTTGATTGCTGTCATTGCAAACGAACATGTTCTGTATTGTGCCAACTTGTCCCATTTTCCCGAGTCAATGTCATACTCCATCACTATATATCTATTGCCAAAATAACCAGTACCACTTCCTCCAACATACACCTTCCCTTGCATCACAACAGACTGTAAATAACCTCCCATCTCAAAGGGCATATCAGGACCACGTCTCCAATTCAACTGGAGATCGAGAGGGAATTCCAGTTTGAGAAGTTCCTATCATCATAATAAAATTATCAGTGAAAACAGCTTTAATGTTAAGGTGTGCCTCACCTTTGTTGACCCTAGCAGTTCCTGAGACCTTTTCGGTTCCTCTGTTAATCTGCTGACCTTGGCTTGCAATTCCTCCCTCAGTCTAGCCTCCCTCTCCATTTCTGTACGCAGGTTGGACAAGGACTCCTACAGCACAACAGTCAATACATTATGCATTGCTACAGTACTAGCTATAGTTAATCATGTGACTCAGGCACAAAAAGTAATTAGTCATGCCTTATTGATAACTTGAGATTTAAGATTTAATACGTTCAAAAAGAGAGAGTTTGGTGGGTCTGAGCTGTGGCTAACCTCTGCATGTTTAGATTTGACTTTTATTTCTTTCTGTAGTTGTCGGAGCTGTCTGTCCTTCACCTCTATGTCTCCCTGCTGCTGTTGGAGCTGTCCATCTTTAGCTTCTATGTTCCTTTGCAGTTGTCGGAGCTGCCCATCCTTCAGTTGTAGTTGCTCCTCATACTCCCTGCCATCTCTCTGTGACTGCTCTCGACTGATCTACGTTATCAATATAAATAGTTACTAGCTGCACTGAATATTAAATACACCTACTTCCAGTTCTCTGACAAGCTCTTCCACTCGTCTCTCTGATATTTCAAACCTCTCCTAATAAAGAAATAACAAATAACTTACTAATGAAATTGCTGAAGGCAAATCAGTTACTTCTAACTGTGTGATCCTCTTGTCTTTCATTTTTATATCCTTGGCAAGTAACACTCTGCCAATGTCCAGCTTCACCAGATTCCCACCATACACTCCCTCCACCTCAACCTTCAACCTCTGCAGTTGATTCAGAACCTCGTCAGTGGCTGGCCTTCGTGATGGGGTGTTGTGCAGACACTGCTTGACTAGCTGGACTAGGGCAGGATGGTGATTGCCAATCTCTTTCTCCAATAGCTCAATGTACTCTCCACGACGCTCCACCTCTGTACGACCCAACATACGCTCAGGGTCATCTGGGTTAGGGAATGATGGTGCCAGTAGGTTCCCAGGAAACACCTGAAATCATCATTTCATCTCATATAAAATGACATTGGCCCAAGTATGAAGTAGCAAGCTTTACCTGTGTCAGTGTGTACAGAATCAGATGTCCAAAAGAAAAGATGTCTAGGGATGGTCCATAGCGATGAATCTCATTCAGAGCTTCTGGAGGCATGTACACTAGTGTCCCTGGCAAGCGTGAGAGTGTTCTGGCCAACTGACCAGTCCTCATGTCTGCTATACGCGAGTTACCCAGGTCAGAAATCTTCGCTACCAAGGAGGAGGTCAGGAGGACATTATTGGTTGTCAGGTCCCTGTGGATGACTGGAGGTTGCCTTTCATGGAGATAGACCAGTCCACTCGCTACGTCTTCCAAGACAGAGCACTTGAGGGAGAGAGGGAGGCCTGGCATGTGCTCCAGCAGGTCATCTAGGCTGGTCTCCAGGCGTTCCATCACAAGTAGAGGCAGTCTAGTCCCAGGGAGGAAGCAGAGGCCAAGGAACTGGGTGATGTTGGGGTGACGGAGGCTGGACATCAACTGGCACTCCTGCTCATACTTGCGCACAACATTATCCACTCCGATATTCTCATCATCTAGAAGTGCTTCATGGAGCTTCTTGCCAGCACACACAAGGTGCCCATATTTCACCTATATAATTTTTTTGAGATCATCCAATGATGTCATAGTCTGACTAGAAGACTGACCTCCTCCACTGAACCATAAGAACCTGTTCCAAGTCTCCTACCAGTGGGAGTGACGTCAGTCAGTATAAACTGCTGGAGGTGGTTGTTTCTCCTGAAGGCATCAGGTATATCAGGTCTATGTCTGAAAAAGGCCATTGTAAAATAATAATTAAGTACGTGCACGTGATCACTTGGGGCATGCGCACCATGAAATCAGCCCTTTCAATGCAAGCATAGATACAGGGGTTTTCAGGTTGGTTGACACAAAATTTGCCGACTGTGCAGAATTAAATTCGTGCTCGCAAAATTTAAGATCATTGCATTTATATGACAGTATATTGTGCTCGCTTGAATTTATCTTGCACATGTGCAAATTCTACTGGTCAACCAACCTGAAAACCCCTGTATAAGAGGTTTTACGGGATTGGAAACGCCCAATGAACTGCACAACCGAGGCGCGTTGACAGATGCGCACGCGCATGCAGCATTAATTATATTAATGGCCGTGAAAGGAGATCAATATTCACTCCTTTCAAGGCGGTTAAAGTGATGTTCTGCCCCTACAGCTCACAGAATAGTACAAGTAAGCTAAGGGGAAGGTATTGAAGAAGTGAAGAGTCAGAGAGTTGAAGTTGGAGAGTCTGAGGAAGGAAGTTATTAATTATTCATAACTTTTTTCCTTGTAATTATAACTATGAGTACCTATCATTACTCATTATACATTAATTTTATGTGATTGATTTGAAAGAAAGGCCAGAATGACTTTTGGTATTAAAATTAGACATAAATTCATTATTATTATAACTAGATAATTTTGCCCCAAAGTTATCCACCAGTTTCTGCTCAGTTCGCCCTCATCAGCATTATTGCAATACTTCCAGCTTTTGGCTGTTGGATTTTGACACCATCCATCTCAAGAATTCGGCTCAGTCAGCTGTCCTGTGGACCCTATGGATATTAGGGGGGAAATATAGTAAGCTTGCCATCTCCATAGGATGACTATTGTATAGAAAACAAATGCACCAATTCCATTTACTGTTCTATCCTTTCCCTGAAATTACTAATACAGTTGCAATATTGTTAATCTATTTCTTGGGAGAGGGATTACAGTTTTAACACCACTTGCAAATGCTAGAGACAATATATGTCAGCTAATACAAAAACTAACATTACTATTCCATGTAGCTAAGGTTTACATGCCTTTTGATCAGAAAATGGGCAACAGCAATTGATTCCATCAAGCGTGAGAGGGATTACAGTCCCATTAACCACCACAGTAGTATTTGTAGGAATAAACTCGAAAATCTGAGCTAAAATTTATTTCATACAGTAAATCTATGCCCTAGTGTATTATAGTATCATTGGCATAAGTCTTACCTCACGGATCTTGTCAGAACAGCAACTTTGACAAAAGTGCTATGTCATTCAGCTGTCAACGCGCCTCGGTTGTTAGTTGCTAACGAGAGCACGTGATCCGTTTCCAATCCCGTAAACCTCTTATGCAAGGTGTCTGGTTTGTGGAAAGGATGTGGTAGCCCACGGGCACTAAAGCCTTAATGATACGGAACCATTGAGGATTGTGCTTGACATGTCGAGGTCAATGAAGGGCATATATTTTGGACTCATTTCTTGTGGAAAGACTGTACTCTGTGACCATCGGATTGCTGCTGATGGAAATTTTAAATCCACTTGTCAGTTGATCCTGAGCCATGTGTCAAGAGGCCCAAGTAAAATAAGTTACGAAAGTTCTGATCAGTATGTTTTTCATGTGTATGTGTCAGAGAGTCTCACATACCTATGTGTAACTGATAAGATCTTTGATAGGAATATTGCATTCAACTGTCTGTTTGAATTGGAATGTCGACTGATTTCAGAGGGTCTCCAGGAAAGGGCCCAAAGAGCAGGACCGTACACTCTACGTAGTTCTTTTGAGTCTATAATGAAAGACGTTCTTTCTGAGTACTCATCCAGTGATGTGTTGGATCATCTTGAAAACAAGGTAGAGAAAGTTCAAGGTATCATGAGACAGAATATTGACAAGTTGTTGAACAAGGAGAAATATTGGATGACATTGTTGGTCGTACAGAGTTGCTTGCACGTTCCTCTACTTTCAAGCGTCCCAGCACTAAGAAATGTAAAAGTCCAAAACAGTTGATGACACATGTTTGTTGTTGTTGTTGTCTGCAATAGCAGCTGTGAATGTTATTATGATTGCTTTATGAGAAGCAGCAGTAAAAACTGTATTGGGAGAGTGAAATGGGGTTCCTAGATTGAGCATGTGCAGTTACATACAACAGGGTTAAAGTTCTACACCGATTTGCAGGTCGGTTGTCACAAAAAAAGGGTCGTCAAATTTCACGCATGCGTGTTCATCTCAATTCAAAACCAATAGAATTCAACACGCATGCGTGTAAATTGACGACCTTTTTTTGTGACAACCGACCTGCAAATCGGTGTATTTACTTCCTTCCTCTTTTTGTAGCTAGCTCAGCTTCTATTCATTGGCTTGGCACGTGCTCCAACAGATCCCATTACTTCATGGCCAGCACAGACAAGATATATAATTCATCAGACAAGATATATAATTCATAATTATTTCATGCAGGTCCAGATTAATTTCAGTTGATGGAGGGATGTCATAGCTAACATTAATACACCCTAACAATAACGCATGTGCAGGCTAGCTAGTAACGAGAAAGGTATAAAGGGTCAAAAGGAGATCATTATTTATGATAACCTAGCTAGTTTAGTGTCCTTCAAGTACTTTTGGCCATCACTTCCTCCAGCCACTAATATTTCGCCATCACTAAATTTCGCACAGATGAAGTCATATTGTGGGGATGGTAGCTAAGTCTCCTACTTTCACCCATTCTCCAGTCTCGGGTTGGTAGTGGAGGATTGTGGTCACAGGTTGTCTATCTTTCATATCTTGCCCTCCTAGTGCAAGCAGAGACCCACCAATGGAGAGTGGAGTAGAGTAGTAAAGTCCTAGTCCAGATATTCTCTTCCATATCTGATGATCCATCTCTTCTTCAGAATTGACTTGAGATGTGAGAGCTGATAGGGACACACTGTGTACAGTATCAGTAGTGATGCCATCTTCATGCCCTCCCATGATAACACACATCACCTACTACAGCAGTCCACATGTGAGATATTTGTGCAGGAGTTGAAGACACAGTGTGCCATTGTTTGCTGGTAGTATTCATGATGTTAATGGAGGACATGTAGTTATATGTACCACTTTTTCCACCAACCACCACCAACCACTCCTTATAAGTAACGACAGAGTGATAGCGACGTGCCGCAGGCATATCTGGATAAGGGTGGATCCACTCTTCAGCTCCCCAAACACCTAAAGCCCTACTGTTACCGCCGTCAAATTGCTTACCACCAACCAGGACTAGTTGATCATCGATTGCTGTCATTGCAAAGCTGTGTATTTTATATGGTGGCAACTTGTCCCACCTTTGTGAGTTGAGGTCATATACCATCACTACATCACTCTTCTCATTCTTGATGAAACCACTGCCTCCTCCTCCAATATAAACCTTCCCCTGTGCCACTGCATACTGTAAATAACCTCCCATCTCAAAGGGCATATCAGGACCACTCCTCCAATTCAACTGGAGAGGGAATTCAAGTTCGAGAGGTTCCTGTAGAGTGTGAGATCATTATAGCACAGATACTTAACAGGTGGAAACAGAGAATTTAGCTAACAAGGGGGTACACCTGCCAAAATTAATGTAAAGCTATAATTATTCTGAGCCACATAGCTAGCTAGTATACATTATTTTTTGTCCCATTTTGTTACATACTAACCTAGACTGTACACAGATGGTATAACTATTTTCCAGGAAAATTGAATCTCACCTTTGACTTTAGCAGTTCCTGTGACCTTTTCAGTTCCTCCATTAATCTGTTGACCTCGGCTAGCAATTCCTCCCTCAGTCTAGCCTCCCTCTCCTCCATTTCTGCACGCAAGTTGGACAAGGACTCCTACAATTAGTTAATTGACACAGTAGCTACAGGAAATACTAGCTATTACTTAATGATAGCTAACTAACCTCTGCATGTTCAGCATTAACTCGAATCTCTTTGTTTTTTCCTTCTATTTCTGCCTGCAGTTGTTGGAGTTGTCTGTCCTTCACCTCTATGTCTCCCTGCTGCTGTTGGAGCTGTTCATTTTTTATTTGTAGTTGTCTTTGATGCTCCCTGCTATCTCTCTGTAACTGCTCTTGACTGATCTACATTGATTTATATTATATTACACACACTTTATCATGGACTTACAGCCTATTTGAGTGCTACATCAAAGGGAAGCCACCAGTTATAACATGTCCAATTGAATTTTATGGTTTGTGATAGTACATCTCTATGCAACAACAGTTTCCTAGAATGTATTAGGCCTGCCTGTCTAGACACTTCTATATCAGCCCTGGAAATTTATTGATGGTGCCTAAGTGTTGAGAAATATTGAAAAGAGAAATAACTATATAGGCCTATCAAAAAACGCAATTTACACAGAAATCTTTCAGTCCAATGCAGAATACAGTCTCAGCTACTTTAAAATATATATTTAATAAAGGTGATATCACCGGCAGCTTCTCAACATCAATATTGATGATACTGTCCATTTAGCCAGCTAGCTAGCAGTCTGGCGACACAGCCCCGAGCGTGAGTTACTAGCTAGCTAGTAACCAACAGACGTCATTGAGTTGCCTAGATACAGCTAGTCACATAGTTACCTAGTACTTTCTAGACATGCAGCTGTAGACGTACTTGTAGCTGTAGCTATGTAAACATTTACCAGACGGCTGTAAAATAGTTATAGCAAGCCTTTACCTCGGGCAGTATGTGATTTGTCACCTTTGCCCTCGGGCTCTGCCCTCGGGCTTATGTGATAAATCACATACAACCCTCAAAGGCATGCTATAACTATTACTTACTTCCAGCTCCCTAGCAAGCTCTTCAATCCTTCTCTCAAACCTCTCCTATTAAAGGAGCTTATACATAATTATTGATCATCATCACATAAGATCGTTATTTTACCTCCAACTGTGTTATCCTCTTATCCTTCATCTTTAACTCTTTGGCCAGTAACACTTTGCCGATGTCCAGCTTCACCAGACTCCCACCATACACTCCTTCCACCTCGACCTTCAACCTCTGCAGTTGATTCAGAACCTCATCAGTGGCTGGCCTTCGTTCTGGGTCATTTTCAAGGCACTGCTGGACTAGCTGGACTAGGGCAGGATGGTGATTGCCAATCTCTTTCTCCAATAGCTCAATATATTCTCCACGACGCTCCACCTCTGTACGACCTAGCACATGCCCAGGGTTATCAGAATCAGGGAAAGTCGATGAGAGAAGGTTCCCAGGAAACACCTGAAAGGTCAAATTTATAGGTACACAGCCTCCAGATTAAATCATAGTTACCTGGGTGATAGTATACAAGATAAGATGTCCGAAAGAAAAGATGTCAAGGGATGGTCCATAGCGGTGAGTCTCATTAAGAGCTTCTGGAGGCATGTACACTAGTGTCCCTGGCAAACGTGTGAAGGTCTTGACCAACTGACCAGTCATATCGGCAATACGAGAGTTACCCATGTCTGTTATCTTTGCAACCAGAGAAGAGGTCAGGAGGACATTATTGGTAGTCAAGTCCCTGTGGATGACTGGAAATTGTCTCTCGTGGAGATAGACCAGTCCACTTGCTACGTCTTCCAAGACAGAGCACTTGAGGGAGAGAGGGAGGCCTGGCATGTGCTCTAGCAGGTCATCAAGGCTGGTCTCCAGGCGTTCCATCACTAGTAGAGGCAGTCGAATCCCAGGGAAGAAGCAGAGACCAAGGAAAAGGGTGATGTTGGGGTGACGGAGGCTGGACATCAATTGGCACTCCTGCTCATACTTGCGTACAACTAGCCACTCCAACATTTCCCTGATCAATGAGTGCCTCATGGATCTTCTTGCCAGCACACACAAGATGTCCATATTTCACCTGCAGACACATTAATGGTAGCAGGTTAGCTCTAGCTAGAGGACTGACCTCCTCCACTGAACCGTATGAACCTGTTAAGTAGTCTACCGGTTGAAGTGACGTTAGTTAGCATAAACTGCTGTAGGTGGCTGTTGTTCCTGAAGGCTTCAGCGACATCAAGTTGTTCAGCAACTCCTAGCTTGCCTTTTTTTTTTTTTTTTTTTTTTTTTTTTTGTCGTGCAATTAATTTATTACAACAACAATGAAATAATGTGTTTTTGTTCTAGCTTGCCACGCCTTCCACATTCGACGCATGAGCAGAAAACAGCATGTTGTCAGTTGGTTAGCTAATTATGGTTGAACACAATGGATGTGCAATTCATCCTGTCTACTGGTATGTTCATAGTGATTTTTTTACAGCAATAATTTGCTGTGTGCTGATTGCTAGATATGTCTGAGAAGGATAATGACTTATTTCTTGTGGAAATACTGTACTCTGACAGTCTAGGTCTGTGACCATCGAATTGTTAGCATTGCTGCTAATGGGAATTTTGAATCCACTTGTCAATTGGTCCTGGACCATGTGTCAAGAGAGAAGAGTAAAATAACCTCATATATCTGAACAGCATGTTTTCCATGTGTACCTGTCAAAGAGTCTCGCTTATGTGTCACTGGTAGGATCTTTGATAGAAATATTGCATTCAACTGTCTGTTTGAATTGGAACGTTGACTGATTTCAGAGGGCCTCCAGGAAAAGGCTCAAAGAACAGGACCATAATTATGTCCTATGACTATGTAGTTCTTTTGAGGCCATAATGAAGGATGTCTTCTCTGAGTACTCATCAAGTGTCAGATGTGTTGGATAGCATTGAAGTTGAGGAGGTTGAAACTGTTCTAAGTATGAGGCAAAACATTGACAGGGCTGTGGAACAAGAAAATTTGGATGACCTTGTTGATCGTACAGACTTGCTTGCACACTCCTCTGTGGATTTCAAGCCTTCCACAAAGTGCTGAAAGAAATTGTTGAGGTGTGTAACTGTTTGTTACTCAGGAGGAATTTAATAAGCAGCAGAATAGTTGATATTGGGTTAGTTTACACTCCAGTTGAAGGCTATTGTTCCTAAAGGCTTCAGTGACATCAGGTTACCACTTACTCCCCTCCACATTCAATGCATGTGCAAAAAAATATTAATAAATCAGAAGTCCACTCAGAACACTAGTTTCTTTGGCTGTTCCCAGGTAAACTCTGACCTTCCAAAATGACCATAACACGCAGTTCGTCTATAGATTGGTTTACGCAGCTCCAACTCCCTACAAATGGAACGTCACATGACATCACATAACATAGTTCAGCATCTACACATACTTGATTATCATGCCGGGTCTCAGGTCAAAGTTCTTGTTGACAATATCCAACAGTTCCTTACTGGATTTCTTGGATGTTCCAAATGTGTCGATATGAATAGCCAGAGGCTCTGTTATCCCATCGAGTAGGAAATCTAAAAACATGAACAAATACTGTAATGATAGCCAGAACACTTCTGTCAACTTCTGAGCCACAGCTAATGGGAAATTTTGTGATAAATTTATGGTTTTGCACACCTTCAAAACTCAGTAGTTTGCAGAACAGTTGTCATGCATAAGGCAGAGATAGGCAGTGGCTGTGGTGGCTAAGAACAATACGACTATGAAAACATTTTATTGTTCCCAAGCCACAAATACTTCAAGGCCACCACCGATCCCTGCCTGATCCATGACAATAATTCTGCAAACTACTTAGTAAGTAGTTATATAGCAGTTTAAAAAGGTCACCCTTTGATCTGATGATCCTTCGAGACACAAATACACCCACCCACCTGTTTGATGATACTGGAAACAGCTCCTTTTGTGTTCCAGTCGACCATTTCAGGAAGTGTTAAGTTAATTGGTGGCTTGTATAGGACTTCAGAAATGTTTGCTCAGCCTCTTGGGAGTTCAACTCACGAGATGAGTACTTCACACATGTGAGCTTCACCCTGTATTCCTCCTCTGTCTGATAACCAAGATAGGGAAAGAAAGAATATGATGAACACCAGGAGAAAAAGAATCAACACAACACAAAAAAGTGGGTTGTGTTAGCTATAGCTACTCATCCCTGTTCAGAAATGTTCTTCAGGAACATGTAGCTGATAATAGTTAATGAGTGGCATCAGCAGCAACTAGCTAGACAAAATGATTGTGGTAACCAAAATCTATAAAGTACATACTTGCATATTATTATTATTGATAAAGCCTAATCGCCTAATTCTTATAAGCTGAATAAGATAGCTACCTAGCTACAGAGTGTGGTTCACTATGTAGCTATACCAAATCTCCCAATTCATTCATGGCAAGGGTGAAGCCGAAAGTCTGGTTGAACCTGTTGTGAGCGTCAATGAACTTCTTGTTGCTTTGTCACACAGCATGCCTAAACAACTCCTCTCTCTCTGACACATAACTCTTCCTGTGTTGTGACTTCCACAAGTGCCACTCTGCTGGCAGCTGGTACTCTTTGTGGTGGTAACTCCGAGCCTCTACCATCAAGGCTTGAAGCGAGAGTGAAGTAGCCAGTAGCAAAAGCATCACGGTTCTTTGAGAATAAGAATAGTGCGAGACTTTCATCCTTACAATGGCTAGCTAGCTAAACGTCCTGAAAAATATATAGAAAAATGATCCTGTAACATCGGAATTTTGATGGCTATAGCTAACTAACCAGCTACCCTACACTTATATTATCTTTATCCTCATTGAAATAATAGCTTACTACCAAAGTCAAATTATTTACCAAAACTCTATCTCAGTTGCTGTAGTTCTCACGATCTCTTTGAAGAAGCTGATTCCATTCACTAGCTATTGCTATGGAGTGATGAATGCTTGCCTTCTTTCAATTGAGTGTAAGTATCTGGTTACTTCAAAGTCTGTTTCTTCAGAGCATCACCACCCCCCACACAATTACTCAGCTATAGCAAGTGTAGCTATAGGAAACTAAGAGACTAATGGAGTTTCTAATACCTAGTTACAATATAAACAGGATGGAAATGAATCTTGTCCCACTCTAGTATAGCCATAGCTAGTCTTTGAGTGTCAGAGAAGGAACATAATGTTTGGAAGACTGTATATAGAGATGTCCAGTCAAGACCAGACAAGCCTTTGAGTCAGTGGGTCATGTTTTACCAATGTGACAACATGTGTCTGTATGTACGGCAAAAAGATGGTATGCCATGCATGGCTCAAGTTAACACTGGAAGAGAGCAATGTAACTACACAGATGAGCAGATGTAGTTGATAGAGTACAATGGCTTGTTAGAGCCATGATGAAGACAAGCACACTGCCATGCATGTGTGAATCACATGACAGACACTCTTACGTATTACAATGCTGTAGCTAATTTTCAATCAAAAAAAAATTAATATATGGCTAATAATAATGATATAGAAGCTGTTGCTTGAAGTTGACTGTGAGATTTAAATACACTGGCTATGCTGGCTAGCTAGTAGCTATTGAGTCATAACTATTGTTAGGGGTGGATTCAGCTGGCTGTAACTGGGGGAGGAGCTTATCGTTAGGGGCGAATTCAGCTGGCTGTAACTGGGGGTGGAGTGAGAGAGACTACTTGACTTGGATCTAGCACTGACATTGTGAGTATGGGTGTGTTCCCATCACTAGAGCCCGTTGGTCGTTGAGGATCATGTAAGCCCCTCCCACCAATACTGTCTGCTAGTGAGTGGTACCGTGTTCCAGTTGGTGGTGATCTATTGAACGACACACCTCTTCTTATTAGGCCCCTGTAATCATGATAAGAGAAATAGGAATCACCATACAATTAAGAATTTTGTAGCAAGGATGAATTCCTGGCTTCTGTTCACAATGATTAATAGCCTTCTAGTTATGATGTAATCCCCAGGACTGGCTAGTTAGCTATGTATGCAGGTGATCCAGTTATAATAGCTGCATGATTCATTACCTCTTCTGCTCAAAATCCAATGAACGAATTACTATAGCTGATTTTCTAGGTGACCTCCGACCTTCCACTGGTAGCGCAGGACTGCTACCGTACTTCTGAATCAGTTGTTTCTTCATTGCTCTGTCGGCAGCCTTAGCTGCTCTGTATTCCTCGGGGGACAGGAAATGGAGTGTCCTCTCTGCGTGGACAGACTTTGGACCAATGGCTCGGAGGTATGCTGGGCTTGGGGAGCGAGGGAATGAGAGTTTGTCCTCCACAACTGTTGCAATGGATACACATTAATGAATGTTATGTAGGGTAGGAGAGAGGTTATTTTCACTGGTGGACTGTTAACAAACAGGATGTAAGAGAGGAGACCCCTGTTCGTATTACACTTGTGAGAGAGAAGGCCCTGTTCTTATTATACTTGTTAGAGAGAATTAAGACCCCTGTTCTTACTTGTGAGAAAGAAGGCCCCTATTCTTATTACACTTGTGAGAGAGAAGACCCCTTCAACTTACCATAGTCTTCACCCACTTTCCATAATAAAGGCTCCGTACTGGTTCTCTTTCTAGGGGAAGTGGTCAGAGCAGAGGGGTCCCTGATTCTTCTGAACCCTGATGGTGTAGGTAAGACAATGGCTGGTTTAACAGAAGGGGGACCGGCTGCTATTTTCCGTGGTGAGGTCGGAGAGGGCTGCAATCGTCTCACTCCCCTTGCTCTACCATCGGGGACGTCTTTACTAGTGGGTGGAGCCTTTAGCTGGGTTTGCTGGAGCAGCTTTGCTTGGTCAGCTTTGTATGGGGAGGTCTTCATGGCTTTGATTTTTGAGCTGAGGTCTTTCTTTGCCCCCCAGGCTGCGTGCTTTATGGCTCGTTGAGACAGCACAGCCTGCTCCACCAAAATGGCCGCCTCACGGTGCTGTCGATCTGTATGCAATATAAATGTATAGAGAGTGAAAATGCTGTATTATTACAATCAATTTGTAATAGCTCTATAGGGTGCAGATATAGTCCAATCACAGGATACATAGCTATAAGAGAACTAATAGAAAAATCAAAGTCTAATATGGATACTGTATAATTATATGTGGCTACTGTAGAGTGACTTTAAACTGTCTGACAGGTTCCACCATTGGTAAGTAGCTAGGCTATAATATCTAATCACCTCTGTCCCACTTGATGAGAGAGTCTTGGAGAGTTGACTTCTGCTGGAGTTGTTTTCTCTGTAACCACTGGGCCACAGTGGGACGAGGGTTGATCCCCATCTCACCCATCAGTGCACTCAACTTCTCATTCTCCCTGCGAGCATGCAACAGCTGCTTCTCAATTGTCTCGTTCATCTCCTACATACATCACAAGAGCAAAGTTCAATAAATAACTAGTCCTTAGACATGTACTAGCCACATATCATATAGCATGATATTCGTGGGAATAATTTTTTGTTATATGTAAAAATTTCTCTAGATACAAGCTTAAAAAAATTCTCATCACAATTGAGCTAGCTAGTATCATCACAACTGAGCTAGCTAGTATCATCACAACTGAGCTAGCTAGTATCATCACAACTGAGCTAGCTAGTATCATCACAACTGAGCTAGCTAGTATCATCACAACTGAGCTAGCTAGTATCATCACAACTGAGCTAGCTAGTATCATCACAACTGAGCTAGCTAGTATCTAGAGAAATTTTTACATAGCATATGCAGCTAGCTAGAGTAGAAACAACAATAATTTTTGTGTTTTTAAATTCTAAATCCATGAAAATTTACCCCCACCCCACCCACCCACCCCCACCTGTATAGTACATGTTGGAAGTAGCTATGATCAATCATTTCACCTCTGATTCAGCTTCAGCTTTCTGCATTCTCTCCATCATCTTCTTCATGACCTTCTCTGATGCGTTCTTTGCCTTCATCTCTTCTTCATCAAAATTCTAAAAAAGAAAAGGAAAGAATCAAATCCCAGAAGCGACTATCTTTTCCATCTTTCATTGCCAGGGATGAAAGAGACCCTAGATCAACGTTTTCTCTTAGCAGCCCACTTTTTTCGTTGGGCAGAAAAGTAGGCCTGGATAGCCGTGAGGCTTACCTCTTGTCTCTTCTTTATGTCCTCCTGAAGGAGGTCTTCCTGGAAGCGTCTTTTGAGTCTCATGTGTGTGTCTTGTGCCTTCACCAGCTCCTCCACTGCCAGAAATGCTGGTGACTTCTTCATATCCAATTGAGCTGCACACAAAGCAATCAATGGTCATTAAACCAGGAGTTTCCCCGTAAGATTGTATATGTAGTGGAATGATGCATCATCTTTTTAACAGTACTGGCTAAGTGCTCTAATATAAAGGTTATCTCAATTCTTAGCCTGGAGCTACGTACATAGGACTTTAACACTTCTGACCTTTGGCCTTCCTCATCCTGCGATCGTAAGGATCCTCCTGCACCTTCGGAACAGGGGGAGGAGGTGTGGGAGGGGGAGGTGTGGGAGGAGGGGGTGTAGGAGTGGGTGTACTTGGTCCATCTGTCTCTTCGTGAAGCCATGTTAATTCTAAGGATCGATAAGATGAGCTGATTAATATATTAACACTACAGTACTTCATACCAGGGAATTCCCCTTCATGTTGAACTGCTGCCTTCTTGAGTTCTTCAGCTGTGTCTGTAGCAACCTTCTCTGCCACTTCCCTCACCTTATCTCCAAGTGGAGTCCCTACGATGTAATGTGTGAGGTCAACTATGATAGTTCAACAGGAACTAACATTGACATAAAATTAACTTTGACTAATGTAATGAATGTAGCTAGAATCCAAGTAGATTAAATGAAGGGGTCAGCCTGCTTGTACTTACCAATGACAGCAGCTGCCAACAAAGTGGCTTGCGCTGCATAGAATCCCACAGCGCTGGATAAGATTGAGTCCTGCGTCTGTTTCGAGGGCCTTTTCCTCAACATCCCAAAAGCTTTCTTCAGAATTCCGGGACTTGGCTTCTTCAGGTCAGCCGGGGGGAGAGGGGGAGTGGCAGGGGTTGGGACACGACTCAGCTGTTTGGGAGATGCTGTGTAGTCCTGACAGTCATCCTCAAAGACGGGGTCACCTACGAAAGAGCGTCTGGATGGGGTGGTAGGTCGGACACTGGGAATAGAGATTGTCTCCTCATTGGCTCCACCCACTTCAGGTGTCCCATCTACTTCATCTCTTTGGATTGCTGGGTCAGCAGTGTGTGCTTGTTGCTCGGCAATGTCCGTGCCAGGAAGGGCACCATGCTGAATCAGCAGGTTGTGGATTGGAGTATCTTCAATGCAGAGGTCGAGTAGGGAAAGTTGCTCACCCTGAGAGAGTGAGGGATTGAGACCACGAGAGAGAGAGAGAGAGAGAGAGAGAGAGAGAGAGAGAGAGAGAGAGAGAGAGAGAGAGTTAATGATGAGTGTGAGTGCATAGCTGTATATCATATACATACTTCCTCTGATTTAGAAATGACGTTGACCTTTGCCCCCCAGTCAAGCAGCATCTGGACGCAATCTTCATGTCCTCCTTGCACAGCATAGTGTAGGGGTGTGGTTTGGTTCAATTCCGCCCCCTTATCAATTGGTACTGCTCCAGAGGAAACCAAAAACTCCACCACATCTGAACATGAAGAGTGCAGCTAATCAAGAATTGCTAAGGAGCCACCTCAAACTCCTGGACCCTTTTGCTACGTAGCTAAATTCCTAACTGGACATGATTTTTTGTGTTATGCCTCACACCTGAGTGTCCATTGGCAGCTGCCTCATGGAGAGGTGTGGCTCCATCAGCACTGGTAACAGCAAGGTTGGCTCCATAACTCTGCAGCAGCTCCAGACAGTGAGCAAAGCCAATGCTAGCTGCCAGGTGAGCAGGCCTAAGGAAATACAGTGAAACCTTGAACAAAGGATAAAATAATGGCCAATTATTATATTAATGCCTCTGTGTCAAAAGGACACCTCTCCATAGCTACAATGAACCAAATGTTTGATCCCAACTTATCCTTAGCTATTGAGAGGTAGCTACAACTTCAAACCTAACAGCTAAGAGTTACACACCATTCAATAACTGGAGCCGGTGGCTACCTAGCAGCTGTCACTAGAGTCTGATTTGAGAATCTCTCTTACGTTCGTTGCTGATTATTGGAGTGATTGGGTGATAGACCAGCTTGTAGGAGATAGTCGACACACTCAATGATTCCACTACCCACAGCATGATGCATGGCTGTCTGACCCTCCTTGTCCACAACGGTACCAAGCTGACCTCCCGTCTTGTCCAACAGGAACTGACAGGACTCTGCCACACCCCTTTTAGCTGCCAAATGGAGCCCTATAGCATGTACACCATAGACATCACATAGCTAGCTACAGCAAAGGTTAAGCCTACCAAATTGAAGTGAATTCAAAATGGTATGATCTGCCGATTTGGTTCCAAACTTGGTTTGAAAATCAGGCTTCATGTACATACATTTTGTATGTAGCTTAGGGTCTTATGATTTTTTATATTTAGCTTGATTATTGTACCTTTAGCAAACTACCCTATTATGGGCCTACATGAACTGGTCAGTTAGTTAGCAAACTTGAACCTGCTAGTTACCTGTTATTTCCTCTGCCTCTGTCTTGGCATAAGGGTCAGCTCCATGCTCCAAGAGCAAGTGACAACACTGGATGTTATCTGCAGCAGGAAGAAAAGGGGTCAAAGTGCACTGACAGAAGAAAATTTTTTCCAAAATGTAGTGACAGACCTACACTGGCTACTTAACATAGAGTTGTACGTAAGAGATATATAAAGTCCACACTGTCTTACTGTGTAGTTGTAATGCACAGTGAAGAGGCTGCAGTCCCTGTCCATCACGCTGATGCACATCTGCCCCACCCCTTAGCAACACACCCACACACTGCTGGACCAGCTGGCTCCTGTTCACATTTTCCTCAGTGTATTCTTCCACACCTTATAAGGAAAGAAAGGTGGAGGGAGAGGAGGTAAGATATTAGAGGGAGAGCTAGCATTGATCCATGGGAGGGAAATTGGGTTGATAGCTAAATCAATTGATGCTAAGATGCACTGATTTTTGATGAACCAGAACCATAGCCAAGTTGTAGGGATAATAACAATATGTAGCAAGAGCATGTTGAAATGACTGACCGGGTTCATTTGATTGCTGACAGGCGTAGTGAAGGGGGGTGGAGCCTAGAGTGTCAAAGTCATCTACTGGGGCTCCCAGTTCCAACAGTTTGGAGAGGACAGTTGGATTACCACTCACTACAATCATACAATGTCACATGAATACACAGCACATTAAGCAGTATAATAACCACAACAGAACACAGCAGCTTCATCAAAAGTAACATACTCATGCAGCACTGCACAGTATGTATGTGAGAGCTATGAATAATGTTATAGAAAATGTTTAGTCTACACAAAAGTGTTTTAAACATATTCATGATTGTGTGTATGAAATTTGCACAGCATTGAACCTGTGGATATAGTTAGTTTGGTGGGTAAGATTTTATCCTATATAGAGCTTCATTACAAGCTGGCTGGTTGGGTACTTTATGTACCTGCAGCCCAGTGGACCGGTCCTCTGTGGGAGGAGTCTTTGGTGTCCAAAGAACATCCAGAAGAGAGGAGGAGGTCCAAGCTCTCGACTGTGCCAGACATTGCACATGTGTGGAGGGGAGTACAACCGAGTCCATCCTATTAGAGCAATACAAACACATGCATAGCCAACACTATATACAATCAACACCCTACACCTCTGCTCTCTCCCTCTCTTCCCCACCTTCCCTTCTTTACCTTGATATCTAGGAGCCGTTTATTTTTCTTGATGATGAGTTGGACACATTCATGTGCTGTCTGGGAAGAGCTTTCTGCTGCATAGTGTAGGGAGTGCTTGCTCTCCAAATCCTGGATCATCACATCCACCTAATATATACAACAGCAGAGAAAGAGATCATAGTTGCTTCATTCTTCGATAAGAATTTTCTGTGATATGGTCAGTCCCCCAAGACTACCAGTAATCAATGAAATATGGATGGAGAATGACCAGATATGATGCATAAAATACTGATGAAACATACCTTATTTCTTAGCAGGAGCCTTACACTCCCGAGGTTCCCATAGAGACAGGCGTGCATGAGAGGAGTGAGACCACGTTCATCCTGGATATCAAGCACGTCTCCTCCGCCCACTCGTCTGACAATGGCCTCCAGGGCATCCTCCCCCTCCACAATACAAGCAAGATGTAGAGGGGTCAGGCCACGCCTATCCACAGTGTCCAGTAACCCACCACAGCCAATCAGGAAGTCCACCAGATTCCTGTCATTCAACTCAGTGGCAATATGGAGTGCTGTTCTCCCTGTACCAATATCAGCTTGGTTTACATCAGCCCCCGCCTCCATGAGGAGTCGACATGCCTCTGCATTCCCCCGTTGGACCGCATGGAGGAGGGGGAGGAGGAACTGGGGGTGAGGGATGTGGAGGATTTCCATGGGGAGGAGCTGGAGGGCAACAGCAAGGCAAGTGGTGGCAGACTCTTGCAGGATAAGGTGGAAGGGAGAAGTACCAGAGAAGTCAGGACAGGACATGTCACAACCTGCATCCAGTGCAGTCAGAAAGTATAAATAGCTAATAGCTAGTTAACTACTTTATTGAATGATTGATCACTACAAAAGATTCATTTAAGTCCCAGCTATATTTTCCCAGCCAGTTAGTTTGAGATTTGTCACTGCTCTCTTCTGACCTGCTTGTATGAGTAGAGTTAATATGTCGTCCCTGTGGTAATACACCGCCCAGTGACTGGCTGTCCTGCCATGTGTAGTGTCAGCAGTTTCCAGATCACCCCCTCCCTGGATTAACAAGCTGCAGCACTCAACATGGCGACTGTTCAGACTAGGATCCAAAGAACCTGCACATCAGTCAATACAAGTTGGTCAACGACCAGCATGCAATCCTATGTATTGGTCCAGCAATCTCTCTCTCTCTCTCTCTCTCTCTCTCTCTCTCTCTCTCTCTCTCCCTCTCTCTCTCTCTCTCTCTCTCTCTCAAACCTCTACATGCCATGGATTAGACAACTCATTGATAATAATATGCTGACTCTGTATGTCTTGCTTTAACAATACAGTTGTATCTCCTACCTGCTCCTATGATGGTGTGCATGAGGAGGGTCACACCCCCCTCTGTAGTCAGGTTAACCATGAGTGCCAGCTCCTCTTGGGATTGTTGCTGACTCAGGATTTCATAGAGTGCTTGGACATCCCCAGATGTGCAGGCTTGAACCAGCTCCATTGGAATAGCCTCACTGATAGCAAACTTGTTACCTGCTGGATTCACAGATCCACAGCTTGATAGCTAACATGTGACCTAAAAGTTTATTACCTGCTGTCATGGCAACTTCATGAAGTGTATGCATTATTCATAAGCTTATAAGCATATGCATGTGCATGCAGTTCATTATTCATAGTCTCAAACTATAACTAGCTAAATTGATAAGAGAATAGTAATGGCAGTAGTAGAAAAAAAGAAATAATTACGATAACCTAGCTAGTTCAGTGTTCAAGTATGTCGTTTGGCCATCATTTCCTCCAGCCACTAATATTTCTCCATCGGTAATTCTTGCACAGGTGCAGTTATATCGTGGGGATGGTAAGTCTCCTACTTTCACCCACTCCCCAGTCTCAGGTTGGTAGTGGAGGATTGCAGTCACAGGTCGTCTATTTTTCTTATCTTTCCCTCCTAGTGCAAGCAGAGACCCACCAATGGAGAGTGGAGTGGAGCAGTAAAGTCCTAGTCCAGATATTCTCTTCCATATCTGTGGATCTTTTTCTCCTTTGGAGTTGACCTGAGAAAGGAGAGCTGGCAGGGACACACTGTACACCACATCAGTATCAATACCATTACCCATGCCTCCCATGAAATAACATATGTCACCTACTACAGCAGTCCACATGTAAGCCATGGCAGGAGCTGTGGATACAGTGTGCCATTGTTTGCTGGTAGTGTTCATGACATTAACGGACAACAGGTAGTTGGATATATCACTTTTACCACCGACAACAACGAGCCATTCCTTGTAAGTAACGACAGAGTGAGAGGAACATGCTATGGGCATATCTGGATAGGGGTGGATCCATTTCTTGCTGTCAGCTCTCCATAAGCCTAGTAGTCTACTATCACCACCGTCAGATTGCCTACCACCAACAAGAACTAGCTGATTGTTGATTGCTGTCATTGCAAACCAATATCTTTTGTATTGTGCCAACTTGTCCCATTTTCCTGAGTCAATGTCATACTCCATCACTATATATTTATTCTCACTTATAACACTACTACCTCCTCCTCCAACATACACCTTCCCCTGCACCACCACACTCTGTACATAACCACTACTCCCAAAGGACATATCAGGACCACGCCTCCAATTCAATTGGAGAGGGAATTCAAGTTTGAGAGGTTCCTATGATCATAATGAAAACAATTTCTGTAACAACGAATAATGTTAAGGTGTGCCTCACCTTTGACCTTTTCAGTTCCTCTGTTGATCTGCTGACCTCGGCTTGCAATTCGTCCCTCAGTCTAGCCTCCCTCTCCTCCATTTCTGTACGCAAGTTGGACAAGGACTCCTACAGCACAACAGTCAATACATTATGTATTGCTACAGTACCAGCTATAGTTAATCATGTGACTCAGGCACAAAAAGTAATTAGTCATGCCCAGCTAGGGTTCTACTCACACTGGTCGACAGTGACCACATTTTGGCCACCACTTGGCTATTTTGGCCACCACTCATTATGCTTAGCTATAGTAACTTTAGG
Organism: Crambe crambe; assembly: GCA_963924555.1. NCBI lineage: Eukaryota > Metazoa > Porifera > Demospongiae > Poecilosclerida > Crambeidae > Crambe > Crambe crambe. The sequence goes on along the minus strand of OZ004586.1, from coordinate 8,335,684 downwards.
CTTGGTTTTGATCATCCAGACACCATAGCTAATATGGGAAATTTCAACCACCACTCAAGAATCTTGGGAAGAACTCTGACATTGCCCTATTGGCAATTTGAGATTTAAGAAGAGTTTGGTGGGTCTGAGCTGTGGCTAACCTCTGCATGTTTAGATTTGACTTCTATTTCTTTCTGTAGCTGTTGGAGCTGTCTGTCCTTCACCTCTATATCTCCTTGCTGCTGTTGGAGCTGTCTGTCCTTCATCTCTATGTCTCCCTGCTGCTGTTGGAGCTGTCCATCTTTAGCTTTCATGTTCCTCTGCAGTTGTTGGAGCTGCTGGTCCTTCATCTCTATATCTCCCTGAAGTTGTTGGAGCTGCTCATCCTTCAGTTGTAGTTGCCCCTCATACTCCCTGCCATCTCTCTGTAACTGCTCTTGACTGATCTACATTATCAATATAAATAGTTACTAGCTACACTGAATATTGATACACTTACTTCCAGTTCCCTGACTCGTCTTTTAGATACTTCAAACCTCTCCTAATAAAGAAATAACTTGATTATGGTAATAAAGTTGCTGAAGGCAAATTCAGTTACTTCTAACTGTGTGATCCTCTTGTCCTTCATCTTTATATCCTTGGCAAGCAACACTCTATTAATGTCTAGTTTCACCAGATTGCCACCATACACTCCTTCCACCTCGACCTTCAACCTCTGCAGTTGATTCAGAACCTCGTCAGTGGCTGGCCTTCGTGATGGGGTATTGTGCAGACACTGCTTGACTAGCTGGACTAGGAAAGGATGAAGACAGTCAAAGTGTTTCTCTAGAAGCTCTATGTACTCTCCACGACGCTCCACCTCTGTACGACCCAACATACGCTCAGGGTCATCAGGGTCAGGGAATGATGGTGCCAGTAGGTTCCCGGGAAACACCTGAATCATCAATATAAAATGACACTGGCCAAAGTATGAAGTAGCAAGCTTTACCTGTATCAGTGTGTATAGAATAAGATGTCCAAAAGAGAAGATGTCTAGGGCTGGTCCATAGCGGTGAGTCTCATTTAAAGCCTCTGGAGGCATGTACACTAGCGTCCCTGGCAAGCGTGAGAGTGTCCTTGCTACCTGACCAGGCCTCATGTCTGCTATACGTGAGTTACCCAGGTCAGAAATTTTCGCTACCAAGGAAGAGGTCAGGAGGATATTATTGGTAGTCAGGTCCCTGTGGATTACTGGAGGTTGCCTCGCATGGAGATAGACTAGTCCACTTGCTATGTCTTCCAAGACAGAGCACTTGAGGGAGAGAGGGAGGCCTGGCATGTGCATCAGCAGGTCATCAAGGCTTGTGTCTAGGCGTTCCATCACAAGTAGAGGCAGTCGAGTCCCAGGAAGGAAGTACAGACCAAGGAACTGGGTGATGTTGGGGTGACGGAGGCTGGACATCAACTGGCACTCCTGCTCATACTTGCGTACAACATTGCCTACTCCAATATTCTCATCATCTACAAGTGTTTCATGGAGCTTCTTGCCAGCACACACAAGATGTCCGTATTTCACCTATGATTTAAATATTGATTAAAGACCTTGAAGTTGAGAAATCAACGGTGGATCATGGATGTCATTGTTTTAAGTATGTTAAATTCAGTGACCATGGGACAAGATCTACTACATCATCAAGGATGTTATACATCTACAAATTCTTCCAGACACGAATTTTTCACTTGTATTCCAACTCAGTCCCCTTTAATAGACTTAAAACTATCATCAACCACCATCAAACATAACTTGCAGGATTTTCTATACAAAAACTTTCTGGCCAAGTTCAAATCATCAAACGTGTGTTCATTCCATTTTTTATTCATGTCTTGCATGAATTGTTTCAGAACTTCCCATCCCCCCACTCTTTTTAACTCTCTCAATCAGTATATTCACTATTCCTAAGTCCATTTACTCTTTTGTGTCACTTTTGAGCATTATACTGTAAAGCAGCAAAAAAAAAAAACCAAAAAAACTGACCTCCTCCACTGAACCATAAGAACCTGTTCCCAGTCTCCTACCAGTGGGAGTGACGCCAGTTAACATGAATTGCTGGAGGTGGCTGTTATTCCTGAAGGCATCAGCTACGTCGGTTTGTAATTGTCGATCCATTTTAATATTTATAAAACACACCACACAAGGCACGCCCACATAAAATTGCCATGCGCATCGCTCGCTTGACCACACACTATTAAAGACTGTAAAGCAAGACGACACGATGTTCACTTGATAGTACAACAATCCCTCCCACGGCAACTGCATCTTCATTATATAAAAATAGATAGCCAACTTCATTGTATAAAAATGGGGAACAATCTATGATTATAATGTAGCTAGTTTAGTGTCCTTGAAAAACGTTGATCCAGCCACTAATATTTCTCCATCAGAAATTCTTGCACAAGTGAAAGCACATTATGGGGATGGTAAATCTCCTACTTTCACCCACTCTCCAGTCTCAGGTCGATAGTAGAGGATTGCAGTCATAAGTTGTCTATCTTTGATGTCTCGTCCAAGCAGAGCACCACCAATGGAGACAGTGGAATAGTGAAGTCCTAGTCCAGATATTCTCTTCTATAGCTATTTGATTCCAAACCTGGATTGAAAATTAGGCTTCATGTAGTAGCTTGGCTCTTAAGACTTCTAATATATATCGTAGCTAGCTACCTTTAGCAAACCACACCCCTTTGTGTAAAATTATAATTGGGGCAGATAGTTAGCTATGAAGCTGCTATCTGTTATTTCCTCTGCCTTTGTCTTGGTAGTCTCATGCGGGCCAGACTACTGTCTTGGCATAAGGGTCACTCAGCTCCATGGTCAAAGAGCAAGTGACAACACTGGATGTTATCTACAGCAGGAAGAAAAGGGAATATAAGGTCAAAGTGTACTGACAGAGGATTATAAAATGGCCGAGAAAGGACATAGGCTTACACAACTTACATAGAGTTATAAGAGATATGAAAGTCCACACTGTCTTATTGTGTAGTTGTATATGGCACAGTGAAGGGGCTGCAGTCCCTGTCCATCAATCCATGAATAGCTAGCTAGCTAGCTATACCCACACACTGCTGGACAAGCTGGCTCCTGTTCACATTTTCCTCAGTGTATGGAGGGTACATGCAAGGAGGTAATAAGAGAGCAGGATAAATGGGGGAGAGGATATGGGATTATGGCATACACATGCAGCACTGTATGTGAGAGCTGTGATAATGTTAGCTATAATTATTAGAAAATGTTTAGTCTACAAAGAGTGTTTAAATATGTTCATGATTGTGTGTATGAAATCTGCACACACATAGCTAGCTACATAAAACCTCATAAAGCTATTGAAAAGAGCTGCTTATATTAGCTATAGCTATATTTCTGAAATGCAGCATCATTGAACCTGTGCATAGTTAGCTATAATTAGTTTGGTGGGTAAGATTTTTTGCTAGCCAGCTATCACACTATTCATTACTAGCTGGCTGGTTGGGTACTGTATGTACCTGCAGCCCAGTGGACCAGTCCTCTGTGGGAGGAGTCTTTGGCATCCAAAGAACATCCAGAAGAGAGGAGGTGCAAGTTCTCAACTGTGCCAGACATTGCACATGCATGTGTGGAGGGGTAGCTATGACCAAGTCCATCCTATTATAGCTATAGCAATACAAACACAACCATAGCCAACATGAGGAGTCGACATGCCTCTGCATTCCCCCATTGGACTGCATGGAGGAGGGGGAGGAGGAACTTGGGGTGGGGAATGTGGAGGATTTCCATAGGGTAGAGCTGGAGGGCAGACTCTTGCAGGATAAGGTGGAAGGGAGAAGTACCAGAGAAGTCAGGACATGACATGTCACAACCTGCAGTCAGAAAGTATTTATAGCTAGTCAGATTATGTCCAAACATTGAATGATAGATCAAAGTCCCAGCTATGTTTTCCCAGCCAGTTAGCTAGCTAGTTTGAGATTGTCCCTTCTGACCTGCTTGTATGAATAGAGTTAATAATTATGTTGTCCCTGTGGTAATACACAGCCTAGTGACTGGCTGTCCTGCCATTAGCAGTCTCCAGATCACCCCCTCCCTGGATTAACAAGCTGCAGCACTCAACTTAGCAACCATTCAGACTATAGGATCCAAAGAACCTGCACATCAGTCAATAACATTTAAGTGTATATACTACAGCTATTCTATTGGTCCAATTAATGACCAGCATGCAGCCCTATAGTGGTAGCTAAGACTAATAAATTTGGATCTCCTACCTGCTCCTATGATGGTATGCATGAGAAGGGGTCATGCCCCCCTCTGAAGTCAGGTTGACAATGAGTGCCAGCTCCTCTTGCTGGCTCAGGATTTGAGTGCTTGGATATCCCCAGATGTGCAGGCTTGAACAAGCTCCATTGGAATAACCTAGATAGATGATAGTTTCCTTACAGACCCACAGCTTAATAACATGTGACCATGTGACCTAAAAGTTTTATGAATTGCTGTCATGGCAACTTTATAAAGAGAAGTAAATTCATATAAGAGAATAGCTAATAGCAGTAGCTAAAAAGCAGTAAAAAAATGATGTAAAATACAGCTTATGATAACCTAACTAGCTCAGTGGTCTTCAAATACTCTTTTTTTATTTTACTTCCTCCAGCCACTAATATTTCTCCATCAGTAATTCTTGCACAGGTGCAGTCATATCGTGGGGATGGTAAATCTCCTACTTTCACCCACTCCCCAGTCTCAGGTCGGTAGTGGTGGATTGCAGTCACAGGTCGTTCATCTTTCATATCTTGCCCTCCTAGTGCAAGCAGAGACCCACCAATGGAGAGTGGAGTGGAGCGGCAAAGTCCTAGTCCAGATATTCCCTTCCATATCTGCAAGTCTTTTTCTCCTTTGGAGTTGACCTGAGAAATGAGAGCTGGCAGGGACACACTGTACACCACATCAGTAACTCTACCATTATCCACACACCCTCCCATGAAGTAACATATGTCACCTACTACAGCAGTCCACATGTAAGTCATGGCTATTGGTGCAGGAGCTGTGGATACAGTGTGCCATTGCTTGCTGGTAGTGTTCATGACATTAAAGGATGACAGGTAGTTGGATATACCACTTCTCCCACCAACCACCACCATCCATTCCTTGTAAGTAACGACAGAGGGAGAGTCACATGCTGTGGGCATATCTGGATAGGGGTGGATCCATTTCTTGCTGTCAGTTCTCCATAAGCCCAGTAGTCTACTATCACTATGGTCAGATTGTGTACCACCAATAAGAACTAGCTGATTGTTGATTGCTGTCATTGCAAACCAACGTGTTGTGTATCGTGCCAACTTGTCCCATTTTCCCGAGTCAATGTCATACTCCATCACTATGTAGTCATTTGCACTAAAATTACTACTTCCTCCTCCAACATACATTGTCCTCTGCACCACCACTGACTGTAAATAACCACCCATCCTTAAGGGCATATCGGGACCACGCCTCCAATTCAACTGGAGAGGGAATTCCAGTTTGAGAGGTTCCTATGATTCATGTATAATGAAATTATCAGTGAAAACAGTTTGAATGTTAAGGTGTGCCTCACCTTTGACCCTACTAGTTCCTGGGACCTTTTCAGTTCCTCTGTTAATCTGCTGACCTCGGCTTGCAATTCCTCCCTCAGTCTAGCCTCCCTCTCCTCCATTTCTGCACGCAAGTTGGACAAGGACTCCTACAGCACAACAATCAATACATTATGCATTGCTACAGTATGAGCTTCTTTCAAAAAGTAAGAGTTCGAGCTACTGTGGCTAACCTCTGCATGTTTAGACTTGACTAGAATGTCTTCTTTTTTTCCTTCTATTTCATTCTGTAGTTGTTGGAGCTGTCTGTCTTTCACTTCTATGTCTCCCTGCTGCTGTTGGAGCTGTCCATCTTTAGCTTTCATGTTCCTCTGCAGTTGTTGGAGCTGCTGGTCCTTCATCTCTATATCTCCCTGAAGTTGTTGGAGCTGCTCATCCCTCTGTCGTAGTTGCCCCTCATACTCCCTGCTATCTCTCTGTGACTGCTCTTGACTGATCTACATTATCAATATGAATAGTTACTAGCTGCACTGAATATTAATACACTTACTTCCAGTTCCCTGACTCGTCTTTTAGATACTTCAAACCTCTCCTAATAAAGAAATAACTTGATTATGGTAATAAAGTTGCTGAAGGCAAATTCAGTTACTTCTAACTGTGTGATCCTCTTGTCCTTCATCTTTATATCCTTGGCAAGCAACACTCTATTAATGTCTAGTTTCACCAGATTCCCACCATACACTCCTTCCACCTCGACCTTCAACCTCTGCAGTTGATTCAGAACCTCGTCAGTGGCTGGCCTTCGTGATGGGGTATTGTGCAGACACTGCTTGACTAGCTGGACTAGGAAAGGGTAAAGACAGTCAAAGTGTTTCTCTAGAAGCTCTATGTACTCTCCACGACGCTCCACCTCTGTACGACCCAACATACGCTCAGGGTCATCAGGGTCAGGGAATGATGGTGCCAGTAGGTTCCCAGGAAACACCTGAATCATCAATATAAAATGACACTGGCCAAAGTATGAAGTAGCAAGCTTTACCTGTATCAGTGTGTATAGAATCAGATGTCCAAAAGAGAAGATGTCTAGGGCTGGTCCATAGCGGTGAGTCTCATTTAAAGCCTCTGGAGGCATGTACACTAGCGTCCCTGGCATGCGTGAGAGTGTCCTTGCTACCTGACCAGGCCTCATGTCTGCTATACGTGAGTTACCCAGGTCAGAAATCTTTGCCTCCAAGGAGGAGGTAAGGAGGACATTATTAGCAGTCAGGTCCCTGTGGATGACTGGAGGTTGCCTTTCATGGAGATAGACCAGTCCACTTGCTACGTCTTCCAAGACAGAGCACTTGAGGGAGAGAGGGAGGCCTGGCATGTGCATCAGCAGGTCATCAAGGCTTGTGTCTAGGCGTTCCATCACAAGTAGAGGCAGTCGAGTCCCAGGAAGGAAGTACAGACCAAGGAACTGGGTGATGTTGGGGTGACGGAGGCTGGACATCAACTGGCACTCCTGCTCATACTTGCGTACAACATTGCCCACTCCAATATTCTCATCATCTACAAGTGTTTCATGGAGTTTCTTGCCAGCACACACAAGATGTCCGTATTTCACCTATGATTTAAATATTGATTAAAGACCTTGAAGTTGAAATCAACGGTGGATGAACTGACCTCTTTCACTGAACCATAAGAACCTGTTCCCAGTCTCCTACCAGTGGGAGTGACGCCATTCAGCATAAACTGCTGGAGGTAGTGATTATTCCTGAAGGCATCAGCTACATCAGTTTGTCCATACCGGTACCGGTAAGCCATTATCACAAGCTCGAGACACGCCCAGCCCAAATAACTAATGCGCATGCGCATATGGCATAAAATGCATACGGGTAGATATTTTCGAGGGATTAAAATTTCGTGAATACCAGTACCAAGCTAGATTATAAAAATTTCGAGGATAATATATCGCTCGCGTGTACGCGTGCGCGCAGTACATACAGTGCATGCACACGTACGTGGCGGGCGTCCGGATGAGATAGAACGGGCTGGTTCACGAGACTAGCGATCGTGAGCTGCTGGGAGGTCGAGGATGACCAGTTTTAGTTACCCTTCAATGATTAGTTGATTTCATATTTATAGGGAAGCTTCAGAACTTCTTTGACCGTTTCAGCTAGTACAGAAGACGATAGTAGCAGCTTGAAATACTTGTAGCCATCTGAGCAGGTCGAAGTACTCCATAATGACTAATGCGCATGCGCTAAATATCTATGCTATATCGTATAAGTGACCGCGAAAACCACGAAATTAAAATCCCTCGAAAATATGATACGGTATAAGGGTAGGGATGAAGGATGGAAATGGGATCAATCTTTGTTCTGTATATCCAGCCAACAATCCCTACATATACGTCGGGATAATAGTGTGTATATGTTGGCTGGATATACAGAACAAAGATTGATCCCATTTCCATCCTTCACCCCTACCCTTGTTTCCTTACTTTTTCGAGCAATGGTCACCCCTACATTTTTTTATATTTTTATTTCATGGAAATATTTTTTTCCCTTACTTGTTCCCGGTCTTTTTCCCCTCTCTTTTATGGTTTTAGCTATGTACAGAGTTCATTCTTCTATAGGGACATGTGAAAGAAGATTAGCTAGCTGAGTAATATAATAATTGGATATCAAATACATGCACATGCGTATTATCGAAAAAATGGCTTCCAATAATTAAGTTAGTCGAGTATTGTGCTCCGTAGTGTCTCCTACATCGACTAAGAGTCTGATTTGAGAATCTCTCATGTTCTTTGTGATTGGGTGATAGACCAGCTTGTGGGAGATAGTCGACACACTCAATGATTCCCACAACAGTACCAAGCTGACCTGTCTTGTCCAACAGGTATTGACAGGATTCTGCCACACCCTTCTTAGCTGCCAAATGGAGTCCTACAGTACATACACCAGAGACATCACATAGCTACAGCAAAGGTTAAGCATTGATACCTAATTGAAGTGAATTCAAAATGGTTAGCCTCGTACAGGGGAAAAAATAGGGCCTGTTATACACTGCTTGCACTCAAAATGGTATGATCTACTGATTTGGTTCCAAACACTTAGTTTGAAAATTTGGTTTCATGTACGTTTTGTGTGTACCTTAGGCTCTTATGACTTCTTATATTTAGCTTGATATATCTATTGTACCTTTAGCAAATCACCTTTTGTGTAAATTATTGGCCAACATGAACTGGTCAGTTAGTTAGCTAGCTAGTTTGAAGTTGCTACCTGTTATTCCCTCTGCCTCTGTCTTGGCATAAGGGTCAGCTCCAAGAGCAAGTGACAACACTGGATGTTATATACAGCACAGGAAGAAAAGGAATCAACTAAGGTCAAAGTGCACTGTGGATGTGCTAGTGATGCATAATTATATAGCTAATGTGTGTCTTCACTTTCATCCTGACATTCGATTGAGTCAATATTTCATCTGTGATAGATAATTTTCCAGAAATCGTTGAGTCAATGGCTAATCATGGCCAATCTAACGATTCCTGGAAAGTTGAATCAACATTAGCAATTCATCTATCACAGATGAAATATAGCTAGCTAATGCAAGACCTTAACACTATTCATGTTCAGTTGTCATGAGCACTGATCGCTGAATATTTGAGGATTCTGACATTCCATTAGTTCCTCAAGAGATCAGAAACATTGAAGGCCAGACCAAACCCATCAACTACATGCAGGCATTATACACATTCTCCTGAGGGTTTTGTGGTGAGCACTTATTAAGCCTTCTAGATACGTCAAACAATTAGCTAACTAGCTACATACCTTATATCAAAGAAATTATAGCTACATGGGTCTAGCACGAGTCTCAGACTAAGTGATAGCTAAATCAATTGATAGCTATGTTTAGGGATCGTAGCAAGAGCATGATGAAAAGACTGACCAGTGAAGGGGTGGAGCCTAGAGTGTCAAGGTCATCTACAGGAGCTCCCAGTTCCAACAGTTTGGAGAGGACAGTTGGGTTACCACTCACTACAATCGTCATACATCACATGAATGCACAGCGATATAATAATCACAACAGAACAAACACATACAAGCTACTGTAAGTGAGAGCCATGAATAATGTTATAGCAATCATTAGAAAATGTTTAGTCTACAGAGTGTCCATGATTGTGTGTATGAACACACATAGCTACATTGGTAGCTAATCATAAAGCTGATCTTCTAATATTATATGCAGCATTGAATGGCTATAATTAACTATTCTGGTGGGTAAGATTTTAACGCCAGTTCATTACTAGCTGGCTGGTTGGGTACTGTATGTACCTGCGGCCCAGTGGACTGGTCCTCTGTGGGAGGAATCTTTGGCATCCAGAGAACATCCAGAAGAGAGGAGGAGGAGGTCCACATTATGTGGAGGGGAGTACGACCGAGTCCATCCTATTATAGCAATACAAACACATGCAGCCATAGCCAACACTACAATCAATCCCCTTCCCTTACTTTATTGTTATCATTTACTTCTCTCTCTCTCTCTCTCTCTCTCTCTCTCTCTCTCTCTCTCTCTCTCTCTCTCTCTCTCTCTCTCTCTCTCTCTCTCTCTCTCTCTCTCTCTCTCTCTCTCTCTCTCTCTCTCTCTCTCTCTCTCTCTCTCTCTCTCTCTCTCTCTCTCTCTCTCTCTCTCTCTCTCTCTCTCTCTCTCTCTCTCTCTCTCTCTCTCTCTCTCTCTCTCTCTCTCTCTCTCTCTCTCTCTCTCTCTCTCTCTCTCTCTCTCTCTCTCTCTCTCTCTCTCTCTCTCTCTCTCTCTCTCTCTCTCTCTCTCTCTCTCTCTCTCTCTCTCTCTCTCTCTCTCTCTCTCTCTCTCTCTCTCTCTCTCTCTCTCTCTCTCTCTCTCTCTCTCTCTCTCTCTCTCTCTCTCTCTCTCTCTCTCTCTCTCTCTCTCTCTCTCTCTCTCTCTCTCTCTCTCTCTCTCTCTCTCTCTCTCTCTCTCTCTCTCTCTCTCTCTCTCTCTCTCTCTCTCTCTCTCTCTCTCTCTCTCTCTCTCTCTCTCTCTCTCTCTCTCTCTCTCTCTCTCTCTCTCTCTCTCTCTCTCTCCATGGATTAGACAATACTTATTTGGTTTCATAATAATTCTACAGTATAAATGCAATACAGACTGACTCGTCAAGTGTCTTGCTTAAGACCAATAAAGTTGGATCTCCTACCTGCTTCTATGATGGTGTGCATGAGGAGGGTCACACCCTCCTCTAAATCAGCTTGACAATGAGAGCCAGTTCCTCTTAGATCGTTGCTGACAGGATTTCATAGAGTGCTTGGACATCCCCAGATGCGCAGACTTGAACCAGCTCCATTGGAATAGCCTCACTGAATTAGATAGATAGCTAATATTTTCCTTTGCAAAATTATTTAGCTACCTGCTGGATTCAACTTGATAACATGTGACCTAAAAAGTTTATCATCAACTGCTGTCATGGCAACTTCATGAAGTGTATGAATATTCATAAGAACATGTAGCTACCAGTCTGAACATGAAGTTCATTATTCATAGTTCTTAAGCTCAAATTCATAGAGAGAGAGAGAGTAGCTAGCTAGCTAAAAGCAGTAAAAAATAATAATAAAAAAAAAAAATAAAAAAAAAATAATAATAGCTAATAATAATAATAATAATAATAATAATAATAATAATAATAATAATAATAATAATAATAATAATGATAATAATTATAATTATAATCTAGCTAGCTAGTTCAGTGTTCCTCAAGCATCTTGCTTGGCCATCATTTCCTCCGGCCACTAATATTTCCCCATCAGTAATTCTTTCACAGGTACAGTCATATCGTGGAGATGGTAAGTCTCCTACTTTCACCCATTCCCCAGTCTCAGGTCGGTAGTGGAGGATTGCAGTCACAGGTCGTCCATCTTTCACATCTCGCCCTCCTAGTGCAAGTAGAGACCCACCAATGGAGAGTGGAGTGGAGTAGTGAAGTCCTAGTCCAGATATTCTCTTCCATATCTGTGGGTCTTTTTCTTCTTTGGAGTTGACCTGAGAAATAAGAGCTGGCAGGGACACACTGTACACCACATCAGTATCAATACCATTATCCATGCCTCCCATGAAGTAACATAGGTCACCTACTACAGCAGTCCACATATGAGACATGGCTATTGGTGCCGGAGCTGTGGATACAGTGTGCCATTGCTTGCTGGTAGTGTTCAACTTCATGACGTTAACAGATGACAGCTTTAATATATCACTTTTCCCACCAATCACCACCAACCATTCCTGGTATGTAATGACAGAGAGAGAGTGACATGCTGTGGGCATATCTGGATAGGGGTGGATCCATTTCTTGCTGTCAGCTCTCCATAAGCCTAGTAATCTACTAGCACTAAAGTCAGATTGCCTACCACCAACAAGAACTAGCTGATTGTTGATTGCTGTCATTGCAAACAAACATGTTTTGTATCGTGCCAACTTGTCCCATTTTCCTGAGTCAATGTCATACTCCATCACTATGAAGTTATTGTCACTTATAACACTACTACCTCCTCCAATATACACCTTCCCCTGCACCACTACACTCTGTACATAACCACATATCCCAAAGGGCATATCAGGACCACGCCTCCAATTTGACTGGAGAGGGAATCCAAGTTTGAGTGGTTCCTATGATCATAATGAAATTATCAATGAAAACAGTTTGAATGTTAAGGTGTGCCTCACCTTTGACCCTAGCAGTTTCTGCCGGGACCTTTCCAGTTCCTCTGTTAATCTGCTGACCTCGGCCTGCAATTCCTCCCTCAGTCTAGCCTCCCTCTCCTCCATTTCTGCACGCAGGTTGGACAAGGACTCCTACAACACAACAGTCAATACATTATGCATTGCTACAGTACTAGCTATAGTTAATCATGTGACTCAGGCACAAAAAGTGGCTTATTGGCATTTTGAGATTTAAGATTCAATACGTAAGAGTTTGGTGGGTCTGAGCACAGCTGGGCTAACCTCTGCATGTTTAGATTTGACTTCTATTTCTTTCTGTAGTTGTCGGAGCTGCCTGTCCTTCACTTCTATATCTCCCTGCTGCTGTTGGAGCCATCCATCTTTAGCTTTCAAATTCCTCTGCAGTTGTTGGAGCTGCTGGTCCTTCATCTTTATATCTCCCTGAAGTTGTTGGAGCCATCCATCTTTAACTTTCATGTTCCTCTGTAGTTGTCGGAGCTGCCTGTCCTTCACCTCTATGTCTCCCTGCTGCTGTTGGAGCCGTTCATCTTTAGCTTTCATGTTCCTCTGTAGTTGTCGGAGCTGTCTGTCCTTCACCTCTATGTCTCCCTGCTGCTGTTGGAGTCGTCCATCTTTGGCTTCTATGTTCCTCTGTAGGTGTCGGAGCTGTCTGTCCTTCACCTCTATGTCTCCCTGCTGCTGTTGGAGTTGTCCATCTATGGCTTCTATGTTCCTCTGTAGTTGTTGGAGCTGTTTGTCCTTCACCTCTATGTCTCCCTGCTGCTGTTGGAGTTGTCCATCTATGGCTTCTATGTTCCTCTGTAGTTGTCGGAGTTGTCTGTCCTTCACCTCTATGTCTCCCTGCTGCTGTTGGAGTTGTCCATCTTTGGCTTCTATATTCCTCTGTAGTTGTTGGAGCTGTCTGTCCTTCAGTTGTAGTTGCCCCTGATACTCCCTGCTATCTGTCTGTGACTGCTCTCGACTGATCTACATTATCAATATAAATAGTTACTAGCTGCACTGAATATTAATACACTTACTTCCAGTTCTCTGACAAGCTCTTCCACTCGTCTCTCTGATACTTCAAACCTCTCCTAATAAAGAAATAACTTGATTATGGTAATAAAGTTGCTGAAGACAAATCAGTTACTTCTAACTGTGTGATCCTCTTGTCCTTCATCTTTATATCCTTGGCAAGTAACACTCTGTCAATGTCCAGCTTCACCAGATTCCCACCATACACTCCTTCCACTTCGACCTTTAACCTCTGCAGTTGATCAAGAACCTCGTCAGTGGCTGGCCTTCGTGATGGGGTATTGTGCAGACACTGCTTGACTAGCTGGACTAGGACAGGGTGAAGACAGTCAAAGTGTTTCTCTAGAAGCTCTATGTACTCTCCACGACGCTCCACCTCTGTACGACCCAACATACGTTCAGGGTTATCAGGGTCAGGGAATGTGGATGCTAGCAGGTTCCCAGGAAATACCTGAAATCATCATTTCATCTCATATCAAATGATATTGGCCCAAGTATGAAGCAGCAAGCTTTACCTGTGTTAGTGTGTACAGAATGAGATGTCCAAAAGAGAAGACGTCTAGGGATGGTCCATAGCGGTGAGTCTCATTTAAAGCTTCTGGAGGCATGTACACTAACGTCCCTGGCAAGCGTGAGAGTGTCCTTGCTACCTGACCAGGCCTCATGTCTGCTATACGTGAGTTACCCAGATCAGAAATCTTTGCTACCAAGGAGGAGGTCAGGAGGACATTATTGGTAGTCAGGTCCCTGTGGATGACTGGAGGTTGCCTCTTGTGGAGATAGACCAGTCCACTCGCTATGTCTTCCAAGACAGAGCATTTGAGGGAGAGAGGGAGGCCTGGCATGTTATCCAGCAGGTCATCAAGGCTGGTTTCCAGGCGTTCCATCACAAGTAGAGGCAGTCGAGTCTCAGGGAGGAAGTACAGACCAAGGAACTGGGTGATGTTGGGGTGACGGAGGCTGGACATCAATTGGCACTCCTGCTCATACTTGCGCACAACATTATCCACTCCAATATTCTCATCATCAAGAAGTGTTTCATGGAGCTTCTTGCCAGCACACACAAGGTGCCCATATTTCACCTATATTATTTTTGAGATCATCCAATGGTGTCATAGTCTGACTAGAAGACTGACCTCCTCCACTGAACCATAAGAACCTGTTCCAAGTCTCCTACCAGTGGGAGTGACGTCAGTCAGCATAAACTGCTGGAGGTGGCTGTTTCTCCAGAAAGCGTCAGCTACATCAGTTTGTCGATAAGCCATTGTAGAGATACGCCCACAAAAGTTCAAAGTTCAAAGTTCATTATCACTGACTGACCCAATAGTAGTGATACCGGTGTTACAGTGATATGTGTTTCCCGGTGGCGCGTGTTCCCCGAACGCATAACTCTAGGGATATCTGTTCGCCCACGCGAAATCAAACGTCACTCTCAAAACCTGCAGTGATATGTGTTCCCCACGTGCTAATTTTCGTTTGATGCTAGTGGCATGGAAGAAGAAAGATAGCTACTTGGGTTATATTGAGAAGCAAGAATATCTTCCTGGTTTTAACAGCAATCAGATAAGGGCAAGCAAGAGTTATCAGCTGATAGGTGATCAGCTGCACTACATTCTGATGGTTCTACTTTCCAAAGACTTATACTTTGAGGAAGAAATGAAGTAGACAGGGTCTTTATGGAATGTCATTCGACGGCATAGAGTACTATTTGGTAAAATAAAGGCTTGTTATTATTGGCCAAATTATTACATGAAGAGAAGGTTAGAGTAGCTTTAGTTATAGCTACGTAGCTAGTGATAATTCAATCATCACATACACTTGTGCACATGTTGATCTGAAGTTCAGCTGGCCATCATTAGAAGAGCTAGCTAGTAACAGACTATTTGCTGACAATTCTGCATGCAGGAGCCTATCATGCAATGTACATTTGGTCTTGCCAGATTTGGTCCATGGGAGCATACTCTGTTCATTCCATGGACAATATCTATGTAGCTACTAACTGCCCTCACAATGAAAATACTGCAATCATATATCATATTGGCCATTGCTAACATGCTGAAGTGATTTCGTGCTTGCACTTCGCCTTACAGTTTTACCCTCTCTATGGTTGTTACACTAATACAGGCCCGTAGGAAGCAAAATTTCAATGGTCAGGCCAGGATGTGGGTGTGGTCAAGTGAAATGGGTGTGGCTACACAATAATACTCACTAGGGCTGCATAAATTATGCTGGTGAACATTTTATAAGTAGAATTTGAGCAGTAACTGGCAACTTGCTGATTCCCTTTTGACATGCATGACATGCATGATGAATAACATGCACCAAGGGTGCATTGAGTCGCAAGATAGTGAGAGGGCCAATGCTCTATACATAACGGCAGGGATGGGAATATATTGGAATCTACGTTAGATTATTTACACACGTTCCGACCTTGGCTTCCATGTGAGTAACATATCTACATATCACTTGAAGGTAGCTAGTAGGCCTGTGGATTGGAAACAGTGGAATAGAATACAGTGCACAAGAGGAGACATGGTCATGTACTATGGATGTTTGCTGAGTAACATATCACTTGAAGGTAGCTAGTAGGCCCGTGGATTGGGAACAGTGGAATTGAATACTGGACTAGAATACTACCAATACTATTGAAGCTACTAGCTATTAGGCCCAGTTAACCTACAATTCATTCTTCAACGCTAACAAACATGCCAGTACCAACAATTATTTATTACTCCTCAAATCATGTATGACAACTATATAAGCGATTGTTATCACTGAAACCTTATATAGAACTTGTAAGATCATGCAGCTCTTGAGTATTGTATCTGTCATATGCTGAATCCCACATCCACATTCCATATTATTACCATATGGTCAGACTGATACTGTAGCTATAAACTATAATTCTCAAATATTACACAACACTTCTAGATATACTGTATGACGCCAGTATTATTTATCCGGGCCTACTAGCTACCTTTAAGTGATATGTAGATATGTATATATTTTCACTACTCAGCAAACATCCTCAGGGAACTATAGTAGTAACAGGTGATTAACACAATCACATCTCCTCTTGTATTGTACACTCCAACTCTTTGCGAAAAGCAATTTTTTCATGGTTATGTTTAACACAAAGCTGCTACATCCACCTTTAACTGCATCACACTGATAGATTCCTGCATCTTAATTGGTACAGTTATTGCTAGCAATCACAGATTTAATACCAATGCAATATAGAACATGCATATGGAAGCCGAGGTCGGAACGTGTGTTAATAATCGAAATCTCAGATTCCAGTATTCCGTTCCATTGATTCCACCAATCCTATTGGGAAAGAAATTGAGCTTGAGCCTGAAGCTTCTAGCACTAGCAGTAATATTATGTCTTTTGAGTATATCAAAGCTTGGTAGATATCAAAGCATTATGGGCATGCAGTGTGCTTGAAAATTTGAGAATATAGTTGAATGAGCCCTAATACTCACTTAGGGGTATCGGGTCGAAAGTTTAAAAGTGGTCAGGCCATGGCCTGACTGGCCTGACCGGTTGCTACGGGCCTGTAATAATAGACTATAGCTAGTGTCCCCACTAACAAGCTAACCTCTATTGGCTCAAGAGCCTGCACATTTTTCATTAGATACAGACTTGCTCATCACAGCTCATCATTTTTCCTAACCACAATCATGCCTTGTATATAAAAGACTGAGACATTCTTGGTCCTCCTATGCACGCATATCTCAGACTTCTATTATTATGTTTCCCCTCAGTTTAATGCAATCTGAATAATGTGACTGTGCATAAAATAGAACACATGACTTCTATTGTCAGTGATATAATTATATATGTTCCTCTCAGTTTAATGCAATCTGAATGAACTCTAGCTACGTAGTTGCCAACTTCAATGCAATCTGAATTGACTTGCATGAGATAAACACATATCACCGACTTCTATTGTCAGTGATATGTGTTTCCCCTCAATTTAATGCAATCTGAATGGACTGTTCATGAAATAAACACATATCACTGACTTCTATTGTCAGTGATATGTGTTTCCCCTCAATTTAATGCATACATGAGATAAACTTATGAAGAAAATCAGATTCGAACTAACACACAACTGCCTTCAAAGCAATCGCACTACCCTTATGCCACTTCTCCACTCCCCCTCGAAAGTTTACCAGAGGCCCACAATATCACCAGCAGATATCTATCACTCTATCCTTTCGTACGAAAGCTTAGTTCTATTTAAAGTTTCACTGTGACAATCAAATTGTAGATAGAAACCATAAACACATATCACTGACTTATTGTCAGTGATATGTGTTTCCCCTCAATTTAATGCAATCTGAATGGACTTGCATGAGATAAACACAAATCACTGACTTGTATTGTCAGTGATGACTTCTGTTGTCAGTGATATGTGTTTCCCCTCAATTTAATGCAATCTGAATGGATTTGCATGAGATAAACAATTATCACTGACTTCTATTGTCAGTGATATGTGCTTCCCCTCAGTTTAATGCAATCTGAATGGACTGTGCATGAGATAAACACATATCACTGACTTCTATATTGTCAGTGATATGTATTTCCCCTCATTGACTTAATTTAATGCAATAATCTGAATGGATTTGCATGAGATAAACACATATCACCGACTTCTATTGTCAGTGATATGTGTTTCCCCTCAATTTAATGCAATCTGAATGGACTTGCATGAAATAAACACATATCACCGACTTCTATTGTCAGTGATATGTGTTTCCCCTCAATGCAATCTGAATGGACTTGCATGAGATAAACACATATCACCGACTTCTATTGTCAGTGATATGTGTTTCCCCTCAAATTAATGCAATCTGAATGGACTGTGCATGAGATAAGCACATATCACTGACTCAGTTTACATAATGCACTCTGAATCATGCATGGGATATTAGCATGTATCTAGCTAGCTTACCATGATGTGAGAGATTATTATGGCGGAGTATAGTGGAAGGATCTGTCCAGAGTACATACTCTTTTTCCCCATCAAAGGGAGAGAGGAGGAAGTTTTCATCACAGTAGCCCAATGACATGGTATATATGCCCAGATCAGATATAGCTATTAGCTATAGAGTTATTATTGCTTGTTAATTGTTACCACATTAACAGACAGCTGAGGTGGACACTTACTTGAGGGGTATTCAGAGTGATGTTCAAAATAAGAAAACAATTACCAACCTGTATAGCTATATTGCAAGTTATGTGCTCTGGCCTGAAGTAGCTGCTATTGGTACAAAGCTAGCTATACGTAGCTATAATGCTTGAAATGATACTTTCTTTTAAATGCAGGCAATGATTCTCCTATAAGCAAAAGATTTGGACTCTGCTATAGCTAAAGATGCAAAAGAAATCAAGATTTGCAGCAGTTACTCAAACAGAACACAAAGAATAGCTATAGCTATATATAGTTAAATTAATGTATCACTATGACATCACTTTTTTTTGTAAACAATTTGGTGTACAACACCAGGACCATGCATTAACTAGCAATCAACTAGCATAGCATGGCCCTACACAAGAGATAGGGAAAACAGAACAATGGGGAAAAATCAACAACAAAAACGAAAACAATAACAAAAAAAAAACAACAAAAAAAAAAACAATGCACTATTTTGAAGATAGGGAGATGATACTATCTGGTACAGTGTCCCACGATTGTACCACACTCACAAAGACTGACACTTTGTGATAGTTTATTCGAACCAAATAGTTGGCAAGAGTTGACCTGTTGGAGGTTTGAATTGCTTGCAGAGGAAAATAGCTACCATGGGTGGTATAAGAGAATAGCCAGTCAAAATTCTTCAGCACAGACACAGCTTCTGACAACTCCTTATGGAGAGAGTATATAGCCCAATCCAACTCCTCACACACAGTGTTGTGCAATCTGGAGCATCCCCTGTGGTCAAGCTACTGCTATAACAAGCTCGTTATAACTGAATAGCTTCATATGCTTTGTTATAGCAAACTATTATACAGTGGAACCTCTCTAAAATGGACCAAGCATTTTGTCTGTAGTTTAGCTATAGCTACAATTAAGGGATTATATCTACTGCATGCCACCCCTGAATTGCAGATTACCTCCACCACACATGTACAAAGACCACACACCATTAGTAGCTATCAGATTATGGCATAGCTAATCCCGGCAGGCGAGGGAACAATTTACCCTGGGGAACATCTATCCCTGAGCGCTTTCAAAAAAACGAAATCCAGTGTTATGCGTTCGGGAGAACAGATATCCCTAGAGTTATGCGTTCGGGGAACACGCGCCACTGGGAAACACATATCACTATAACACCGGGCTATTCTTAAAAATACTATGAAATTATAAATTCATTTCTTAAAAAGCTAATAGTACTGCAATCTGTATCTTAGGATCTGATTTTCTTCAAACAGAGTTCATATGGAAGAGTATGAAAGTGAGTAGGGTAAAGCGGGGTAATTCCGGTCGCGGTGCAATTCCGGTCACGCGGAGAAAGAACAGTCTAATCGCCAGCGTACATTTACAATACTTTTTGTATTACATGATGACGTCATAATTTTTGAGAAAATGGCCGCTGAGGTACATCTCTTGAGCTCGGCTTTTCATCAGACTAGAAACCTTATAGGTTGTAGGTTTATTCTCAACAGATGGTGATAGGCTTATTCTACCTTACCATCTGCTATGTAAGTAAACAGTAACTATTTTTAGCATAGAATAGCCATGGTGGTTGAGAGTCATGGAAGTTTAGATGGCTTTTAAGGGCCCTTCAGAGAGATGAACAGAAGTTATCTTACTACAAACATATAGTCAGTATGTATTCTAACATGTATGTCCATACTTTAGGTTGATACTTACATTTTACAGCAAATGGCCCATGGTTGTATATATAAGTGTATGTTTAATATAATCATAGCAGTGTTAGAATCATTCTCAAGTTAGAATTTTTCATCTGTCTCAAATAATTTTCATGTCTACTTTGATAGGGTAGACTGTTCATTACTGATCTGGCTCAAATAAGGGTTGATATGTCGGGTGATGGGCAATATTTAGAGTACTGTTCTCTGTGTTGGATCTGATACACATTCACTCCCTATGAGCTTGCAAGTTGCAAGGTACTGTAAACCTGAATGTAGTGTTCCTTGAAAGTGTGTTTACTATGTTATTCACAGTGAACGCCACCAGTTATTTCCCTGTTAGAAGGTGTGGCTATGTTAGTATGCCTGTAGACCCTGTTTTGCATTGCAGTTTAATATACCAGTAGTTACTGGTTTGGGCCTTCGGTCCTGGGTGAAAATTTACATTTCCTGCTACTCGGTTATAGCAAGCTTGACATTGGGTCCAAAATTAACATTTGTTCCATATTCTCTGGATGTATACTGCACGCTCTCCTTATGACACAAATGTAGCAGGGGCCACGTTTACTCTGATGTACTTTACTTGTCATTGATCACTGCAGGCACTGAAGAAGAAACAAAGCTGTCAAGACTGTAGTCATTATAGTGTGTATTGTGATTTATTTGTGGCAAAGATGTGGTGTCATTTATACTGTGTTATTATGTTTGAACAGAAATGATTGTTGGATATATACATGCAGTAAGTATTCCTCTATAGAATGTTCCTGGTATCAAAATGAAATAACTTGTTTACAGGAAATGGCCCTATAATCCAACAATACACTTGAAATTGAGACATGGCTTGATAACTCTCTAGTGGTAATAGCTACGTGTACCAAATTTACACTAAAGGTCATCTGTGCCGGCTTAAAACTGCCGCCCAAGTCTTGTTGATTTATGTTGACAGAATCCAGAGATACAAGGTCATAAAAAATTTCCTAGTATCCCAGTGTCCGTATATTCCGCGTGATGAGCATGTAAATGAAATTGTATTGCGTAAATACAACCGGATGCACGCTGGCGATTAGACTGAGAATGTCAGTATCTACAGAGTTTTTGCACCAAATCAATTTTTTTTCCTGCTACAGGTAGCTAGTTCACTTGACTACATTTGGGTAGAATGATTAGCATATACCTTGTTTCCTGTTGGCAGAGGAGCACTTGTTATTCTGTCACGTTTGACATGATCACGGTAGGCCTGTTAGTCAAAACTTCAGAATTTTGTATATAGCTACTGAGATAAGGTAAGCAGGCAGCTCATAACTGTGAGACTATTAACTACATTTATACTGAAAGTAACTACACTTTAGTTTGCAGCTAAAGATCAGACACAGAGGAAATATCGCCACTAGTTTACAGCTTACAGGACCTAGTATCTAGACTATTCTCGAGCCAGACCCCTTACCGATTGTGTGTGAAAAAACATTTTGTAAGTATTAAGTTTTAACCTTTATCTGGAACTGCCAGAGAAGTAACCCTCAAGGTTCTGGGCAAGGAGGAGAGGAATTGACCATGCTATTACAGTATCCAGACATTATTATTGAATTCATCATCTTTTTCAATCTAAATCACTGCAAATGGTTGATAGAACTTAGTTACAACTGTCTCCAGGTCCATGTTGCATCTAAACAGGTGCAAATAATTATAATACAACTTCATAAATCTTTTATACAGCTTTAACTGCAAAATAGATGAGCCGACTGGAATTACCCCATGAATTTGATTTTATCAATTTATTAGCTGCACACTTTAAATTATTTTTAATTCTACATTATTTCAACCTGCACTCTATCTTTTTGGAGCATAAACTGTACTAATGTGGTGCTGTCTGGGAAAAAAAATTCGAAGCTCATCCTTGCTTAACTTCTGCGTTTCGAGGGACTTAACATAGCAGTCATAAAGAGTGACCGGAATTACCCCGTTTTACCCTATAGAACTAAGGGTAAAAAAAAAAAAAAAAAAGGCCATGTAGTCTGGACTACACCATACTAGTAGAAACTGTTGTACAATCGTTGTTAATTTGTCCTAGAGTCTGTCCCTGTTCTGAATGTACACAACATGGAACTTGAGTAGGCCTACCCTCCCCATCTAAAATGTGTTATTGGTTGCTCATTTCAAATTTACTGTATTACGGCTTTGCTATATTTTAGACTTTGTGGCATTAAACCTGCAATTTCTGCTTCCAAGCTTTGCAGTGGACAGTGATTGATGTTCAAAGTCATGTACAGTTATTAAGGAATTCAGACTGCAGCATTAATCAACTATGAATCCACAGCCAGAACTGATTTGTGTTGTTCAGAGATTGATTCAGAATTCAAACCTTTTTCACAACTTTTATTTTACATTAAAATGTGTACTATGGGGGTGAGGCTATTCACCTGAGGCAGCACAGATTCAAATTTAGCGGGAAAGGGTTGAGGTCGTGAACTTTGACCTATCAGTTATATAAGTTGAATGCCTTATCCTTCTTGCGCGCCTTCTTTTCCGCTTGATGCAAGAAGTTATCCAAGGTACCAGAATCAGTTTTTGATGAAGTTTCCAAAAAATATGGTTTCATGACCTATTCAAGCGTTATATCATAAGAAAATCGAAATTTAAATATGTTTTTGAACATCAAATCTAATTTTAGCACTATATCTAAAAGAAACTGTCACAGTTAGATTCTCTAGAATATTAGGATTCTGTTGATATGCTTTTTTTCTTGGATCTGGACCTTCGCAGCCAGGTTATATCTTGGTACATGGTGCCGTCCTGCAGTATTATCTATTTAAAAATTGACCCCGCCCACCTTAGCATCCGGTATCACTATGGATACAACAAAAAAAAAAGAGTATAATGTCACTAAAGGGATGACATCTTGAGAGCGGCAAAAACTGAGATATGAAGACCTCAGACCAGCAGTATTCTGGAACTGTGTTAAGCTCCATTGGCCACTCTTCTTGGTCAGGGGAGGGATGGGAAATACACACACACACACACACAGAGCATCAACATTCTCATGTCACTTGAGCAGAAGTTAACCATGATTTTCAGGTTGGAGGGATCCTGAAGGTCACACCAGACATCGACCCGAAGAACTCAGAATGCGAGAGGTCCAGTCGTTATATGGCAGCCCACAGAAGGTAAGCCATAACTATTCACAACCTCATTTTCACCCACAGCAGGTTTGTCTAATAGCCTTGACCTCTCTCTGGACAACTCCACACCTCAACCCATAGGTCTAAACTGCTTGACTACGGTAGACCTCAGTCACTGCTCACAACTCTTCTCCATTTCAGAGGAGACTTCCTCTCGTCATTCATGCGAGTCTTATTGTGATTCTCGAGGAGGAGGCCTCCTCTCATCTCGTGCCTTTTTCTCTTCTCTCGAGGAGGAGACCTCCTCACGTCTCAGCTGACACTAGGTGCATGCGCAGATGGAAAATCGAATCTCCATAATTGGTGATTAGTTAAAAAAAAAAAGAAAGGATTTAGAATGGATGCACTTTTGTTTGAAATGCACTGCTACTAAATTGATATCTAGGAGCTGTTACTTTTCTTAATGATGACTCAATGACATGTCACATATGTGCTATTAGCCTCTTTTCCTTCCCCCTCCCCCTTCTGACAGCCCTGGGGACGAGGCTAATGTGCTGTCTGCTGTCCATGGGATATACTGCATCCAATCATCACAAGAGAGTGCTTGCTCTCCAAATCCTGGATCCACCTATAACAGCAGAGAAAGAGAGATCATTAGTGGTAGCTATAAGGGGTTCCACTCCTAGTTATAATTATGACATTAAATATTCCCGCTTTAATTGTACATTAGCCAGCCCATTATGTTTTAATGAAGCCATACAAATCTTCTGTCAGTCTCAAATTAGACTAAGAGTGTGATTTGAGAATCTCTCACGCTCTTTGCTGGTGGTTGGAGTGATTGGGTGATAGACTGGGCCAGCTTGTAGGAGATAGTAGACACACCCACTTTGTCCACAACAGTACCAAGCTGACCCCCCATCTTATCCAACAGGAACTGACCACACCCCTCTTAGCAGCCAAATGGAGTCCTACAGTATGTATACCACAGACATCACATAGCTACACTGCAAAAACAGAATTGTTATTTTAATAAACATAACTGGTTTGTTTCATAAGCTAATTTTATGAGAACTAGTTCTATTGAATTTTTATCATGTTAGCTGAGAAAAATAAGCAAAGACTAATCATCGTTGAAACAACCAAACAGTTTGTCAAAAATTTTGACAGATTTCAAATGATTAACCTCACCTAACTAAGTAGGTTTATTAAAATAACAATTTCGTTGTTGCAGTTGACAGCAAAGGTTAAGCCTACGAAATTCAAAATGGTATGCTCAAAGCCAGGCTTCATGTAGCTACATGTATGTAGCTTAGGCCACTATTTATAGAATCCTAGTTTCCTGTCCAAGAAGACATCTACAACAAGTGCTGCGGGTGGGAGGTTAGCTATTATAATTATTCTATTATTGATTCGTTGTTTGTCTCAAAGGTCCTGTCTTCATCATTCACCACGGGCTTTCCCAAAAAGACCTGTATGTGAAGCCAAACGTGCACGCTCTACTGTGCACATGAGCAGTGGCATGCAGTAGTAATATTTTTGATGCGGTAACATTTTCAATATGCGGGTGGTGGACAGGAAACAATCATTCTAATAGTGGCCTTAGGCTCTTACGACTTTGCTTGATATGTATATTGTAGCTTTAGCAAAATTTTGTGTAAATTATTGGCCAGCATGAACTGGCCAGTTAGTTAGTTAGCTAGCGTGAAGTTACTACCTGTTCTTGTTTGCTGACCCTAGAGGGTCTGGATTTTGGGTTGTCATCTGATTGTTCTCAAGCCAATTAATATCAGCAGAAGTCATACACATGAAACAAAACTTTTGCAATCATTAAACAATTATGATCAACATTAAGCCTTCCGGATCAACAAAAGCAAATTATGATTGGGTGCATGGGTTTAGCAAGTCCACGAGTCTCAGACTAGGTGATGCTATGATGCACTGATTTTTGGCTAAGTTGTAGGGACAATAGCTAATTATATGTAGCTATGGACGTAAGAGTGTGATGAAATGACTGACCAGGTTCATTTGATTGTTGACAGGCATAGTGAAGGGGGGTGGAGCCTAGAGTGTGGAGCTCCCAGTTCCAACAGTTTGGAGAGGACAGTTGGATTACCACTCACTGAAATCATACAATGTCATACATGAGAACAAACACATAATTACAAGCTACTGTATGTGAGAGAATGTTATAGCAATCATTAGAAAATGTTTAGTCAACAAAACATATTCACAATTGTGTGTATGAAATCTGCACACACATACATAAAACATCATTGAGCTATTAAAAAGAGCTATATATTTCTGTAATTCAGCATTCAACAGGGGCGGCACAACCACTTGAAACGTGGTACGGCTCCCCTAAATATGATCATTTCTGGCCTAATTTTGAGCATTATAAGTTTTCAAAAATGTCACATCTGTTATCTTTATGTGAAGGAAATTCTCTCGTAGCTTCAGTGTAAAGCATGATCTAGCCTCTCCTGTTTCATTGTGGTGCATAAATCCACTGTAGAACTGGTACGGCTCTGCCTGACCAGTTATAAAAGTGGTACGGCAAAAGCCGTACCAGCAGCACCTGTTGTGCCGCCCCTGTTCAACCTGTGCAGCTATAATTAGTTTGGTGGGTAAGATTTTACACACTATTCATTACTAGCTGGCTGGTTGGGTACTGTATGTACCTGCGGCCCAGTGGACCAGTCCTCTGTGGGAGGAGTCTTTGGCATCCTGAGAGCATCCAGAAGAGAGGAGGAGGTCCAAGCTCTCGACTGTGCCAGACATTGCACATGTGTGGAGGGGAGTACGACCAAGTCCATCCTATTATAGAAATGCCCTTACTTTATTGCTATCATGCATTTAGCTACTCATTTCCATATCTCCCACGCCACATCTCTGTTCTCCCCCACCCTCGGCTCCCTCTCTCTTCCTCCTCTACCTTGATATCTAGGAGCTGTTTGTTTTTCTTGATGATGAGTTGGACACATTCATGTACTATCTGGGAAGAGCTTTCTGCTGCATAGTGTACATAGAGAGTGCTTGCTCCAAATATCACATCCACCTGATAACAGCAGGCATGAGAGGAGTGAGACCACGTTCATCCTGGATATCAAGCATGTCTTCTCCGCCCACTCATCTGATGATGGCCTCCAGGGCATCCTCCCCCTCCACAATACAAGCAAGCTGTAGAGGAGTCAGATCACGCCCATCCACAGTGTCCAGTAACCCACCACAGCCAATCCAAGATTCCTGTTATTCAACTCAGTGGCAATATGGAGTGCTGTTCTCCCTGTACCCACGTCAGCTTGATTCACATCAGCCCCCGCCTCCACAAGGAGTTGACATGCCTCTGCGTTCCCCCGTTGGACCACATGGAGGAGGGGGAGGAGGAAGTGGGGGTGAGGGATGTGGAGATTTCCATGGGGAGGATCTGGAGGGAAACAGCAAGGCAAGTGGTGGCAGACTCTTGCAGGATAAGGTGGAAGGGAGAAATACCAGAGAAGTCAGGACAGGACATGTCACAACCTGCATCCAGTGCAGTCAGAAAGTATAGATAGCTAATAGATAGCTAGTCAGATATATTAATTGAATGATTGATCACTAGATCCTGCCAAAAGATTCATTTAAGTCCCAGCTATATTTTCCCAGCCAGTTAGTTTGAGATTTGTCACTGCTCTCTTCTGACCTGCTTGTATGAGTAGAGTTAATATGTCGTCCCTGTGGTAATACACTGCCCAGTGACTGGCTGTCCTGCCATGAGTAGTGTCAGCAGTCTCAAGATCACCCCCTCCCTGGATCAGCAAACTGCAGCACTCAACATGGCGACCATTCAGACTAGGATCCAAAGAACCTGCACGTCAGTCAATAATAACACATACAACAACTACGTGATTACGTGTATATACAACGAGTGTCCGATTGACAACCAGTATGCAGTCTTATAGCTATATTGGTCCAGCAGTTATCAGGGATTCCAGCCCCATAGGGTTCCAGTCACAAACATTGGCTATTAGGAAAGAAGCAAAACCTCTCTCTCTCTCTCTCTCAGATAAAGTATCTTGCTTTTCAGACTAATAAAGTTGGATCTCCTACCTGCTCCTATGATGGTGTGCATGAGGAGGGTCACACCCCCTTCTGTAGTCAGGTTGACCATGAGTGCCAGCTCCTCTTGGGATTGTTGCTGACTCAGGATTTCATAGAGTGCTTGGACATCCCCAGATGTGCAGGCTTGAACCAGCTCCATTGGAACAGCCTCACTGATAGCAAAACTTGTTACCTGCTGGATTCACAGATCCACAGCTTGATAGCTAACATGTGACCTAAAAGTTTATTACCTGCTGTCATGGCAACTTCTTAATGAAGTGTATGCATTATTCATAAGCTTATAAGCAGCATGTGCATGCAGTTCATTATTCATAGTCTCAAACTCATAAGAGAATAGTAATAGTAGTAGTAGAAAACAAAAAAAGAAAAGGAAATAATTACAATAACCTAGCTAGATCAGTGCTCTTAAAGCCATCACTTCCTCCAGCCACTAATATTTCTCCATCAGTAATTCTTGCACAGGTGCAGTTATATCGTGGGGATGGTAAGTCTCCTACTTTCGCCCACTCCCCAGTCTCAGGTTGGTAGTGGAGGATTGCAGTCACAGGTCGTCTATCTTTCTTATCTTGCCCTCCTAGTGCAAGCAGAGACCCACCAATGGAGAGTGGAGTGGAGCAGTAAAGTCCTAGTCCAGATATTCTCTTCCATATCTGTGGGTCTTTTTCTCCTTTGGAGTTGACCTGAGAAATGAGAGCTGGCAGGGACACACTGTACACCACATCAGTATCACCATCATTGTCCAAGCCTCCCATAAAGTAACATATGTCACCTACTACAGCAGTCCACATGCATACCATGGGTATTGGTGCAGGAGCTGTGGATACAGTGTGCCATTGCTTGCTGATAGTGTTCATGACATGAACAGATGACAGCTTGAATATACCACTTTTCCCACCAACCACCACAAGCCATTCCTTGTAAGTAATGACAGAGGGAGAGAAACATGCTGTGGGCATATCTGGATAGGGGTGGATCCATTTCTTGCTGTCAGCTCTCCATATGCCTAGTAGTCTACTACAACTGTTAGATTGCAAACCACCAATAAGAACTAGCTGATTGTTGATTGCTGTCATTGCAAACAAACGTGTTTTGTATCGTGCCAACTTGTCCCATTTTCCTGAATCAATGTCATACTCCATCACTATGAAGTTCCTCTCAATCTCACTTAAAACACCACTTATACCTCCTCCAACGTACATCTTCCCTTGCACCACCACTGACTGTAAATAACCACTCATCTCAAAGGGCATATCAGGACCACGCCTCCAATTCAACTGGATTTCAAGTTTGAGAGGTTCCTATGATCATAATGAAATTATCAGTGAAAACAGTTTCAATGTTAAGGTGTGCCTCACCTTTGTTGACCCTAGCAGTTTCTGAGACCTTTTCGGTTCCTCTGTTAATCTGCTGACCTTGGCTTGCAATTCCTCCCTCAGTCTAGCCTCCCTCTCTGCACGCAAGTTGGACAAGGACTCCTACAGCACAACAGTCAATACATTATGTATTGCTACAGTACCAGCTATAGTTAATCATGTGACTCAGGCACAAAAAGTAATTCCTTATTGGCAATTTGAGATATAAGATTTAATACGTTCAAAAAGAAAGAGTTTGGTGGGTCTGAGCCGTGGCTAACCTCTGCATGTTTAGATTTGACTTCTATTTCTCTCTGTAGTTGTCGGAGCTGTCTGTCCTTCACCTCTATGTCTCCCTGCTGCTGTTGGAGCTGTCTGTCCTTCACCTCTATGTCTCCTTGCTGCTGTCGGAGCTGTCTGTCCTTCACCTCTATGTCTCCCCGCTGCTGTTGGAGCTGTCCATCTTTAGCTTCTATGTTCCTTTGCAGTTGTCGGAGCTGCCCATCCTTCAATTGTAGTTGCTCCTCATACTCCCTGCCATCTCTCTGTAACTGCTCTCGACTGATCTACATTATCAGTTACTAGCTGCACTGAATATTAATACACTTACTTCCAGTTCTCTGACAAGCTCTTCCACTCGTCTCTCTGATACTTCAAACCTCTCCTAATAGAGAAATAACAAATAACTTACTAATGAAATTGCTGAAGGCAAATCAGTTACTTCTAACTGTGTGATCCTCTTGTCTTTCATTTTTATATCCTTGGCAAGTAACACTCTGCCAATGTCCAGCTTCACCAGATTCCCACCATACACTCCCTCCACCTCAACCTTCAACCTCTGCAGTTGATTCAGAACCTCGTCAGTGGCTGGCCTTCGTGAAGGGGTGTTGTGCAGACACTGCTTGACTAGCTGGACTAGGGCAGGATGGTGATTGCCAATCTCTTTCTCCAACAGCTCAATGTACTCTCCACGACGCTCCACCTCTGTACGACCCAACATACGCTCAGGGTCATCTGGGTTAGGGAATGATGGTGCCAGTAGGTTCCCAGGAAATACCTGAAATCATCATTTCATCTCATATAAAATGACATTGGCCCAAGTATGAAGTAGCAAGCTTTACCTGTGTCAGTGTGTACAGAATCAGATGTCCAAAAGAAAAGATGTCTAGGGATGGTCCATAGCGATGAATCTCATTCAGAGCTTCTGGAGGCATGTACACTAGTGTCCCTGGCAAGCGTGAGAGTGTTCTGGCCAACTGACCAGGCCTCATGTCTGCTATACGTGAGTTACCCAGGTCAGAAATCTTCGCTACCAAGGAGGAGGTCAGGAGGACATTATTGGTTGTCAGGTCCCTGTGGATGACTGGAGGTTGCCTTTCATGGAGATAGACCAGTCCACTCGCTACGTCTTCCAAGACAGAGCACTTGAGGGAGAGAGGGAGGCCTGGCATGTGCTCCAGCAGGTCATCTAGGCTGGTCTCCAGGCGTTCCATCACAAGTAGAGGCAGTCTAGTTCCAGGGAGGAAGCAGAGGCCAAGGAACTGGGTGATGTTGGGGTGACGGAGGCTGGACATCAACTGGCACTCTTGCTCATACTTGCGTACGACATTGCCTACTCCAATATTCTCATCATCTACAAGTGCTTCGTGGAGCTTCTTGCTAGCACACACGAGGTGTCCGTATTTCACCTATGATTTAAATAGCTATTGATGAATACAAACGGTGGATGTCATTGTTTTAGCTACCTCCTCCACTGAACCATAAGAACCTGTTCCCAGTCTCCTACCAGTGGGAGTGACGCCAGTCAGCATAAATTGCTGGAGGTGGCTATTATTTCTGAAGGCACCAGCTACATCTGTTTGTCGAAAAGCCATGGCGGACACACCATACCTATGTGCTGAGACACACCATAGATATAAGAGGTTTTACGGGATTGGAAACGCCCAATGAACTGCACAACCGAGGCGCGTTGACAGATGCGCACGCGCATGCAGCATTAATTATATTAATGGCCGTGAAAGGAGATCAATATTCACTCCTTTCAAGGCAGTTAAAGTGATGTTCTGCCCCTACAGCTCATAGAATAGTACAAGTAAGCTAAGGGGAAGGTATTGAAGAAGTGAAGAGTCAGAGAGTTGAAGTTGGAGAGTCTGAGGAAGGAAGTTATTAATTATTCATAACTTTTTTCCTTGTAATTATAACTATGAGTACCTATCATTGCTCATTATACACTAATTTTATGTGATTGATTTGAAAGAAAGGCCAGAATGACTTTTGGCATTAAAATTAGACATAAATTCATCATTATTATAGCTAGATAATTTTGCCCCAAAGTTATCCGCCAGTTTCTGCTCAGTTCTCCCTCATCAGCATTATTGCAATACTTCCAGCTTTTGGCTGTTGGGTTTTGACACCATCCACCTCAAGAATTCGGCTCAGTCAGCTGTCCTGTGGACCCTATGGATATTAGGGGGGAAATATAGTAAGCTTGCCATCTCCATAGGATGACTATTGTATAGAAAACGAATGCACCAATTCCATTTACTGTTCTATCCTTTCCCTGAAATAACTAATACAGTTGCAATATTGTTAATCTATTTCTTGGGAGAGGGATTACAGTTTTAACACCACTTGCAAATGCTAGAGACAATATATGTCAGCTTATACAAAAACTAACATTACTATTCCATGTAGCTAAAGTTTACATGCCTTTTGATCAGAAAATGGGCAACAGCAATTGATTCTATCAAGCGTGAGAGGGATTATAGTCCCATTAACCACTACAGTAGTATTTGTAGGATTAAACTTGAAAATCTGAGCTAAAATTTATTTCATACAATAAATCTATGCCCTAGTGTATTATAGTATCATTGGCATAAGTCTTACCTCATGGATCTTGTCAGAACAGCAACTTTGACAAAAGTGCTATGTCATTCAGCTGTCAACGCGCCTCGGTTGTTAGTTGCTAACGAGAGCACGTGATCCGTTTCCAATCCCGTAAACCTCTTATATCTATGGACACACCCACAAAATAATTCGACACTAGGCGCATGCGCGTTGTATATAAAAATAGAGCTATACATAGCAGTACTGAAAAATTGATTATAATCTAGCTAGTTTGGTGTCCTTGAAAAACGTTTGACCATCTCTTCCTCCAGCCACTAATATTTCCCCATCAGTAATTTTGGCACAAGTGAAGGCACATTGTGGGGATGGTAAGTCTCCTACTTTGACCCACTCCCCAGTCTCAGGTCGGTAGTGGAGGATTGCAGTCATAAGTTGTCTATCTTTGATGTCTCGTCCTCCTAGTGCAAGCAGAGCACCACCAATGGAGAGTGGAGTGGAGTAGTGAAGTCCTAGTCCAGATATTCTCTTCCATATCTGAAGGTCTTTTTCTCTTTTGGAGTTGACCAGAGCTGGAAGGGACACACTGTACACCATATCAGTACCACTACCATTATCCCAGCCTCCCATGAAGTAACATAGGTCACCTACCACAGCAGTCCACATATGAGACATGGCTATTGGTGCAGGAGCTGTGGATACAGTGTGCCATTGCTTGCTGGTAGTGTTCATGACATGAACAGATGACTGGTAGAATATACCACTTACTCCACCCACCACCACCAACCATTCCTTGTAAGTAACGACAGAAGGAGAGGTACATGCTGTGGGCATATCTGGATAGGGGTGAATCCATTTCTTGCTGTCAGCTCTCCATATGCCCAGTAGTTTACTATAACTACGGTCAGATTGCACACCACCAACAAGAACTAGCTGATTGTTGATTGCTGTCATTGCAAACAAACGTGTCTTGTACTTTGCCAACTTGTCCCACTTTTCTAAGTCCATGTCATACTCCATCACTATGTAGTTAAGCTTATTAACGGAACTGGAAACTCCTCCCCCAATGTACACTGTCCTCTGCACCACCACAGACTGCAAATAACCTCCCATCTCAAAGGGCATATCAGGACCACTCCTCCAATTCAACTGGAGAGGGAATTCAAGCTTGAGAGGTTCCTATCATCATAGCAAAAATTGAGCTATCAGTTACTGTAGCATTATAATATTTGAGTCAAGGTGTGTCTCACCTTTGACCCTAGCAGTTCCTGGGACCTTTTCAGTTCCTCTGTTAATCTGCTAACCTCGGCTTGCAATTCCTCCCTCAGTCTAGCCTCCCTCTCTGCACGCAAGTTGGACAAGGACTCCTACAGAGCAGTACATTTGTACATGTGACTAGCTGCTTGTCTATCAGGGGAAAAGTGCAATTGAGTAATGTAGCTATACGTGTTGGGTTAGCTACTATGACTAACTTTTGTATGTTCAGATTTGGCTTGAACTCCTACTTTCCTGAATCCTTCTATTTCTTTCTGCAGTTGTTGGAGCTGCTGGTCTTTCATCTTTATCTCTCCCTGAAGTTGTTGGAGCTGTTCATCCTTCAGTTGTAGTTGCCCCTGATACTCCCTGCTATCTCTCTGTAACTGCTCTCGACTGATCTACATTATCAATATAAATAGTTACTAGCTACACTGAATATTAATACACTTACTTCCAGTTCTCTGACAAGCTCTTCCACTCGTCTCTCTGATACTTCAAACCTCTCCTAATAAAGAAAGGAATAACTTAATTATAGTAATAAAATTGTCGAAGGCAAATTAGTTACTTCTAACTGTGTGATCCTCTTGTCCTTCATCTTTATATCCTTGGCAAGTAACACTCTATTAATGTCAAGTTTCACTAGATCTCCACCATACACTCCTTGAACCTCAATCTTCAACTTCTGCAGTTGATTCAGAACCTCGTCAGTGGCTGGCCTTCGTGAGGGGGTGTTGTGCAGACACTGCTTGACTAACTGGACTAGGGCAGGATGGTGATTGCCAATCTCTTTCTCCAACATCTCAATGTATTCTCCACGACGCTCCACCTCTGTACGACCTAGCACACGCTCAGGGTCATCTGGGTCGGGGAATGCAGATGTCAGCAGGTTCCCAGGAAACACCTGAAATCATCATTTCATCTCATATAAAATGACATTGGCCCAAGTATGAAGTAGCAAGCTTTACCTGTGTCAGTGTGTACAGAATCAGATGTCCAAAAGAGAAGATATCGAGGGATGGTCCATAGCGGTGAGTCTCATTTAAAGCTTCTGGAGGCATGTACACTAGCGTCCCTGGCAAGCGTGAGAGGGTCCTAGCCAACTGACCAGGCCTCATGTCTGCTATACGCGAGTTACCCAGGTCAGAAATCTTTGCTACCAAGGAGGAAGTCAGGAGGACATTATTTGTTGTCAGGTCCCTGTGGATGACTGGAGGTTGCCTCTTATGAAGATAGACCAGTCCACTTGCTACATCTTCCAAGACAGAGCACTTGAGGGAGAGAGGAAGGCCTGGCATATGCTCCAGCAGGTCGTCCAGGCTGGTTTCCAGGCGTTCCATCACAAGTAGAGGCAGTCGAGTCCCTGGGAGGAAGCAAAGACCAAGGAACTGGGTGATGTTGGGGTGACGGAGGCTGGACATCAACTGGCACTCCTGTTCATACTTGCGCACAACATTATCCACTCCGATATTCTCATCATCTAGAAGTGCTTCATGGAGCTTCTTGCCAGCACACACAAGGTGCCCATATTTCACCTATATTATTTTTTGAGATCATCCAATGGTGTCATACTCTGACTAGAAGACTGACCTCCTCCACTGAACCATAAGAACCTGTTCCAAGTCTCCTACCAGTGGGAGTGACGTCAGTCAGTATAAACTGCTGGAGGTGGCTGTTTCTCCTGAAGGCATCAGCTATATCAGGTCTACGTCTGAAAAAGGCCATTGTTAAGTGCGTGCACGTGATCACTTGGCGCATGCGCACCATGAAATCAGCCCTGGTTTATGGTAAGGATGTGGTAGCCCACTAAAGCCTTAATGATAGAGAACCATTGAAGGTGCTACGATAAAATGCAGGATTGTGCTTGACATGTCGAGGTCAATGAAGGGCATATATTTTGGACTCATTTCTTGTGGAAAGACTGTACTCTGTGACCACCGGATTGCTGCTGATGGGAATTTCAAATCCACTTGTCAGTTGATCCTGAGCCTGGTGTCAAGAGAGACAAGTAAAATAAGTTACAAAATTTCTGATCAGTATGTTTTTCATGTGTATGTGTCAGAGAGTCTCACATACCTATGTGTAACTGGTGAGATCTTTGATAGGAATATTGCATTCAACTGTCTGTTTGAATTGGAACGTCGACTGATTTCAGAGGGTCTCCAGGAAAGGGCCCAAAGAGCAGGACCATACACTCTACGTAGTTCTTTTGAGTCTATAATGAAAGACGTTCTTTCTGAGTACTCATCCAGTGATGTGTTGGATCATCTTGAAAACAAGGTAGAGAAAGTTCAAGGTATCATGAGGCAGAATGTTGACAAGGTTGTGGAACAAGGAGAAATAATGGATAACATTGTTGGTCGTACAGAGTTGCTTGCACGTTCCTCTACTTTCAGGCGTCCCAGCACTAATAGTCCAGAACAGTCGATGACACGTGTTTGTTGTTGTTGTTGTTGTTGTTGTCTGCAATAGTAGCTATGAATGTTATTATGAATGCTTTATCAGAAGCAGTAGTGAAACTGTATTGGGAGAGTGAAATGCGGTTCCTAATCTTACAGCTAAATTACAGCTGTAATTTAGCTTACAGCTGTTCCTAATCTTACAGCTGCAGTTAAATACAACAAAGTCAAAGTTCAATATTAGAGGTCACTTATGTTCATTGGCTTGGCAAGGTCTTATTACTTCATGGCAAGCACAGACAAGATATTCAACGAGATGCAGGTCCAGTTGATGGATGGCTGTCATAACATGTACACCCTAACATTAAATGCACCTATGGCTAGTAACGAGAAAGGGTCAAAAGGGATTGATATTTTTATAACGTAGCTAGCTAGTTTTACATCCTTCGAGTATAGCTCCTTTTGGCCATCATTTCCTCCAGCCACTTATATTTCGCCATCACTAAGTTTTGCACAGTGAAGGTACATTATAAGTCTCCTACTTTCACCAACTCTCCAGTTGGTAGTGGAGAATTGCGGTCACAGGTCGTCCATCTTTAGTGCAAGCAGAGACTCACCAATGGAGTGAGGAGTAAAGTAGTATTTTTTCAGAATTGACTTGAGATGTGAGAGCTGACAGGGACACACCATGTACAGTATCAGCAGTGATGCCATCTTCATGCCCTCCCATGAAGTAATACATCACCTACTACAGCAGTGAGATATTTGTGCAGGAGTTGAAGTCACTGTGTGCCATTGTTTGCTGGTAGTATTCATGATGTTAATAGAAGACATGTAGCTAGTTGTATGCACCACAACCACTCCTTATAAGAGTGATAGCAATGTGCTGTGCATGCATATCTGGAAAAGGGTGAGTCCACTTGTTAGCTTCCAAAACACCTAAAGCCCTGCTGTTACTGCTGTCAAGTTGTTTGGATTAATTTCAGTTGATGGAGGAGGGATATTA
Organism: Crambe crambe; assembly: GCA_963924555.1. NCBI lineage: Eukaryota > Metazoa > Porifera > Demospongiae > Poecilosclerida > Crambeidae > Crambe > Crambe crambe. The sequence continues at coordinate 8,299,440 of OZ004586.1, read as the reverse complement.
TAACATTAGTACACCCTAACACAGGGGTGTATCCACCACTCCGGCGGTTGGTCCGGTTTTCACTGGACCACTTTTATTATCCAATTAATAGCTAATTATAATTCATCCCATGCCTGCAGAGTTAGCTAAGTGATTAGCTATGAACCTTCAAGAATCATGATCACTTCAGCATCCTTCTGATAAGTGGGTATAAAGGATAAAGTGGGCATGGTGATCCCATGCACAAGCACACCGGGCCACTCAAAATTCTGTAGCAATAATGCATGTGCAGGAAGTATATAGCTAGTAATGAAAGGTAAAAGGGTCAAAAGGGGATCGATGTTTATGATAACCTGGCTAGTTTTATGTCCTTCAAGTACTTTCGGCCATCATTTCCTCCAGCCACTAATATTTTTGTACAGATGGAGTCAATTTTTGTGCAGATGAAGTCACATTGTGGGGATGGTAATTCTCCTACATTCACCCACTCCCCAGTCTCAGGTTGGTAGTGGTGGATTGCAGACACAGTAGGATGTCTATCATTTATATCTCACCCTCCCAATGCAAACAGAGACCCACCAATGGAGAGTGGAGTGGAGTAGTAAAGTCCTAGTCCAGATATTCTCTTCCATATCTGATGGTGCGTCTCGTCTTCAGAGTTGACTTGAGATACAAGAGCTGACAGTGACACACTGTGTATAGTATCAGTAGGACTACCATCTTCATGCCCTCCCATGAAGTAACACACATCACCTACTACAGCAGTCCACATGTGAGATATCTGTGCAGGAGTTGAAGACACAGTGTGCCATTGTTTGTTGGTAGTATTCATGATGTTAATGGAGGACATGTAGTTGTATGTACCACTTTTCCCACCAACCACCACCAACCACTTTATAAGTAACGACAGAGTGATAGCGACGTGCTGCAGGCATATCTGGATAAGGGCGGATCCACTCTTCAGCTCTCCAAACACCTATTGCCCTACTGTTGCCGCCGTCAAGTTGCTTACCACCAACCAGAACTAGTTGGTCATCGATTGCTGTCATTGCAAAACTGTGTGCTGTGTATGGTGGCAACTTGTCCCACTTTTGTGAGTTGAGGTCATATACCATCACTACAGAACCATTCTCATTGCTGATGGAACCGCTACCTCCTCCTCCAATGTAAACTTTCCCCTGCACCATCACAGATTGTAAATGGCCACCCATCTCAAAGGGCATATCAGGACCACACCTCCAATTCAACTGGAGAGGGAATTCAAGTTTGAGAGGTTCCTGTACAGTATGACAAAGAAATGAACATTAGCAAAATAGCTACAGAAAATGTAACAAGGGAGAGTTTAACAAGGGGGCAAAAAACAACAACAAAAAAACAACCTTTCATATCCTAGCAGTAGTATAAATCATAATATCCAAAACCTTCCCCCACAACCATGCAATGTATGAGGTAGGAGGCTAGGTATCAATATCATGCTGACTATAGTTATACCACAAATATTTAGTTTTTATGGCTTCATTGTGTACTGAAGTCTCACCTTCGACCTTAGCAGTTCCTGGGACCTTTTCAGTTCCCCTGTTAATCTGCTGACCTCGGCTTGCAATTCGTCCCTCAGTCTAGCCTCCCTCTCCTCCATTTCTGCACGCAAGTTGGACAAGGACTCCTACAATTAGTAGACACATAGCTACAGAATCCGAGCTATAACTTGATAACTAACCTCTGCATGTTCAGCATTAGCTTGAATCTTTTCATTCTTTTCTTCTATTTCTGCTTGTAGTTGTCGGAGCTGTCTGTCCTTCATCTCTATGTCTCCCTGCTGCTGTTGGAGCCGTTCATCTCTTATCTGTAGTTGTCTTTCACGCTCCCTGCTATCTCTCTGTAACTTCTCTCGACTGATCTACATTGATTCTAATAATAATAAATATAATGTCAATACATCATGCACTTACTTCCAGCTCCCTAGCAAGCTCTTCAATCCTTCTCTCAAACCTTTCCTAATTAAAGGAGCTTATACATAATTATTGATCATCATATAAGAAGATTGCTATTATACCTCCAACTGTGTTATCCTCTTATCCTTCATCTTTAACTCTTTGGCCAGTAACACTTTGCCGATGTCCAGCTTCACCAGACTCCCACCATACACTCCTTCCACCTCGACCTTCAACCTCTGCAGTTGATTTAGAACCTCGTCAGTGGCTGGCCTTCGTTCTGGGTCATCTTCAAGGCACTGCTTGACTAGCTGGACTAGGGCAGGATGGTGGTTGCCAATCTCTTTCTCCAATAGCTCAATGTATTCTCTACGACGCTCCACCTCTGTACGACCTAGCACACACCCAGGGTTATCAGAATCAGGGAAAGTCGATGAGAGAAGGTTCACAGGAAACACCTGAAAGGTCAAATTTATAGGTACACAGCTTCCAGATTAAATCATAGTTACCTGGGTGATAGTATATAAGATAAGATGCCCGAAAGAAAAGATGTCAAGGGATGGTCCATAGCGGTGAGTCTCATTAAGAGCCTCTGGAGGCATGTACACTAGTGTCCCTGGCAAACGTGTGAAGGTCTTGACCAACTGACCAGTCATATCGGCAATACGAGAGTTACCCATGTCTGTTATCTTTGCAACCAGAGAAGAGGTCAGGAGGACATTATTGGTAGTCAAGTCCCTGTGGATGACTGGAAATTGTCTCTCGTGGAGATAGACCAGTCCACTTGCTACGTCTTCCAAGACAGAGCACTTGAGGGAGAGAGGGAGGCCTGGCATGTGCTCTAGCAGGTCATCAAGGCTGGTCTCCAGGCGTTCCATCACTAGTAGAGGCAGTCGAGTCCCAGGGAAGAAGCAGAGACCAAGGAAAAGGGTGATGTTGGGGTGACGGAGGCTGGACATCAATTGGCACTCCTGCTCATACTTGCGTACAACACTAGCCACTCCAACATTTCCATGATCAATGAGTGCCTCATGGATCTTCTTGCCAGCACACACAAGACGTCCATATTTCACCTGCAGACACATTAATGGTAGCAGGTTAGCTCTAGCTAGAGGACTGACCTCCTCCACTGAACCGTATGAACCTGTTCCAAGTAGTCTACCGGTTGAAGTGACGTTAGTTAGCATAAACTGCTGTAGGTGGCTGTTGTTCCTGAAGGCTTCAGCGACATCAAGTTGTTCAACCATGACTACGTACGTGCGGCAACTCCTTTTTTTTTTTTTTTTTTTTTTTTGTCGTGCAATTAATTTATTACAACAACAATGAAATAATGTGTTTTTGGGCCATGTTCTAGCTTGCCACGCCTTCCACATTCGACGCATGAGCAGAAAACAGCATGTTGTCAGAGTTAGCTAATTATGGTTGAACACAATGGATGTGCAATTCATCCTGTCTACTGGTATGTTCATAGTGATTTTTTTTACAGCAATAATTTGCTGTGTGCTGATTGCTAGATATGTCTGAGAAGGATAATGACTTATTTCTTGTGGAAATACTGTACTCTGACAGTCTAGGTCTGTGACCATCGAATTGTTAGCATTGCTGCTAATGGGAATTTTGAATCCACTTGTCAATTGGTCCTGGACCATGTGTCAAGAGAGAAGAGTAAAATAAGCTACATATATCTGAACAGCATGTTTTCCATGTGTACCTGTCAAAGAGTCTCGCTTATGTGTCACTGGTAGGATCTTTGATAGAAATATTGCATTCAACCGTCTGTTTGAATTGGAACGTTGACTGATTTCAGAGGGCCTCCAGGAAAAGGCTCAAAGAACAGGACCATATGTCCTATGACTATGTAGTTCTTTTGAGGCCATAATGAAGGATGTCTTCTCTGAGTACTCATCAAGTGTCAGATGTGTTGGATAGCATTGAAGTTGAGGAGGTTGAAACTGTTCTAAGTATGAGGCAAAACATTGACAGGGCTGTGGAACAAGAAAATTTGGATGACCTTGTTGATCGTACAGACTTGCTTGCACACTCCTCTGCGGATTTCAAGCCTTCCACAAAGTGCTGAAAGAAATTGTTGAGGTGTGTAACTGTTTGTTACTCAGGAGGAATTTAATAAGCAGCAGAATAGTTGATATTGGGTTAGTTTACACTCCAGTTGAAGGCTATTGTTCCTAAAGGCTTCAGCGACATCAGGTTACCACTTACTCCCCTCCACATTCAATGCATGTGCAAAAAAAAAAATTAATAAATCAGAAGTCCACTCAGAACACTAGTTTCTTTGGCTGTTCCCAGGTAAACTCTGACCTTCCAAAATGACCATAACACGCAGTTCGTCTATAGATTGGTTTACGCAGCTCCAACTCCCTACAAATGGAACGTCACATGACATCACATAACATAGTTCAGCATCTATACATACTTGATTATCATGCCGGGTCTCAGGTCAAAGTTCTTGTTGACAATATCCAACAGTTCCTTACTGGATTTCTTGGATGTTCCAAATGTGTCGATATAAATAGCCAGAGGCTCTGCTATCCCAATCGAGTAGGAAATCTAAAAACATGAACAAATACTGTAATGATAGCCAGAACACTTCCGTCAACTTCTGAGCCACAGCTAATGGGAAATTCTGTGGTAAATTTATGGTTTTGCACACCTTCAAAACTCAGTAGTTTGCAGAACAGTTGTCATGCATAAGGCAGAGATAGGCAGTGGCTGTGGTGGCTAAGAACAATAGGACTATGAAAACATTTTATTGTTCCCAAGCCACAAATACTTCAAGGCCATCACCTATCCCTGCCTGATCCATGACAATAATTCTGCAAACTACTTAGTAAGTAGTTATATAGCAGTTTAAAAAGGTCACCTTTGTGCATACAACTCTATGAAATTCCTCAGATTACTGGTCAAGGACACTCTGTATACTATGCACTACCTGTATGAGGATTCTTCTGGCTAGTCCAGCTGCTACCAGAGATTTGGCAATCCAGCGTCCAGCATAAGCTGCTGACCTGTCCACTTTTGAAGGGTCCTTGCCAGAGAAGGCCCCACCCCCATGGGCCCCCCATCCACCGTAAGTGTCCACTATAATCTTACGTCCAGTCAATCCAGCATCACCCTGAGGCAGAAAGATTACTAGAGTTTACTGACAGATTACTGACTACATTACCTGTGGTCCTCCAACTACGAAACTGCCAGAGGGCTGAAGATGATACACGGTCTTCTTATCCAAGTACTTGCTGGGAACCACAGGCTAAGAAAGAAGGAGGTTACATACCATAATAAATAGATAAATGATTGTCTCATCCAAGTACTTGCTTTAGGAGAAGGAATTTGAATACTTGCCGCTCAGAGCAAGAAATGCTTTTCCAACAATTTAAAGAAAACAGCTGGCAAGATTTCAGTGTTTTAAGTAGCTATGCACTAGATGCTGGACAAATTTTCACAATCTTACTACTTCTATGTAGCTCTGTTTCTCACCTTTATGATGTCCTCGAGCAGCCGCTTCCTCATGTCCTCCAACTCGATATCCTCGTCATGCTGCACACTAATAACTATCGTGTGGACACGCAATGGAACACATGCCCCCTCGTCCATCTTGTACTCAACAGTAACCTGGGCGACAAACAAACAAATAAACAAAAAACAACAATTACATTGATGGTGTCACGTTTTGATGTGACAGTCAAGGTAGAAGGACAATGGACATTTCACAAAGTAATTTGTATCGAAATTGTCCTGTACTTCTGTTGCATGTTGTATGGCTAATGATAGTAACTATAACTGTGAGAATTAGAGAACTAAAGTCACCAAAACTGTTTTGATTTCAAGCTGAGACCGTCCCATAATAATTATGTGTACCTTACCTGTGTTTTTGAGTCAGGACGTATCCATGGAAGAGAGCCGTCTCTTCGACAGTCTGCCATTTTCTTGTTTAGTTTGTGTGCCAGGGAGATGGTGAGCGGCATCAGCTCTTCCGTTTCATCCGTAGCATATCCATACATCAAACCCTAGCAATCAAATTATCATCAAACCCTGGCAACTAGATCAAACTCTGGCAACCAGATCAAACCCTGGCAACCAGATATCACTGCTATAGTAGAGGATTATCATTTCAGAAATGGTGATAAAAGGGCTAGTCAATCAAATATTCCACTCAATATGTCACAAATAATTATTATTGGGTGGATCGAGTCGTTTGTTACTTAAAATTTGTGGATTTGGCCTTTGGCCTGATATTGATGAAAATTAAACCCCGATGAAAAACTTAATGTGCCCTTCTTTCCCATGTCTAACTTGATCTCCTGCTCCAATCTCCTCATCTGTCTTCCCGATGTGCACGCTCTCGGCAATCTCTGCTGACTGCTTTTCTATGGCTGTGAGGACATTGCAGGTCTTGTAGTCAAAGCCAATGCGAGAGTCATTATAGCCGATATGCTGGATGGTCTCACGAATGACTTTCTGGTAGTCCACCACAGAAGTACTGGTGATCTCCCCCAGGATAATCACCATACCTGTCTTAGTGGCTGTTTCTAGAACCGGGAGGGAGGGGAGGGGAGGGGAGAGGAGAGGGTTACTTAGCATCTCCTCCCTCTAAGCTGTACCAAATGGAACCAGCCCCTCCCCTGATTGTAAATCTCCCCCTAAGTGATGCGGAACCAGCCCCTCCCCCAAGCAATGCCCAATGCAACTCCTCCATCTATGAACCACCCCATCCTCCTAAGTGTACCCAGTCTCTCCCAGCTCCCTAGGTGATACCCAATGAAACTAGCCAATAGAACCTTGTCTCAGTCACCTGATTCCATTGTTCAGCTGCAAGTCACTATAGCAACTGTGTATAGTATGGAGTAACCACAGGAGTAGTATTTAGGCTTTGATGGTACTAATTTAAGGGACATCCTCACAATCTTATAGTAGGGAGAGAAGTGTAACTCAAGACATAACACATGCCAGACCTATCACATACCACTTAGCAGCATCTCGACCAATTATATACCACTTAGCTGTGCATATCTTGACTTACCACATGCTACTTTGCTGTAGGGGTCTTGAGCCAGGCACGAGTCAAGGATAGCATCAGAAACTTGGTCACACAACTTATCTGAAAGGGTTAAGAGAAAACATCTATAGCCACTGATACAGTGCTGGAATCGGCAGTACTTATATGGTCAATTTTGCTATAAAATCCATAAGGAAGGCAAAATCACTACCACCATAATCAGTGCTGTCAATACTAACTGAACAGACCTACAGTTCCAACCAGCACTACCTCACCTAACTAAAGTCACTTCCTCCAAGAGAGCTATGGACATTAAACAGCCCATAAACCAAGAAAGATACTGATTAACAATGATTCCAAACTGTGAATGCCCACTCCTTGAGAACTAGCTTTCTTGGCTACAGTTAGCTAGCTCAAAACAGCTGGTTCTGATCTGCATGCAGTGCATGCCTGTTCCAGCTAGCTGCGCATGAGCAGTGGTGTTTTACTCACCTGGATGTCCTTCTCCCACACTTTCTGAGGTGAAGAGGAACGTATCGGAGTTCGAGCCGGCCATGGTTAACTCACAGGCACAATGCCAAATGGAGTACACTTCACACAAAAGGATTCAATCACACGCGCTAGCTATCTAGCAAGCTCGAGATAATAATTAATTAATTATGTTCACATTTTAAACAACCCTTTACCAACATGATTCGAGTGCGCATGCTCAGTTTACCGAGAACTTCAAAAATAGGTGTAGGTAGATTATGTTATTGGTGTTGCTTGTATATTGAATATTAGCTAGCTAGCTACATGGAAAAATACAGTATGCAGTCTCCAGAGATAGAAAATGGAAGTGCTGTGATTAAGTTGAGTTGTAGACAGACATGAGCCAAATATCAAAGGAGGAGGAAACAGGGGAGGACTAATAATATGCATGTATAATACATTTCTGGCCCCACCTGTAAAGTTAGATTATTGCAGTCATGAAATGGCATCATATAGTACTTCCTCCTCCTTGGGAATACAAATTATGATACTATCCTGAATAGCTAACTAGATACCCACCACAATAGGTAAGTGGCTAAGTAACTTAAAGTAAGTAAGCAAGCAAGTAAGTAAGTAAATAAGTAAGTAGATTACAGCTATATTTAAGAAGCTACCAACTTAAGAGGAGGAGAAACGAGAAGTTGGAGGTAGTTTCAGCACGAAGTTTGTCGCGAGGAGTAGCTTATGCAGTTCTGATTGTGTCTGATCTACTTAGTTTGAATTTCCCGCTCTTTTGAGCAAGCGGCGGTGTCGACCCTTTGGCTTTACCTTTGCTCAGATCTAGCAAAGCCTCGCGCCTAGCGCCTGGCGCCTAGAGATAATTATGGACTTCAACTCTAAAGACTGTTATGTGCTTGATGGAGGACTGGGAGTAGATATTGAGAAGAGAGGATATCCCAATATACTGGTATGGTATAATATAGGATCCTTTATCATGTATAATAAAAACAAGTTCATCTCCCCAGGAAGACCCCCTCTGGAGTGCACGCCTTCTCCATAGTGATCCACAAACACTTGAAGATACTCATCTAGATTTCCTCAAAAACGGAGCTGATATTATCATCACTGCTTCTTACCAGGCACATGCGATATGCTACTATAGCCTTAGTCTCGCGGGCCCGACCCTTTACCAACCGCGAGGGAAGGAAAGAGTCTGGTCAAATCCAATACACGATCTTGTTGTGCACAGTCAGCAATCTTCGGAAGGAGGAGCACGACTATGACGTTATTATACATCACGAATTTAGGAAAAATCTGCGCTCTGGATTTCTTAGCGCTACATGGCTGAGCAGGAATATGATTACAGACTGGAGGCGGCTATTCAAGAGAGTGGGAGGAGGCTTGGAAACAGCTTTCTGGTCAGAAAGTGTCGGAAATTTTTCCAGTGCAACTCCTGCAAGTACCTGTAGCAGTTCTTTGGCTGATGCACACCCTGGACCATGCAGCCTTTTCTTTTTCCTATGATCACCAATGAGATCTCTGCATACAAGCAAGCAGCTCATTAACATGACCATAGATATATCTATGACATGACTAAACTCTAGGACTACTCTGTAAGTGCACGCGCGAAAAAATCTGTTTGAGAGCCGTGACGTATCGTGACGTTTTGCGCATGCCCCCCACCAAATCTTTGGGCAATTGAAACAAGATCATGTATTGGATTTGACCAGACTCTTTCCTTCCCTCGCGGTTGGTAAAGGGTCTGGCCCGCGAGACTACTATAGCCTTGCCTACCCAGGCCCCGAGAAAAAAAATGGAGCCTGGGTACAATTCGGTACCCTGCACATTCCATGTGCTAGAACCTTGGTAATGGGAGTCTATCATTGAATGCCCTTTTAGTACCAGTGGGTATTGACCCACTTCAAAACCACCCACTTACTCGTGTGCAGATGAAATGGCTGACCGATAAGAATTTAGCAAATTATATTTATAACCCTAAGGCTACTAGTAATAATGGTATTAAACAAAATAATGATTTCACATAATATTTATTTCTATCTTGTAGACCAGTATTCCTCTGTTGAGTCAGCATCTTAAAGTTGATGGCACCAAAGCTTCAGAGCTGATTTCTGAGAGCGTTGCTATTGCTAAGAGAGCACGTGCCAAGTACCTGGAGATGGTAGGGAGGAGCAGTAATGAGGAGGGTCTGCCCCTCATTGCTGGCTCAGTGGGTCCATATGGGGCGTGCCTGCATGACTGTTCAGAGTACACAGGTGAGTATGTGGAGGAAGTGACCAAGGAGGAACTCGCTGTGTGGCATCGACCAAGGATAACAGCTCTCTTGAAAGGAGGTGCAGACTTACTTGCCCTTGAAACCATTCCAGCTCAGGTCAGCACTATTATAGTCCCTGTCCTAATAGTCCCTGTCTTAATAGTATCTGTCCTACTAGTCCCTGTCCTAATAGTAATATCCTAATAATATAGTCCCTCTGTACTACTTGGGGAAAGGGAAATGGGCCCCCTAGAACAAGAATATAAATACATAGTTAGCCTTCTTTGTTCTTTAAGTTTCCTTGGTGCATTCCCCTCTTGTCCAATGCACAGGCTGAAGCAGAGGTCCTGGTAGAATTGCTGGAGGACTTTCCTGGAGCCAAAGCATTTATTTCATTCTCATGTAAGGTCTGAGCCATTAAATAATGTTCCAACCCTGTACCTTTCCTATTAATGCGTTAATGAAAGGGACATCCTCATTTCAAGTCCTAGATATCCTCCTTTCAGTGTAGTTGACATTCTCATTCTTCTTTTCAGGATGAGTTGCATACCTGTCATGGTGAGCTGTTCTCCGATGCTGTGGCTAATGTTTGCCACTCCCCTCAAGTGGTTGCCGTGGGAGTCAACTGCACCCACCCTCGCTTCATCACAGTACGCAAGAATAATAATTTTATAGTATGGAACCTCCAATGATGGACGCACTTGGGGGGACCATCAGGTTGTTTTTTTTTGTTTTGAGGTATAAAGGTAACATTGTCCTCAGTTGAAAGGTTTATTCTCTTTTGGAGGTTCCATTGTCTGTTATTATTGTGGTCCTGATACCATGGTGGTTTCATTCTTGTATGTAGCCATTGTTGAAGAGTGCAGCAGGAGTGACAGACAAACCGTTTGTGGTGTACCCGAATGGCAAGGATCACTGGGACGCCACCACCAACAGGTCAGATCTAATTATACAGGAAACCCCACCCCCTAATCAACTTTTTGTTATAGTATAGGATCGCAGTAGCCTCGTTCCCAGGCCTTCCTCTCCACCTTGCAAAATTTTGCGAGGTGGAGAGGAAGGCCTGGGAACGAGGCTAGGATCGCAGGCCATCATGCCTTCAGTTCTTCCCTTATGCCTTAGGCTATACCAGGGGCTCCTCTGATCATAGTCTTGTCCCTATGCCCTGGAGAAAATCCCCTCCCCCACTCCAATACAGATGCTCGTCTATTATAATTTCTTATGGTGTTACACCATGCAGCTGGATCAAGACTCGTCCACCTCTAGAGAAGGGGTTCCCCCCAGAGTTCATACAGTTATGGAGGTCTCTAGGGGCCAGAATCATCGGAGGTTGTTGCTTTGTCAATCCCACAAACATCCAAGGAATAAGAGACACCCTTCATAAAGACAAGTAAACACTCTCTCTGTGTACGTATACACTATACAGTCATGTGACTGTCATATGACATGTATTATTTAATTCCACATTTTTTATTGTGATAGAATTGGTAATAAGTAATGAAGATAGTTTGTACCAGTATTATGAAAAGCTGCTTGCTCTATTTCCACATGGTCACATGACTACACAGTTTTTACTAGAGCGGCTTCGCTGTACATGTGTTGTTTCTGGAGTGGTGACAGGTGAAGTCGTAGTGGGTGTGGCAGTGATACCACTGGTGCTGGACGTTTTAGGGTGTAAGGTCACCTTCATATTGCCAAGGCAACCAATGTTGGACTGTCCAGAGATTGTGAGGTCGTCAGTGTTTTCATCGTTGCACCTCCTACAAACAAAAAGGCACAAATGAGTTAATATAATGTGCTTATAATCACAGGGGGAACCCCCCAATAAAGGATTCTCTCTCAAGAGGACAAACTTCAACAAAGGACAATTCTAAAAGTACATTTTATACAAAATAACTTCCAAAAGAGGACAACGTCTCTACAAAGGAGAAAGCTGTTGGGAGTTAGTCTGTGGTGTTTCATGTATGCCTTCCTGTAGAGTACCACCCTTTTATAAAGACCACTTCATTTTCAATTGATTTAGACCTCCATAAGACCATATAACCATTACTTTTATGGCCCAGAGGAGGCTGACATGATATGTACCTTGCACAAAGCACACACATATCTTCCACTGGAACACACTCAGGACTCGAAGGGGACCGCCTCCTCTTCCTCTTCTTGTTGCACAGACAGCAAACCTCGCCCCCTGTACCCTGGCAGCTGTGTCCACACACCTTGCTGCTGCTACTCGGCTGTTGTCCTGGGGCCAAATCAACTGTTTCTGCATTGAAAAATATCAAAATTATGATATATTGACAAGAAATCATTGTATTGTTGCATTGTTAAACTACGTACCAGTTCCCTCTCTGCCACATGATTGTGATGGGACCACACCTTCCTCAGGGTTGATGTTCCCTCGTCCCTCACCCACCACTTCTTCAGCTTGCAGTGTTTCGGACAACCTCTCCTCTCTACAGACCTCCAAGTGACCTTCAACCTGCAGCTGCAGAGAGTTAGTTGACTCCTGGGATCTTTGACTCAGAGAAGTGAAACCGTTTGACCCCTGTGACCTCCGTCTTCTGGGCCTGGCTCGAGTCTGAGTTACATTATCTTCCTCAGAACTGCTGTGATTGGCTATCACTAAAGATCTTCTAGCCTCTGCTCTTAGCCTAGCAGCTGATCTGCTCGAGAGCGAGTCAGCCACACTAGAGGTACCACCGCCACCACTGTTAGAGCTCAGGTGAACATTGGAAGGTGCATTAGAACTGCTGTTCCCCACATCTGGTCCCACCTGGCTCGACACACTTGATACAGACTGAGCATTGATATTATTAACATGGTTTGACACAGAATGAATGCTGATGTTAACATGACTTGACGCATTTGAGAGGGACTGAGCTTCCACAACTGCTGCAGTATTGATAGGGGATGCAGTAGACCCAGCCCTAGGACTGGCAACTGCATTAGTGTTATTAGCATTAGCGTTGGCCACAAGATTAGTCACTTCTCTAGTTGTGGATGGACTTCCATTGGCACCTTTGATAATCCCACCAGAAGTACTTGCTTCCTCTCTTCCACGTTCGCCTGATGGATTCCTTGGTAGAGAGGTCACCTCAGGATTTTTCAGTCTCTGTGCAAGCGGTAAGAAGTTTCTCCCAGTTGATCCTTGTCGTCTCAAGTTGCCACCACGAGGGGACGATTTGGATCTCCTCCCGCCCTCCATGATGGGGATATTGGAACATGAGGCACTGATGTTCCTGTTGGTGTTGATCAAGTGAGAGTGTTGCTGGAGCATGGGGTGCGCTGAAGAGGTTGCAACACGAGGGGAAGGCATTGGGAGGGAGGAAGCAGCTGAGGTGTCCTGGAGTGCTCTGGAAGAAGCAAATTGTGCACCACTTGAGCCACCATGATGAACATTGCTTGATGTCGCATGTTGGAGGTCACTGGATGGGAGATTACCAGATGCAGCATGTTGGAGGTCGCTGGATGGGAGATTACCAGATGCAGCACTTTGGAGTCCACTGGATGTGGCATGCTGGAGGTTACCAGACGCAGCACGTTGCATGCCACCGGATGCCAAAGGGTTACTAATGACTTGTATTTCTGACGGGAGATAGGCTGAAGCTGGACGTGGTCTATCTCGTGACAAACCTCGTATTTGGACTCCATTGTCTCTTGGAGTTCTTGATCTAATAATCCCAGGGGTGCTATCCCCTCCAGGAAGGCGTGTCAGGGACAGATTTAGACTTCCCCGAGAACCCCGTACTGTGCCACGCCCACTAATGGGCGTGGTTGGGTGGGAGTCCACTTGTTCAGTGTTCTGAGGAGTGGGAAAGGGGGGCGGGTGGCGGTACGGGATGGGTGGATTAGTTACATAGGGATTAGCATCGGCTCGTGGGTGGGGCTGTCCCAGTTGGCGTGAGACAGCAAATTGTGGGCTACCGGGGCTGGATACAGTTGGTCCTCGTATGGGAGTAGCAGGAGAACGACTCTGTTGTTGTTGTTGCTGCATTTCCATGGCATCGTGTGGGCGTGGTGTGTGGCTATAAGAAGCAACCCACTGAGCAGTATAGTCGTCAGCCACGGGTGGCCCTCCCCCTCCATCGGTACCCCCTTCCGATCGAGTATGTCGAAGAGTTCTCCGAAACAAGTTAGTGAGTGATGAGAGACGTCCAAAGTTAGAAGAAGGCTGACGTGGGGAGGAGTTCCTCTCTGACCGAGTCCTCTGGGACCTTGCTTCATTGCGATGCCTAGATCTTCGTCGGGAAGGTTCCTTTGCTTCTTTCCCATTGGACGATGACCTCCCAAATATCTCGTCATAGCTAGGTGGGGGATCAGGGTACGAATTCTCGGCAAATGCTCCCTGTTGTTGTTGTTGTCGTTGTTGTATTTGTTGTTGTTGTCGTTGTTGAGGTTGATTGTGTGAAGGAGGAGGTTGCTGACCTCCTCCCCCGGCCCTGGACTCAGTGGGAGGGGAATAAGGAGGGAGGTAGTCATACGAGTCCGCAGTGACTTGAGGGGGTAGAGGTATGCTTCGAGAGGCTTGGTCCTGGTGTCCTGCCGAGTGAGATAAGTGTCTGGTGTCACGGGAATTGGCATGCTGTTGATTACGAGAGCCATAACCATACCCAGCAGACTGACTAAATTGTCTGCTGTCATGTGACTGTCTAGGACGCTGTTGTGTGGCAGCAGTGGGAGGGGCTTGACGAGGAGTGGCAGTTGGAACAGAGGGACGAGACGAGACTTCTTCCCTGTTCCCCCAGGGGGATGAAGAGGGGCGAGTAGTAGCTGGAGTTATGGGTCTAAAGGTCACAGAATCTGCAGGGATGGTTGTGGAGGACGTGCTATTTTGCAGTGAGTGAGAGGACTTTGGTAAACTATTGGAGCTTCTTGGTTGACTGGAAGGGTCCACCGGTGACTGAAGTGGGCGTTGTCCAGTCCTGTGGTGCTGTGTTCCCCTCTGCTCCTCTTGTAAGAAACTCCATGTCTGGGAGTAAGTGGGTCGACTATTAGTGACAGGGGCCATGGCCCGAGTGTCCATACCGGAGATGGCAAGGTTCATCATGTCAAGATCTTGACTGATTCTATGCTGGTTTCTGGAACTTCCTCCATCGTGCCTCTTTTGTGAGTACCTCATACGAGACCCACCAACAGTTCCTCCTCCTCCTGCACTGACCCCACTCCCTTGGGGAACGCGAGTTGGAGAAGAGAGCTGCTGCCTACTTTCGTTCCCGAGGGCACTTGCGGCACGAGGAAAGTTTCCATGGTGATCCTTTGAACGGGAAGATTGGGTGGTTTGTGCAGGAAAACTGTTTGCACTGAATCTCGTGGTGGCTAGAGGGGAAAGTGGGCGTGTGCTCTCCCTACTCTGACTGGATAGGGTGGTATTGATCCGTGGTGGAGCACTACTTGCACTCTGAGGAGTGGAACTCCGATTTCCCGAGTTACGCTCACCAATGTCCTCTTGAGAAGGAGCTAGCGTGACCTGTCCTGACGTCTGAGAGGTTACAGAAGAGTCTCTCCTCACCGTTTCCTGCTGCACCCCATTGCTAAGGGGTGTCGGCTGACGAGATGTACGAGAATTTCTATTGCTATCAGAAGTGACTTGTAACCGAGTGCTGCTAGCGAGAGACACCTCACTCATGCTCACATGATCTGGAACACTGGTAGGTAAGGTTGACCCCCCGTCACTTTGACTGGCTCTTTCAAGCCGAAGCACCTTGCTGTGGCTGGTTCCAGAACCAGCTTGCATACTCCTTTCTGCTGATTCAACAGATCTTTGTTCAGTACCAGAGGAGGGGATTTCGTGATCGTTCACAGGAAGAGATGAAGATAGTGGGACACCATTCACAGCACAATTCTCCAATGGAGATATACTTCTCTGCCTGTTAGAGCCGGCAGTGGAGAACACAATACTTCCGAGCTCTGAGATGGGTGAAATAGAGTGAAGGTGTGAGCCAGAGTGTCGGTGGTTGGGATGGGTGGGCTGAGACATGGAGCTGGTGAGTTCCTGACTGGCCTCAGGTATGGGAGACATGGGGTCGTAGTTCCTCTGCATAGCTGCACTCCCTGCTGAATAGGAGCCACTGGTAGAGACAAGGCCAGGCGTCATGTGATCAGAAGTGGTTGCTTGATTGACATCCTGGACCCAACTGGACACATTCACTGATGATGAATCTTTCGGTTCCTGAATCTGGTTGTCCTTTGGAGTAAGTTCCTCGTTGTGAGTGGGGGCTGAAAGGTCCTGTGACATTGACTGGGTCCCTACCATCTCACTCAATAGATTGGATTCTGAGTCAAGGGCTTGGGGGAATACGTTCAAACCTTGGAGATCAGGAGGGGGTCCCCCCAAGTTACTCCAGAACTGAGATCCTGGTGGATGGAACACGGAAGATAGCACACCGTTCCCCTCGACCCTGTTTTCCTGACTCCTCCCACCTTCGCTCAGACTGATTTCCATTGATTGCTCCCTGCTGCTCAAGTCATGGTGGGCCACACCCCCCTGTGAGCTGGGGTCTGTGAGGTCCAGGGAGGGCGTGTTCTGTGTGAGGTCAGTGGTGGTGTTGGTACTACTCAATAAACAAGCTTCCAGTCCAGTGGTGGACGAAGATTCAGTTTTCATCACCTTCTCCAACTCCTGACTGTCCATTTCTCCACTGCTGGTTCTCCATGTGTCACCAAGTGCCGACATATGCTGAAAAATATCAGTACTGAAATCCCCCAGATGTGCAAGTGAATCTCCTGGACCTGAATTGGTGGTACTGGTCACATGACCGGAGAGGTTTCTCCTCTCTTCAGGTGTGCCTTGTTTGGAGACAGCCTGTTTTCTAACCAGTACCTGTCTTGCTTCTTCTTTTTTCCCTGTCAAGCTCCTCCAAACCTCTCCCTCTGTGTTCTTCCTCTGTTTCCTTGCAGTATTCTCTTGGATACTATCGGGTTCTGGACTACTAGTGTGAATGAGATGTTCCATATCACCACTTCGTCTTATGGTTGGAGACAGTTCTTGGGAGGATGCGACATTTGGGCTGTGGATGAGTCTCTGATATTGAAACTCCTTGAGGTGCTTCAAGTCTCCCTCGCTGTTTGCCAAGGCTCCTGCACCGAGCAACTCCACACTTCTTCCTAGAGCTTTGAAATGTCCGTCTCTGCTCAAATGGCTGGGACTGGTCGCTAGGTGAGATGCAGAGCCTGCACGTCGGACAGAGTGCAACGGACTTTGATTGCTCGGTTCTCTCGAGAGACGTGTCATGACGAAATCATCTGAAAAGGCTCCAGCAGAACCATAACGTCGTAGAGGCAGGTGCTTGTTACCTTCATTGCTAGGCATATCTCCCCCTGGAGTCTTACTTTCAGCATTTGTTGGAGTATCATCACTAAAAGTGTGCCATACAGCTCTCGAATTCGGCTGTTGAGGATTTCTGTTCGGTGGTGGAAGGAAGGGGTCTCTTGAAGTCACATGAGAGTCATGTGATATCTTTTTCTGATCATGTGGTTTTGAAGATGCATTAGTTTGATAGGGTGGCTTAGTCTGGTTATATGGAGGAGCGTATTGCATTGGTGAATTGGGTAAAGGGTAGTATCCAGTAAAAGCCGAGTTACCAGCACTTGGAGGTGGATGGGTTTCAAGAAAACCTTTACCAGTTGTCTTTGAACCTGCATCATCAAGACATACAGTTTCAAACAGATGACAACAAAAGATATCACCATTATTTTTGGTCAACCCCAAGTAATAAGATCCATATTCTTTATTATTCTTTTCACTGACATCAATTACCTAATTATGCATATTCCATAATTCCTAAGTTTTGTGGATAAAATTTTTGTGTATTAATAATGAAATTTCACTTCAATTTTTGTAAAATCACAAAAATAAATATTCTACTCCATTAAAGTTCCATATGTACGTATGTTACAATGTATGAAGGAAGGAAGGGAAGGAAGAAACTGACCTTGTGCTGTTTGCTGGTGGAGGTGGGGAGTAGCAGAGGAGGAAGAGGCGGTGACAGGTCCGGCACTGCTCTTACGACTGCGATCAGCGGGCACTTTGTTCCCTGTCATGAGGGAGACGATTTTTGGGTCCCTCTTGAGGAAGGTGAGGATCTGAGGAAGAGTCAGCCGACGAACAGGATCGCATGAGATGGCACGCTTCACCAGTTTCAGGAACACTGGAGGGTACTATATGTATGGGACAGAGGGAGGGAAAGGGGAGGGGGAGGGAAGGGAGGGGAGGAGGAGGGAAGAGAGGGGAGGAGGAGGGAAGAGAGGGGAGGAGGAAGGAAGGAAGGGAGGGGAGGGGGAGGGGGAGGAGGAGGGAAGGAGGAAGGAATGGAGGGGGGGGGGCAAAATTAGAACAAAGTGTTCTCACAGCACCCATTAAATTATACCAGTCAAAAATTAATGGCCAGGTGGTCCATTTGACTCAAAAAATGTAAGCTAGCTCTATGTTTTTCTCAATCTCCCTGCCATGTGTAGAATTGTTGGCACATGGCATTACATGTATGTCAGGCACACATGCATGTATTATGTCTCCACATTGCATGTATGTACCTTCTCTGAGTCAGGGAGGGATTGAATATGGTGTGAGCGATAGCGTATCTTGCGTCCCTCTTCATACTTGGCAGGATAGTCGGGGAGGGGGTGGAGTCCCGTTGAAATGAGGATTGCCAGAACCCCAAACATCCAGCGGTATTGCGTGGAGTAGTCCACCATCTCCGACTCTATCCTGTGAAGAAAAATATGCATGAGTGCAGTTAGCGTAAAATCCACTCCTGAGCCTTCAACAACAAAAACAAAATAACATCAACAAATAACAAAATAACATCAACAACAACAAAATAACTTAACAACAAAACACAACAACAAAATACAATAACAACAATAAAAGTATGCTCTGTTTTCATGCATATGACAACTCATTACCTATAATTGGCTATGCAAGTCTCACTCCTTACCTCAATCGATTGAAGGCAGTGATGACTTCAGGGGCCAGACCAGTGCGGTTGCTAGGGGCAGCCATCCTTCCTGATACGACCACCAGGCAGGTGGTGGGGTCTGTTTGAATGGCTGTCTCAAAGTTACACAAGATCACACGGTCATTGGACATCACCTGGTCAAAAACAGGTCAAGGGTTAAAAAGAGGACTTAATGATAAGTGTGCCGAATCATCTGATGGAGGTCACGGGTCAAAATAATTGGAAATTTTCATGGTGAAATCTTTTTGCGAGGGGAAAATTATTGCTATACTTCGATTTTGAAAGCCCCCTTCCCTTTATCACCACCATGAGAGTTTCTGACTACACCTGATGGTTAGCTTAGACCCTAGACTTCTTCCTCTTCTTGTCAATAAGCATAGGATAAATAAGGATGAGTACATGTGGGAAGGGAAAGTCTCTGGCAATGTGCTGTACTGACATAATGGCATCCAATCCTTATCAGTCTAAACTCATCTCTTATTTGTCTATTAGTAACGAAGTGATTTGGCTGGCAACAAAGAGACCACTTCTACTTCTTCATAACTATTCATTAGAGCTCACACAATCAACTAATTAAGAGGAAGATACAATTTTATACTTCAGTGAAAAAAAAGGTATGTATTTACTCCCTCCTCCAGATCATGTACCACTCAAGCACTTGAGCCAAGAGGACATACATGGCCTGGAGACACCTTACATCTCTCCCAATTCATGCCATGTACTAGAACAGTACTGCCTCTTAAGGTTTGCTCCTGTGCACTACAAGTTAGACTCCCACACATAACAATCTCTATGCATGTACAGTCTTGCTAGGTCTCCTTCATATGACCATCTATCTACTGCTGGACCAGCTTAGAATTAGTGATGCTAATCAATATACTCCTGGAAGAATACTGACTAGAATTCAAGGGAGAATACTGACTAGAATTCAAGGCAAGAATTCAAGGGAGAATACTGACTAGAATTCAAGGGAGAAGAATTAAAGGGGCTACTGACTTGATTACTATCAGATAGGAACACGCTTGCTTTGATGCATTGGTTTGACAATGTATTTCCACACCTCACTTCAGCCTCAAGGCATTCCAGCCCCAAGGCTACTACTTATGAAGAACTAAAATTTGAAACTTTCATATGCAATGTAAGACTCCTCCACACGACCATTAGTCTCTGTCATGTTCTATTTGTAACAGGAACACACACACATTAAGAGTCGTCTGTAGAGACTCACTAACTCACCATGTGTACACACATCAATTACAAATCCCTTGAAAGTGTATCTACAGGCTTGTGTTGTAGGCAACCCCTTGAAAGTGATACCCGTGCTGTAAGCAACCTTATTTGCTAGTGCACCACTTCACACTCCTCTCAACTGTTTCGCATTGTCCACACCTACAGTCTCTTGACTTGATAACTCATTGTGAACAAATGTGCCTCTCTCTCAGAGATACACTCATTAATCATGGCCATTCTTCAGCTTTTGATACCTAGTACCTACATATGTAACTCATGATTCCTACTAGCAACCATGCATGTATGTGTTTAATGATGGTGTACCAACATGACACGTTCATCCATTGGTCTCTTGTAAGAAGTTGACTCAAGTTGACCAGAGTTGGGTTAGGTGTTTTGACTTCATAATGGAGGATACTTCGTGTAGGAGTTGATATAATGGGGGAGTTGATATGATGGTTTGTGTAGGAGCTGAGCTTTACTTTGTGTAGGAGTTGATATGATGGAGGGTACTTTGTGTAGGAGTTGACATGGGGGGGGGTGTTAGTATACTTATAGGATGTTAGTCTCATTACAAGGCTCTCAATGAAGCCATTTATGAGCCTGGGATGTAAGCGATGGGATGTATGTATGTACCTGTGTACCTGTATGTTTTCAGGGAGGAAGTTTTGATGGATGACCCCTCGCTGCTCCAGATAGTGCATGATGTCCGCCAGTTGGTACACGTACTTCAGCACTCGCTCCGGAACAAGAGAACTCTAAAAACACAACATGTGAATGAAGTGTATAATCTTTCTGGCCCCAAGTGCTTATACAAACAAGTGTCCTGATTAAAAAAGAGCTGTCCTGATTAAAAGAGGTGTCCTGATTAAAAAAGAGAGGTGTCCTGATTAGAGAGGAGTTCTCATTTTCTATATTGGATAATATGTAGCACATTTTACAGGGAATTATTTTACAAGCAATGGGAGGGCGGGGGATATGGGACCACCTGGGGACTATGCATTATATGAATCCATCCCACCTCCCTTGAGAGGTACTGTACCTTTATTTTGGTAGCCATGGTGACACCATAAAGAGGATAAACATAAGCCTCCATGGCTCCTCCCATGGTGAAGAGTTGTCGTAGCAACGCCTGCTTATGCTGTGGCTCGGAGTAGAAGAAACGCTGAAGCTTTTCCTCTGAGAAATTGATGATGTGCATCTCTGGGGGAGTAATAACAGACTTGTGGTAGGCTATCCGACGTAACAGGTTAGCCTCGTTCTCCAGGGTATGAAAAGTGTCTAAATATTCAGAGGGAAGGAAGTAGAGAGAGAGAGAGAGAGAGAGAGAGAGAGAGAGAGAGAGAGAGAGAGAGAGAGAGAGAGAGAGAGAGAGAGATGAGAAAGGGGGATAAAAAAGGAATTTCACAAGAATGATCTTTCCACAGCTGACATTAACCCACACCTCATCTCATCGAAAATTCCACCCTTAATTTGATCTCCAGTTCCTATGGCAACTACATACCGCACCTTGCCCCCACATCTGCTACACATTAAGGATTTCCCTTTTCTCAGCACATTCCTGAGACACCACGCACAGGGAGCACAAGGATACTCTAACTTATGTGGTTAAATCAAACACACCGGTCCCCTTCACATTTTTAGTTCCACTCATAATTCAGGTACATGCCACACCTTACTATACCATACCTTTGTTGAAATGAGGTACTTTAACGATGCAGTGAGCCTTCCTTGCTTTGCCTTGTGAAGGCATGAACTTGATATTGTTGACCTCCGCCAAGAAGTAATAGCCGAAGCTGTTGCACTGAATGAAGTGAGATAAGTGAGGCGTCCCTAACATCACTGTGGTCAAATGATCTTCAGTCAAGATGTCATGTGGTTTCATACCTGGTGTGTTACTAAGCGGCATCATATGACTGGGTGGAGCTTGATCGTGTGACCTTCCAAATGGGTCGGTAGGAGGCACACATCGATATCTATTGCCACCGCTGGTACCAGACGATGGCCACGCAGACTTGCCAGGCTGGGCCCTTGAGGGAACCTCACGAATGACCAGCACGTCATTATCGACTAAATCATCCACAGTCACTATCTCGCTCCCTCGCTCATCAAAGATCTCTATCCCCACATCACTACTGATGTCCAAGCGAGAGTAAAATAGGGAGAGGAAGTCCTTCCAGAGGATGTTTGAAGGAACTTTGACCCGCCTCTTTCTGGAGGGGTCACTGTACTTGTAGGCTGCTAGTAGGAGTGGCTTAGCCGGAGTCTGTTGGGAGGGAGGAGTTGGGGTCGGTTGTGAAGAGGAAGGGGTTGGAGAGGCTTCAGTCGACATGACACAGGGGAAGAAGGCATAGGTTCATGGAGAAGAGTTAACCTGAAATGCGAGAGAGAAATGAAAGAGAGAGAGAGAGAGAGAGAGAGAGAGAGAGAGAGAGAGAGAAGTTCTGCATTTAGAAATAAGCCCGTTTGCTGATAAAAAAGTCAGTAATGTCACTCATTTAAGTGCTCCTTAAAAAAAATGTAGGAAGAAATTGGCATGCCCAAATTCCCACAGTGCAATACTCAACTGTAAGTAGTAGCTCTAATTATGGAAGCAAGACCTCGCTCAGCGATCTACATAATGTGTAGTCGATATTTTCCCCTCAAATTATAGCAGAGTTCCTTGTATGCTGATACTAAGAGTGGAATGGATAAGCAACTTGTCTATTGCGTGTGTCCTTCATACTCTAAGAGATGTTTACTGATCGCATAATTTATTAAAGAATGCAAAAATGAAATTGAATAGAATTGATGCTGATGTGATGTTACATTGGATGACATAATCATGCAATTTTTAATCACAAATGAGTGATGAACACCTGGTGTGTGCGTGCGTGTGTGAGAGCAAATACGATGCAAGTATGTATGTATGTATGTATGTATGTATGTATGTATGCTTGATGTTATCAAAGTTACTTAGTACTGAACAAGAGATTGGCAAGATTGTACGTATGCATGTTTGTAAGTATGGATGTTTCTAAGTTTGGTCTTTACGTTGTGTGCATTTGTTTGTTTGTATATGTTGTTTGTGTGTTGCTGTGTTTGTTTGGTGCCAGGAAGGGGAGACAGACAGACGGACGGACATGGGGAGGGAGGAAGTATTGAATAACACCAGAGAGAATGTGGAATGCATTGGAGCACCAAAAGGACAGGAGTCACTCCACACATTAGTAGGAACTGGAACAGAGCCACCTGCCAGCAACCTGAGATGGGTATGACCCTGTTAATTAAGCTAAGAATGCAGGCAGCGACCGATTGGCTGAGATGTTTGGAGGGACACACAGGAAGTGCCACCTGCTAAGTACTCAAGGGTCACATCTTGAAGCAAGGAATGTGATTATAGCATGGGAATCAATGCCTGAAGCAAAGAAAATCTTTGTCAGATCTGGAAAGTGCATGGAAAACAATGCCTGATCTACTTGAAGCAAGGAATGTGATAATTGCCTTCAATGCCTGACTGTGATAATGGCTGTAGTATGGTATAGCTTGAAGTGAGGAATGAGATAATAGCTGTTGTAATCAATGCCTGATCACCATGGTGATAATGTGCAGTAAGCCTGCCTTTCCTCTGCTCAAATGCTATGGGATTCAAGACTCTAAGCACTTAGGTTCACTTGGCTGGAAGAACCAAAATACTGAATAGATAGACCAGGAAAGGAGGAGACACAGTCAGAGAGGACATTAAATGCAGGCCAAGTCAAGTATGAAGAGCCAGCTTAGCAGTTTGTGGATGGGGAAGGAATGTGAAAGGTGTGCGGGGGAAGGGTGGGTGGGGAGCCATCATGTCTGATGATTCAGAGCTTGCAATGAGCCATTAATTCATTCATTGCCCAATGGATAAGGTCAGGCATACATTATTCAGGGAATTAAGTGGTCTCTTTAGGGACATAGCGGCCTCAATCATGATAGAGGAGTAGTTTTCTTCACTTACAAACAATACAGGTGAAAGACAGAAAACAACAATGACAACTAAACAACTAAACTTGAGCTGCTAAGCATAGCAATTCTATTTGTGATTGCTCTCCGCTTAGGAAACGAGTGATGATACTTTCCTCCAGCAGAGAACGAGGCAGACACTCAAGGAATGCAATGGGCACCAGTTAACCACAGGAATGAACAAACTAATCTTCCTTGAAACCACAAATAAATCACCTCCAGAAACTATCAACACAGTGTGACAGACTATGGCATGGAGACTGGTCACACCCGACACTCTGCCAGTTTAATAGACAAGCTCCTTATCTTCATATGATAGAATTTCTTTATCTCGACACTTTCAGGAGAAGATAACAAGTGTCCTGATTATAGAGGTGTCCTGATCTGGAGAGACGTCCTTATTTCATGGGTGAATCAATTGGAGAATTGTATGACCTTTATAATAATGAATGCATTTATGGTCATGAATATTGTTGTTAGACCAACAATGTGGAATGTCTTGTAGCAATGATTTGTGGTGGCATGTGGCTTGACCACAAATCTTCAAAAACACAACAACATAATGTGGAATGCACATCTTGATTCCAGTTAATGGTGAGGCTAACCATTGTACCGCCACACCAGATGACTGTGGTCCACCACACCAGATGACTATGGTCTAACGGTGACCTGGTGCAGAATTAATATGCTAGTATTGTTACAGCTGTATATTAATTCACATTCACGGATCCCTTGGAGGCTATCGGAGGGGTTGGGGGAGATAACTAGTTACTGCTGTCTCTCTTCTATTGGCCTGCAAGACTACATACAGGAAAGTGGAGCCTGCATACACAGGTGTGTTCATACAGACTGCCAATCAATTAGGCAATTGAAGAGTCTGGGTAACAAATAAGTGCTATTGGAAAGAGAAGTGCATGGTCCCACTACAGGAGACAGGTTGGGAGACATGGTGAAGCTTCATAGGTGGTCTCATTCTGACTGGACGTCTTTTGTGTGAACGAGGAGAATGCTGACTATTAATCAAGACATTAGTACATGGATGGGAAGAAAACGTGAGAAGGCATTATGCAACAATGTGGTAAATAACCAGCATGAGAGCGGAGAAGGCAGAGGTGTTAGGTAAGTCGAGTCACATCGGAGTGGGGAAGGCAGGGGTGTTAGGTAAGTTGAGTCATATCCAACACAAAGAGAGAAAGGCTATCAGCTATCTTGGAAGTAATCCACACTCTACACAACTATTGGATGATGAATAGCTCCACAGATGATCCTACATAGACTCTCTGATTAGAGAGGAGAGGTGTCCTGATTAGAAAGGTGTCCTAATTAAAGGGGTGTCCTGATTAGAGGGGTGTCCTGATTAGAGAGGTGTCCTGATTAAAGGGGTGTTTTGATTAGACAGGTGTCTTGATTAGAGAGGTGCCCTGATTAAAGGATTAGAAAGCTGTCCTCTTTAGAGAGGTATCTTTAATACAAGTGCCACCATACCCTAGGGTTGCTATTATGCCCTGGGGGTTGCTATGCCCAGTGGTTGCTATGCACTTAGCAGCATTCAGACGAACTTAGACAATGGATGATGCCCACTCATGAGAGAGACGTTGGCCACATGTGCTTCTCTGAGTGTTTTGTCTAGTCTGGGATTGCCATATACAGACATGTGATCCTTACAATGAAGACAGTACATGTCAGAGTTACTTAGCGATCTGATGGTGTGGGGTACATATGTAATTCCACTTGGAAGGAGTGGATTCGTGGAGTCACTGCTAGCTACAACATGTTGTGAGCCCAGAGGAGTAAGGAGGAAGACATGTACATATATGGTCTAGACATAGGACACAAATTTTACCCACTATGGGTCAGCCACATAAAGATGTAACACCTCCCAACCACATAGAGATCAAACGCAATAAAACAAGGACATACAAGGACATTCCGCTAAGAGGCACTTAGTTAACACCAACATGATCCGCCAGGGAGATCAAACAGGTCAGAAACAAGTCAAAAACATAAGAGATCTCAGATCAAACAGCTCTTTGAACTATTAAGTAGCTGGCGGTCCCATTGAAGATTTCTTGTAACTGAAAAGTTAATGCACATGCTTACAACATGTTACAACATGTGTTATGAACCTAGCATGCAGTAGCTACCTGGAGTATGTAGCCTCAGGCTATGTAGCATGGGAAGCAAGTATATTATATTTTGGAACAGAAGTGGCTCTTGAAATTGGAAACCTGGCAGAACAGACACTAATTAAGAGGAAGAGAAGGAGGAGAGGCAGAGGTTGATCAATTTGGCAGTGGAGGTCGTCATGGAGTCTCCAAATCAAGGCTCATGGGTGTGGATGAGACAGACAGAAGATAGGCGAATAATTCCCAGTGTTTATCATACAGAGGAGGTCAGATCAGAGGGAAGTGTAATTGGACCCATTACAGTGTATAATGAACAAATGATAACACCAAACAAAAATTGGTGGTTTGTTTCATAAGCTAATTTTATGAGAACTAATTCTATTGAATTTTTATCATGTTAGCTGAGAATAATAAGCAAAAATTAATAGTTCAGAGGAGATGTTAGACATCAAGGGATGTAATTTTGAACTGTCAGCAGTGCTTTGCAAGCAATTGGTACTCAATGCTACAATGTTTCTACTGTATACACGATTTAGAGACACTGATGTTCAATATTCTTCTCCAATGTGACCGCTACACTGCTAACATACCACTTCTTTGCATACTAAAAGCTCAAAAGTTTGCACACAATCATCTATGAAGTCTCACTAAATTAATTTTCAATTCAACCAAAGAAGAAGACGAATCATTATTATGGTGTGATGTTCTGTATTGACTACAACCTATATTATAATAACTTAGCCACACCCATTAATAACAAAGGGGGGGGGGGGGGACACAAGAATACATTGTCCACACTAGCGACATGTTAAGGTCCTTCTCCAGTTTTGTTTTGATCACTCTAGACCAACTCAAAGAGGTTTCAGTTGAAGTGCCAAAGCATCTCAGTCTCTATCTTTTGATATCCCGGTCGAGTCTGTTCCAGTTTGAATCTTTGAGGTTTCCTGTCACAACTGAATCTGTTGTACTGGATACTAATCGCCATGACAGCAAGATATGCAGAGGAGAGTGAGCCATAGCTCTTCCCCTGGCCCTAGCTAAGCCCTTTGGCCATACAAACCTAGCCTTGGAGTCAAGACAAGTACATCCCATACACCTAGATGTTGTCATAACGCTGTGAGAAAACGACCCCTGTACACCTAAATAAACAGAGATCAATTCTGCGTGCACCCACATCAAATCAGGTTGACATAACAATGGATAGAAACACAATAAACTCATCCATTCAGTATTGAACATTTCTAAATAGGCTTATCATAGTTACACCTGACGATTAACAGTCTATGATAGATAAACAAAGCTCACTCAAGAGAAGAAAATTAAACTGTTGTTAATTATGAAGTTAAAGTTACACCCTCAACAAGTTGTAGCCTGTGTACATGTGATGCCCTCCTGCTGTACAGCCCTCTGGGACACACTGTACATGCCCTCAAGGACAGTGTAACACACCCTCTGGGATAACTCTCCAAAAGCCGAAAAGACATGATTGGAGTAGACTAACCACTAGTTCTGAATGGCATGTACCCTAAATAGTAGATGTGACCACATCACCAACTGGTGATAAACTCCTAGATTTTGTTAAGACACCACATCAGAACAGCAGGTAGTGAACAGCATTAACCACTACATGCACTACCAACCAAGACCAACTGTTTTAATTAACTTAATAAATTAGCCACTTCTTTGATGAAACTGCTTTGAAGTTTTATCTTTTATTTCATGATGGTTGGACTACCTTTGAAGACCCTTAGAGGTGGCCAGTTTGCGTATTTTTCTTCAGAGGTCGTGGGTACAACTTCTTGTAGAATGAAATTTTTTGATGTTTTCAGCTAAAACTCACTTCCTGGCCCTTCCTTTGATGTTGCCAGCTCTGACTCATTTCCTGTGTCTTTTCTCTTGGGAATGGGAGGGTGTCATGGGAAGGTAAGGCTGACTTGAAAGCAAGGCTAACCATGACAACCTAACCACCCCTTGCAAATGCAGCATTCTACTTAGCAAGATTCCACCAGGGAGAGATGAGTGACAGAGCTAATGATTACTCCTCCAACCACTGTATGACAATAGAGAGCCAAGAGAGTAAATATTCCAAAAAGAAATGTCATTCTGATTACAGGTACATACCAAATTAATGTAAGGTTGTGTAAGTAGGGGAGAAAACACTGATTTTATGAGGCCAGTGACCAAGTTTTGTAAGCACATATAACCATTACCCATTGAAGTCGCTGGCTTCCAAAAAATAACCAAATCATTCTTATACTGTATGTCTTCTTCCTACCGACTCAGCCACACAATACGGAATCTCTCTCGAAGATTCCCTGAGGATTCCTTGAAATACAGGAGGTTTCTATCACCATGACACTTCACTTACAGAACTTGATTAGGTTGTGAGCAAGACTTGTAAGACCTGCAACATATATTACTACGTGCCGATAAATTGGATGGACTTTCCTCAGTTATTTAATTAAAAGGAGACCTGTCCAATCAGGGACAACATAATAGAGAGTTTTACATAGTGCTTGGACTCATAGTCGACCTGTGGGATCTTGATATTGTTAACTACACACCAGCTGAGCTGAAACACGCCAGGCAAAGCTGGTAGTATCAATGTCTCGTTGCTGTAACTTAAAACCAGGAAACCTAAGATTAAGAGAAACACGAGCCTCAGACTTGCTGCCTGGTCTTAACTAAGCATCTCCTAAATATCTTTTCCCTTTCTATACCACACACAGTGTAATTCAAGATCAGAAATGTGAAGAATCTGTCCATTACTTCATTCAGCAACATACTAGGCACACATGACCCAGCAGCAAACCAGTAAGCACACATGTCCCTGTGCAATTTGCTACTTAAAAACGTAACACAATGCTTCTCATGTATTAAAGACACTAGATCCTTCATATCATAACAGAAAACGCACTCTGAGAGTCTCCTTTAAGTCTTCATTCCTGAGCAAAGACCAGTTTACGAGTGAATATTGGATCGTATTTTCAGTAGCAATTGTCGTTAAATTAATTGTGAGCCACATTTCTTTGCTCTCACAGAAATGGCGGAAGGATAATTTCGATTTTTGATAAGGCTGCCACTCACCTAGCTACACTCTATTCCCAAAGCAATAGAAACCAATCCATACACTTCAGAGAAAAGTACACACTCCCATCAAGATAATTGGAAGAATATGCATAGTACGGAAATAATATTCATTGGTTTAGGATAATCAATTGATGAATAGAGAAGGAAGATGGGGCTGAACATGAAACTAATTCATGTGCTATGAGCATGCATGCATGCATGCAGAAGACAACATATTACATGTATGTACAAACAAATTTTGTCAAAGGATCTCAAGACCACGAATTTATTATTGCTTGGCCACCATTATCTGCAGCTGATACCTGACACACTCACTCGATCCTAGCAACACATAGCAACACACCACCTGCACAACATCTTGTGCTTGCATGCTATGAGAAAAGTGCATTCAAATGGTTCGGTTAGCTATAGCCACAGGCCATGGTCATGCAGCATCGATTGCAGTAATCTTGCAACATGAAATTCAGAACACCAAACCAAAATTTATATAGCCTCCTTTCAAAGGACTTAATTGTGGCTTTAGAGTTGGGCTACTTAAAGGAAAGCGATGCAAAATTTGGTTTGGTGTTCTGAATTTAATGTTGCAAGATCACAGTACCATGGTCTCATATATTCATAGCATAGCAAGTCAGTAGAGATTCTACCACAGTCTCATGAGTCTTGGACTTCTACCACACCCCCCCTCTGAGTCCCTTGGCTGAGATGTCTAGTTGGCTGCCTTCTCCCTAGGCCCTCCCTCCTCCAAAAAGGAAGTATCAAACATTGAAGTCTTTTTCTTAAGGGGTTGATAGCTAAGAAAATTCTGCAGCATCTCATTGGGAATTCCACACATGCTTGTAGCCAGACAGTTATACTATTCAATGTGTGAAGTTCTGAATAGAGGTGGCATATTTCTAGTTTTTATTTCTAGTCAGCATTCCTTAGTAGCTAGCCAGCTAGTTAGTACTTTTCTTTATTTCCATGGGACTGGCCATCCTGTTAAACTCCATCAATTGATCATGCATGCACAAAAGGAAAATGCTATGCAGCTAACGCTACCTAGTAAGTTAAGTAAAATGGATTACTTACTAAGACTGAAGCTTCTTCACATTGACTCCAGCTGTCTACACAGATTCCAGAGAGCAGCTGTGTTGTGTGCGGTGGCTACTGCGGATAGAGCCAAAGGCTTCCACCCAACTTTCAAAGCACCGATGGAAGAATGGATCGGGTAGATCTCGTTCTGTTTCTCACTCTCAGCGTAGCCAGTGCAGCTCTAGTCTCGATTTGAAGCGTTTTCTATCTATACTTGTACTATACTTCAGTCACTTCACCGGACCATCGGAATCTTGGTACACGCCTCTTCGTTACTTATCCAATTAAAGGGAAAACATCAATTGGAAAGAAATTAAAGATGTCGACGTCTTTGGAGTCTGTTCCAAAGGATATGCGAGGCCTCAGAGCGTGTAAGCTCTGCTCACTAGTGAAAGTGAGTTGGTTTATCTCTGTACCAAACCTTTGTTTTGCCTACAGGTAATATTCTGAAGCTATGTTTTTAACCCAATCTGTGAATCCATAGTGCTCCTCTGTATGAAACCACCTATCCCTACCATTCATCATCAGATGGGGTGGAATTTAAATGGATAACTTCTAAGTTCTTATTTACTACTCCAAGTTATGATGAGTAGCAGGTTGTGTATTCTCTGAACTGCACAGTTAGATTAGAAGTTACTCTAATTTTCTTAGTATCATATTTTTGCAGATAGAAGAATAACTACCTCTGTGCTATGATTTATCTTACAGACGCAAGACCAGTTTATTTACACTGGTTGTGAGAACTGTGAGCGACACTTGAAGATGAAAGGGAACAGAGAATTAGTCCAGGAATGCACTAGTTCCAACTTTGACGGGTCAGTCAGTGGAAGAGGGGTGGGTGGGGTCAGGTAGGGAGAGGGGTGGGTAGGGTTAGTGAAGATGAAGAGTTAGTCCAGGAGTGCACTTGTTAATGGGTTAGTCAGTGTATACTTTTATGGGTGGGTGGGGTTGAGTTGGGAGAGGGGTAGGGGGATTCAGGATGGGTGGGGAGTGAACTGATGTGATAACCACATCTTTTCTTTGCTTGTTTATTAATTGGATACTTTAAGAGTAGTAAACAGTTTGGCTAAGCCAACTAGCTTTTTTGCAGCTAATATGAAGGCTACCAGTACAGACATTCATAAACGCTAACAACACTACATGGCATAATTCTTGAGTAAGACCTGGGCCCCTTTAATAGTGATCTTGTCTTCGCTTGTTGTAGGATTGTTGCTATGATGGTGCCAGATGAGAGCTGGGTGGCCAGGTGGCAGAGAATAGGTAATTTTATAATCTTTACAAATTTGAGGAAGGGACTCAAGGGAGTGGGGGGGGGGGGGGGGGGGGGGGGGCATAGAATAAGGCCGTTTCTTTATTACAAGACTTACATTACTCATTTATTGTGCAGATAAGTTTGTGAAGGGTTGCTATGCAGTGTCTGTGACAGGTGAACTGCCTCAAGATATTATCCACAGTTTGCAAGACAGGGGAATTCCCTATAGATCAAGAGACAATTCTAATCGATGACATTCCTAACAATACTTTTCCAAACTTTGCATGCATGTACTGTAAGGACACACAACAAAATTCATTGCTTCTCTGGCCCACCTGCTAATGTCTGACATCAATGTGGTCACATGATTAGGATATTTGCACATGCGTGAATTCATCTAGCCTATCACAATGGAGAATTTCATATTCAAGCTATCGTCACCATCTGGGTGAATTGAAATAGTTGGTTTCAACCAAAATGTCCATGCCTCAATTATTGCTGAAAAAAATTCTGTTGGATGATATGAATAGTTAATATCCTTTTGATTTTTCATTGTTGAATTCTAAAATATGTAGGCAGTGGGTCTAGTCATAGATATAAGAGGTTTTACGGGATTGGAAACGCCCAATGAACTGCACAACCGAGGCGCGTTGACAGATGCGCACGCGCATGCAGCATTAATTATTTAATGGCCGTGAAAGGAGATCAATATTCACTCCTTTCAAGGCAGTTAAAGTGATATTCTGTCCCTACAGCTCACAGAATAGTACAAGTAAGCTAAGGGGAAGGTATTGAAGAAGTGAAGAGTCAGAGAGTTGAAGTTGGAGAGTCTGAGGAAGGAAGTTATTAATTATTCATAACTTTTTTCCTTGTAATTATAACTATGAGTACCTATCATTGCTCATTATACATTAATTTTATGTAATTGATTTGAAAGAAAGGCCAGAATGACTTTTGGTATTAAAATCAGACAAATTCATCATTATTATAGCTAGATAATTTTGCCCCAAAGTTATCCGCCAGTTTCTGCTCAGTTCTCCCTCATCAGCATTATTGCAATACTTCCAGCTTTTGGCTGTTGGATTTTGACACCATCCACCTCAAGAATTCGGCTCAGTCAGCTGTCCTGTGGACCCTATGGATATTAGGGGGGGAATATAGTAAGCTTGCCATCTCCATAGGATGACTATTGTATAGAAAACGAATGCACCAATTCCATTTACTGTTCTATCCTTTCCCTGAAACAACTAATACAGTTGCAATATTGTTAATCAATTTCTTGGGAGAGGGATTACAGTTTTAACACCACTTGCAAATGCTAGAGACAATATATGTCAGCTAATACAAAAACTAACATTACTATTCCATGTAGCTAAAGTTTACATGCCTTTTGATCAGAAAATGGGCAACAGCAATTGATTCCATCAAGCGTGAGAGGGATTATAGTCCCATTAACCACTACAGTAGTATTTGTAGGATTAAACTTGAAAATCTGAGCTAAAATTTATTTCATACAGTAAATCTATGCCCTAGTGTATTATAGTATCATTGGCATAAGTCTTACCTCATGGATCTTGTCAGAACAGCAACTTTGACAAAAGTGCTATGTCATTCAGCTGTCAACGCGCCTCGGTTGTTAGTTGCTAACGAGAGCACGTGATCCGTTTCCAATCCCGTAAACATCTTATATCTATGGTCTAGTTTAGTCTCGCGAGCCAGCCCACTTATTTTTTTCGCGGCGGTTCGCGCGAGACTAGGTGTTTTGCAAATGCGCATGAAGAATTTTATGTGGGTGGGCCCTTTTTGTTATTTGTAGTCCTTGATTCTACCATGGCATTCTTGAGACGAAATACGCACGGTGTAGCTCAGGCTTTCAGGAGTAACAGTCACTTACAGCAATTCATGCTGTCTAATGTGTCTCCAACTGGCATGGTTCTGGGAACAGGCTCTTATGGTTCAGTGGAGGAGGTCAGTTTAAGCCCCGTTTACACGAGGGTTTTAATCCGGATTCAATCCGGATTAACGTATAAGTGGATACGTGTAAACACCAATTATCCGGATTAACTCAATCCGGATTCAACCTACATTCTGATGTAGATTGAACCCGGATTAAGCGGTTAAATTGTACGTGTAAACAGCTGTATCTGGATTAAGCTACTGTACAGCTGTGGTTTATAACTTAAGTGTTTACATCATGAGTACTACTAGTATTGAACAGTCTGCAACGGCTAGCAGAGGAAATTTGTGGCCAGATGAAGAGGTAAAGGCATTGATAGCAATATGGGGAGAAAGGAACATTCAGGATGAACTTGATGGTGCTGTCAGAAATAAAACAATATTCCTTAAGATAGCAAAAAAAATTAATGAAATAGGTTATGATAGGGACTGGGAACAGTGCAAAAATAAGATAAAGAACTTAAAAAAACAGTACAGAGTAGTGAAAGATAACAACAGAGAGACTGGAAGGGGAAGAAAATCTTGCAAGTTTTATGATGAACTTGATGCCATTCTTGGACATCGGCCAGCATCAGTCCCAGCTGTTATTCTGGACACTGGCAATCAAGATAGCCCACAGGAGACAACTTCTGAAATAAATGGTATATTATATTAATTTGTAATGCCAGTCGTCATACAAGCCCTTTCCTGCCTTAAGATGGGAGAGGGCTTGTATAGTAATTAATTAAGAGAGCGAAGTGAGCCATTCTCTAATCATATTACTGTAATGGGGGGAAAAATATGGCAATACATCAGTTCAACATCATTGCTAGATTTGCCTCAGAAATCCAGGGCTTGATCAAAGAAATTAGAAAACAGAGCAAATATGAAACTTTGAGACAGGAGTATGTTGCTCTGCTTACCAATAGAATGTTACACGAACATACCCTAGTGAAGTCACATAGGATTATTATTCTGTCAACCCATGAGCTCACAAGGATTGGGAATGTTAACATGCTCTTGATATTACGCCCCTCCTAATGACTGCTGTGCTCCTTTTAGGGATGCCTGAATAACTACATAAGAAACCCAAAATTGAACAACCTAGTAATTATTGGTAAACTAACTTTAAATGTGCTCACAAAAGGAGCTGATATTCAAGCAGAGTCACCAATTGATGCTGCACTCATGCCCACCACTTCAAGTGATACTGCTGATAGTGAATCTAAGGGTGAGGAGAATATGTGATAAATTCCTTTCATGTACTTATTTCGCTATAATGTGTACAGGAGCACCATGTAGCAAAAAAAGAAAAATAGAAAAGAAAAGCAGAGCAGAGAAAAACATAGACAGAGCTATAGATGCCTTTATAGCATATCAGAGTGAAGCAGAAGAAAGATTTCAGAAGCAGGAAGAAGAACGGTGGAAAAAGGAAATGGAATTGGAAGAGAAAAGGAGGAAAGAGGATAGAGAGCATGAATTGAGGATGCTACAAATGATGGGGCAGATATTCCATAGAGATTATTCCTCAAATCCCTTTGAGTACAGTGATAACTATTATGATCAGTAATAACATACATAAGTTTGAATAACAGCATACGTATAGGTGTAATAATTATTCCAGTACATAGTACATTATGTTCAATGGGAGAAGTATGTCATAAGTGCATTTCTAATGTTAACTGCATTCTCTCCAGGTTGAAGAGATGGATGATATGATGAGTTGGACCCATGCGTATCTTCAATATTGCTTATCCACTCATTGTTAAATCTGTCACCATGAACCTCACACACATTATGTAGAACACAGCAAGCAGCTACTAACTCAGGCACATCACACACACTAACATCCAACCTTTTCATCAAGCATCGCCACCTTCCCTTCAACCTGCCATAAGCATGCTCAACCACAACTCTAGCTCTACTTAAGCAATAGTTGAACCGCTTCTGATTAGCTGTAAGGTTACCACTGTCGGGAAATGCCTTCATTAGCCAATCTAACAAAGGGTATGCAGGATCACCAAGGAAGACTAAAGGAATATTTTTTCCAGATATACTTTTCACCCAGTTGGGAAGCAAAGTTTTACTCTGGCCCCTCTTGAATAAACTTGAATTTGCAAACACTCTGGCATCATGCACTCGACCTGGCCAACCAACATAAATATCTATAAATCGACCTTTGTGGTCCACTGTACCCTGCATTAGGATGGAATGCCACCCCTTTCTGTTGTAATAGTCAGCTGGACATTCATTTGGAGAAACTATAGGAATATGTGTTCCATTGATTGCACCACAGCACTGAGGAAAACCATAGCTAACATGAAAACCATCAACCACCTCCTTGAGGGCATTTCCAGTTGGTACTTGAATATACACAGGAAGCAAATGCTTCACTAAGCTTTCACACACTTCCTTGATAGCCAGGGAAACTGTGGATTTAGACACCCCAAAAAGATGAGCAATAGTCCTAAAATCTGCTCCGGTTGCCAAAAACCATAAAACAAGGCCTAGTCTTCTCTCCATTTCTATTGCCTTCCTCATAATAGTGTCCTTTCTGGATATATATGGGCTCAGTTCCGTACAGAGGTATTGAAATGTGGCAGGTGACACACGAAAATTATTCAACCAATCTTGTGGTGTAAATCGTTTTACTATTTCTTCCCACCAATGGCCACTTCTTTTTCTCATCCATACCATTCTTGGCAAGAACACAGGCAGAGAAGACATCAGAGTTACCAGGGTTATAAATAGTGTGAATTCCTGGGCTTGTCTTTTAGCAATTTGCTTTCTCCGTACTGCTCTTGCTTTTTTTTTATATTCAATCAATTTGTCTGTGGACTTTTGCCTGTGCTTCCTTGCCATATTAAACACTACATACTCGAGAAAGCCTTCCATCTTCAGCTAAAATGTCAACCGTGTACCAGCGAGCAGATTTTCTAATAGTACAGTAGCTATAGTTGCCAAGGAATCGCCTTATGCCCATGCTTTCTAAACGTATACTAACTAGAGCTTACTTTAGTTAGTGTCACTCTCTCAAGATCCATCACGATCCTCCACCAAACACCATCAAACAGTCCTAGGATCCTCCTTGCAGTTATCTTCTTGCATAATTTTAAATGTTGAGCACCTTCGCTAATCCACTCCCACAAAAAAGCGTGTGGACAGACCTTGTATCCGGATTGAATCCGGATTGAACCCGGTTTGAATTCTACGTGTAAACGGGGCTTAATATCTAGCCATAGATATACTAGACTACGTACACAGGATTGGAAACAGGTCACGTGCGCCCATAACGACAATACTGACAATCCGTGTAGGCAGCTGTTCGTGCTAAATTGCCCCAAAGAAACAGGGGAGGAGAAGTAGTGTGCCAAATTTCTGCTAAACTATAGCCAATTGGTAAGTTTAAAGAATGCAAAGAGTGGGCTAGTATAGTGCTAAACAAGCATAGTTCTTAAAAAGGCTGGTTTCTCAAGTGTTAGAGGGTATAATTGCGAGTAACAATGGTAGTTCGACTTTGTGGACCTCTGGAGCTTGGATATTAAAAGTATAGTCTCTTTTTTTCCACCAATCTGTTAGGTAGTGATCATTCATATGTACATATGTACTTTTTAAAGGTGCCTGTAAAAAAATCATGTCAATGTTATTGTTTCTTCAGATTACCCATGGCTGGCTGTCAAGAAAAGCTATAGTAAAGAAGGATACTATAATGTAGTAACTAATACTGTCACTTTTACACATATTTCCTTTCATGTTATAATAAGAAAATGATAATAACAAGTATTGATAGTGCACTGCTGAGCATCCAATTCATCGAGCGATTTGTTGTGATATAGCTACTTGTTTTGGGGGATCAAGATGAAGAATAAAGCTGCCCCAGTGTATCCTTTCCTGCCCCTGATACAAGAAAGTATCTCATCTCCTCACATAAGAACAACAACATAGTGAAATGGCTTCTTACACCATCAATGGCAAAT
Organism: Crambe crambe; assembly: GCA_963924555.1. Classification (NCBI taxonomy): domain Eukaryota; kingdom Metazoa; phylum Porifera; class Demospongiae; order Poecilosclerida; family Crambeidae; genus Crambe; species Crambe crambe. The sequence continues at coordinate 8,262,166 of OZ004586.1, read as the reverse complement.
GGCATGCCATCTCCAGCCCTGCATAAAATTAAAACTACTTGAGTACATATGGTCAACTAGTATCTTTCATTTTATACCAAAAGTAAGGCAGCTAGACTTCTATTTTAGTAGTAGGAGTGCCACAAAACTTTTCAGTCACCTGTTTCCATGTTTTTCTTCCATAGCAACAGTAAATTGACTAAACTGACATGATAAACTACTACAGCTATAGGTCATTGAGCCTTTTCACTTATAATCATAATTATTGCTGCGCTAAATACCTTGCCTTTCACCCTCTTTCTTATTTTGTGTAAGATTTCTCTGTTCGCCAGGTACCTACACGGATGGTTTATAAATTATATGCGCGCATGCCCTGTTTCCAATCCTGTGTACGTAGTCTAGTATATCTATGATCTAGCTTACCTACAAGAATTGGGTTCTCTTTACACTCAGGTGAAATATGGGCATCTTGTGTGTGCTGGCAAGAAGCTCCATGAAACACTCATTGATGAAGGGAACATCGGAGTGGCTAATATAGTCAGCAAGTATGAGCAGGAGTGCCAGTTGATGTCCAGCCTCCGTCACCCCAACATCACCCAGTTCCTTGGTCTTTGCTTCCTCCCAGGGACTAGACTGCCCCTACTTGTGATGGAACGCCTGGAGACCAGCCTGGACGACCTGTTGGAGCACATGCCAGGCCTCCCTCTCTCCCTGAAACGCTCTATCCTTGAAGACATGGCCAGTGGACTGGTGTACCTTCACGAGAGGCAACCTCAAGTCATCCACAGGGACCTGACTGCTAATAATGTCCTTCTAACATCTTCTCTGATTGCAAAAATCACAGACATGGGAAACTCTCGTATTATTGATATGAGGCAAGGACAAATGGCTAGGACCCTCTCATGCCTGCCAGGGACGCTAGTGTACATGCCTCCAGAAGCTCTGAATGAGACTCACCGCTATGGACCATCCCTTGATGTCTTCTCCTTTGGACATCTTGTCCTTTACACCATTATACAGGTAAAACACATAATTATAATACTATGCTCATGAGCTGCAGCTTTGTGACTTTTCAGATATTTCCTGGAAACCTGCTAGCACCAGCATACCCTGATTGTGATAACCCTGAGCATATCTTAGGTCGTTCAGAAGTGGAGCGTCGTGAGGAGTATATTCGGCTGCTAGAGGAACAGATTGGTCGTCCCCACCCTGCTCTGGTCCAGCTAGTCAAGGAGTGTCTGTACAATGTCCCAGAACGAAGACCTGCTACTGATGAAGTTCTGAATAGACTGCAGAGGTTAAAGGTCGAGGTTGAAGGAGTGTATGGTGGGAGTCTGATAAAGTTAGACATGGGCAGAGTGTTACTGGCCAAAGAGTTAAAGATGAAGGACAAGAAGATAGAGGAACTGAGAGAAGTGGAGGTAATATCTTTCTTTAGATGCTAATTACAATAGGTATATAAATGAACTTGCTCTGTGCTGTTTCTTCATTAGGAAAGAGCACAAGAAAGAACAGAGCAGTTGTCAAGGGAACTGGAAGTAAGGTATACAATGTCATACTGTTCAAAGTTGTTACTAATTGCATTCTAGATAAGTCGTGAGAGGCAAGAACAACTACAAGTCAATTCTGATAGGCAGCTCAGACAACTGCAAAGGGACATAGAGGTGAAGGATGAAGAGTTACAACAACTGCAAAGAGACAGAGAGGTGGAATAGCTATATAGTGTTAGTAGTATAATAGTCTATTTACTCTTCTCCCTGCAACTCTGTAGGAGTCCTTGTCCCACTTGCGTGCAGAAATGGAGGGTAGGGAAGCTAGACTAAGGGAGGAGCTGCAAAGTAAGGAAGCTGAGAACACCAGGTTAATGGAGGAATTGAGGAGATGCCAAAAATTGCTACAGGAAGGGATGGGCCAGGTATGAATGGCGACTATAATAAGTGGCTACAACTATTTTGTTTGTATGTGTAGGGATCTCTATTGTGTCATGAAACTGAATTCCCTCTCCAATTAAATTGGAGGTGTGGTCCTGATATGCCCTTTGAGATGGCTGATTTGCTGTCAGTGGTAGTGCAGGGGAAGGTTTATGTCGGGGGAGGATCTGATGGTATTGTAGATGGTGAAAATAACTACATAGTGATGGAATATGATGTTAGTTCAGGGAAGTGGGACAAGTTGCCACGATATGAAACCAAGCAGTTTGCTATGACAGCGATAAACAACCAACTAGTCCTGGTTGGTGGGAAGTCAGATGAGCTAGGTTACAGTAGATCACTTGGAGCATGGAGAGCTGAGAGCAAGGAGTGGATCCACCTCTTTCCGGATATGCCTACAGCACGCAATGCACCCTCTGCTGTTACTTATAAGGAATGGCTGGTGGTGGTTGGAGGAACAGATAGTACAAAGAGGTGCTTATCATCAATTGATGTCATGAACATTGATAACAAGCAATGGTATGGACAGTATGGTGCATCTATTGCACCAGCAGTTTTTTCTTTTAAGACTGCTATAGTGGGTGACTTGTGTTACTTCATGGGAGGGCAGGATGAACAAACTCATACTGATATGGTCCATAGTGTGTCTCTGCCAGCTCTCATTTCTGAGATACATCTGAAGAATTCCAGAAAAAAGGATGAACAGATATGGAAGAGAATATCTGGACTAGGACTTCACTGCTCCACTCCACTCTTTGTTGGTGGATCTCTGCTTGCACTAGGAGGGTGGGATAAAAAGGATAGGAAAGACGTGACTGCAATCCACTGCTACCGACCCAAGACTGGGGAGTGGGAGAAAGTAGGAAACTTACCATCTCCACGAAATTTCTCCACCTGTGCAATTGCTAATGGACAGTTACTGGTAGCTGGAGGACAGCATGATGGAAAATATTTGAAAAGTACTGTGTTATCCACTCTCAGCATTTTACTGAGCATAAACTAATATAAGGTAGGAGACTTACCGCATCATATAATGGACAGCTAGCTAGTTAACGGAGGAGCTATTACGTAATGAGCACATTAGTCATTACGTAATGATTGTCTAAAAAAAATTTTAATCGATATGCGCATGCGTATTATCGAGCACGAGCATAGACTATAATCTAAGAAAGTTCTGTTTATGAGACTCTGAGTTAGGTAAGTTTATTAAGCCAAGCAAAAACTGAGTAATTATAGTATTCAAAGGCATCTGTAAATTTTCCTTTGTTTATTCTCTTTCAATATAAACCTTAGCTATAGTCTGAGGTCCTGAAATGAATGATAACTTTGCTGCTTTCACCTGCAGGCATAATAATATAGTCTCCGTTGACATTACATTTATGTGCATAGAGGGACATAATATCAACTTAGCTAATTATGAGAGTATGTAGTTATGTGGATAGTTATGTGGACAGCAGTGCCAGTTGCTGTTTCTTGATAGACTAAGACGTCAAGTTCTATAATGTTACCTTATACCTCAGACCACACATGCTAGCTACATTACAAACACTGGCATTTTAGCTAGCTATCTAACCAGGTTATCATGTATTTGGCTGCATGTCAAGTGTAGTATATATATTAGACTACTCAGATGAGGCTTAATTCTCAGGCAGTCTTGTCTATTTTTTTGTTGTTGTTTTTTTTTGTTTCTTTTTTGTTTTTTGCTATAGTGGAGGGTTTTTTAATTATATAACTAGCAGGGAAATAAGTTTTTTATTCATGAAAACAGAGAGTTCACAATTATAGCTAATTGTTTCAATTTAAAAGCTAGCTAATCATGAATATGCATAGGAATAGGCAAATTACATAGCATATTGCTAATCTTGAATTGTGTGTATGTGTAGCTAGTTGAGGTATGGAAAGTGTCATCAAGTTATTCTCATTGGTTCTACTCTTCACTCCCTCCACTCTGTGGGTCGTTAGTGGCAGTGTTGATAACATCGTCATCGACCAGCAGTGCAGTATTACAGATGGATGTCTCCAGTGCATCAGCAGTCAGTCCCCTATGGAAGCCGAGAAGGGCAATTTCTAGCGATTTTGGGATCCGAAACGAAATTCCGAACTGAAGAACCTTCCGCAGTGAAAATTCCGAACTGAAGAACCCTCCGCAGTGAAAATTCCGAACTGAAGAACCCTCCGCAGTGAAAATTCCGAACTGGAAAACCTCCGAAACGAAAATTCCGAACTGAAGAACCTTCCGTAGTAAAATTCCGAACTGAAAAACCTCCGCAGTGAAGATTCCGAACTGAAAAACCTCCGAAACGAAAATTCCGAACTGAAGAACCTTCCGTAGTAAAATTCCGAACTGAAAAATCTCCGCAGTGAAAATTCCGAACTGAAGAAAACTCCGCAGTGAAATTCCGAACTAAAGAAGTAAAATTCCGAACTGACATTATTATGAATCTAACTCCGTTCCCCTTGTCAGCTATGTCTTTGGCCAGTAAGCTAGCTAACTCTATGTTGCTCCATGTCGTATAACAGCTACATTAGCTAGTTTGTTGTTGTTTTTTCTCTGCTAGATCAGGAATGCGAGTTACTGGCCAAGGTCGACCAGTTAAATAAAGTTGTGTTAGATATCAAAGCCGAAAAGGTGATAGTTAGCCTACTCAGGAAATTTATATTTATAACTTAGTTGTTTAATTTGTAGATTTACTCATGGAGGCACAGTGTCTTTAAAAATGGGCCACCTAAGAAAAGGGGTATGTACAAAGGGTATTAGGTTGTTGTAGCTACAGTAATCATCAAGTTTTCTCCCACCCATCATTTGTTTACACAGCTATAATTATATATTTAAATTCTCTCTATAGCAGCACTAAAACTATGCTGCTCTAGACTCCACTTAACGGAACAGCAACATGAGCTGGTAGCTTCACAAATGTTGAAGACATTTTGTCCAAATGATATGAAGGTAGAAAGTATAGCTATAGCTACCATAATCTATGATATTATACAAGGTTGTATACCTAGTTATTTGGGTATGTAATGGATGTTTTAGTCCCCAGGTAGTCATAAGATTGTACATGGATGTGGCTAACGTGGAATACGATAAGGTAGGCTATGCATGATGTTGATGTTATAATAAAATATATGATATCTCAAGGCTGATGAAGCTGTTCAAGCAATGACTCCTCGAGCTCAGCAAGGTACATAGTGATGTCGACGTCATAATTATTATTACGAACAACGTACGCGTGTTTGCAGTTACTGCAATGCGTGTCTGCAATAGCCGCGGTGGCGTGGACATGGATAAGCGCAAGGTATAGGACATTACTAAAAGGTTTGCTACAGAGATCGAGGCCGCCTTAGGTGGAGAAGCAGTATCTCCAGTTTGTAAGTATAGCTATAATAGAGCTATTAATGGTATTAAATTGATCCTCTTGCTTTTATAGCACCTTCTCTAGATCCAGCTTCCCTTATAGCTAGAGGGAAAGCCCTACAGATAAATCGTCTTAAAAAAGGCAAAGGAAGATTGGATGATAATCACGTTACAGTAATTTTTAAAAAAAATTAATAGCTAAACCTAGCTAGAACCATAAATTGTTGTGCTAGGTTAGTGTATGTATGATGAAGAAGGGGAGAAGAGGTGCATATGGACGTGATGGGGCTTCAATTGAAGTGATGGCAGATTCTTCAGACAATTATAACCAACTATTAGAACGTTCCAGTAGTGCATTCCAATTGAGCTGCCAGCATGGTGGTCAGGTGCTGTCACTTTTTAACCTTTCTGGTGCCATTATCTCAGACAGTCCTGATTGGAATCTTGGAAAATACTTGCGCAGTGCGGCTTGGGATTGGCTACATTGAGGTAGGTTAACTTCAGAAAGCCTATGGCTATGCCCTTGATACATAATTTATGTTTGTATAGGATAGATGTGAAAAGATGGGATGTAAGTCATTAAGAGGTACAAAAACACTTTATTCAGAAAATATACTTGCAGGTTCTAGTGGCTATTCCACATATCAAGATGCAAAAGAAGATGATTTGATTGCTTCTACTCTCCCTTTCGGTGGTCCTTATGAGGAACCACCATCCTCCCAGAAAGATTCCACCGAAGCCATCCCAAGTAATGTATCTGGTCAGTTCACTCATAATCCTGCAGTTCAATCCATGGGTAAAGGTGCCATTATCTCTGTGCCATCTGATGATGAGGATTTCATTCCTGCAAAAGTTGTAATCAAGCAAAGTATGCACAGTTTATTAGAAACCGTGCAATAAGTGATAACTATTACGATAGGTAAGAGACAGAAACTATTAGTAGAGAATCAGCACCAACCAAGGAGTAGTCGAAAACCAGGGCCTAAGATTGAAGCTGGTATGTTTGTGCTTGTCATCTTTGGCCAAGTAACATTATTTATTGCTATTATTAGGTAACTGCATGCAATTTGATGGTGCAGAGCTTGCAAAAGCTACAAATGATTATAGCAAGAGGAATCTTCTCGGTAGGGGTGGTTTTGGCAGTGTATATCGGGGATCAGTCAGAGGATGTATGGAGGTGGCAGTGAAAGTTTTGACATCAGTGTGTATAATAATTATCATCTTACTATGGCATGCATGACAAAGGTTATTAAAGGTTATTCAATCTATGGCAGGTGGGGCAAAATGCTTTAATGAAGTGTCAGCCAGCTGCACAAATGCAGTCAGAAGTGACAGCATTAACAAGGTATAAAGTACTCAACATTAAGAATTAACCTTGATTTCACTCAATCCTGTAGGTTTCGGCACCCTAATATATTGCAACTATTTTGTCTGAAACCTCAAGCTTTAGTTTATGAATTAATGATCAATGGCAGTTTATATGACAAGATACACAAATTTAAGGTATACAGCATGTCTGTATGAGATACTTTATATGGGAGTGCAAAGGTGATAGCAGCTGCCTGTTGGTCTAATAATTAGAATTCTGAAATTCAGCTTCCCTTGCAGGACGAGGCACCTCTCACATGGGAGCAGAGATATTCAATTTTGAAGGATACTTGTAGAGGACTAGTGTACTTGCACAGTTCATCTCCACCAATGATTCATCAAGATATCAAATCGTGGGTTGAAATATGTTTCATTTACTCTCTCTCTCTCTCTCTCTCTCTCTCTGTGTCAGTACACTCCAACAAGCATTTCTGGTGTGTCAGGCTGGTCCTGAGTTGCCCATGTCAATAAGTACTACTTGCTAGCTTGTCTGTTTACTATTAGATTCTGGCTGCCAGTGAGGGGGAAATCCTGCAAAATGATAGTTTCCAAATATCTCAGTCCCTTCAAGTGGTGGAACTATCTAAACTCTTCCAGACATTTGTAGTAATTTGAGTACAGAGAATTGCTGGAGCAGGATTTTGCCAAAGATACCACTGGGTCAAGGTCATAGCTATAGTTCTTAAACAAGGTGACCTGTTTAAGCATACCCTATAATTGCACTCTGATGGTAGAGGGAAAGTAGTCAAGATGCTTTTCACTTCAGTTGTCCAACTGTTATTGGAAATGCTTGTATGAAAACTTATGAACAACTTTTCCAGTGAGTTTAAGAATTACTTCAACCTTGGAGCCTGGGAAAAATGAAAAGCTGATACTAGATCACTGTTGTGTATTCACAGCTACAGTGGATTTCAGCTGAGTTGTCCATAGATTTCAGATATAGGAGTGTCTTAGCAGTTTACATACTTAACCACAACTGACTGTTTGAGGGTCATTCAGACACAAACATACACCACTGCAACTGAGCATGCTTAGAATTCAAATTTCTGAACTTGGTAGCTATTTTTTAGGAGTTAGAGATGCCCAGAGCCTACTCTGAAGACCTTAGATGGAGGTCTGTGTGGATGGCGATAGTGAGAGAAGTAGTTAAAGTTAGCCATGGCTAAAAAGCTACTTGGAGCCAAAATTGTACTTTGACCTGTAACCAAAACCACAATGGTGGTTTATCACAATAACATTATGTAAACAACTAAGACACTCCTATTTCTGAAGTCTATGGACAACTCAGCTGAAATCCACTGTAGCTGGATAAACACTCCGCCCTCGTGCCTTGTAGTCTCAGCCCTGTGGTCCAGCTGTATGGGTAGGGTGTTAACTTTGATCTTAGACAATTTTTTGATGTAATGAGGCACTAGCTATATCATGTAGTAACCACTTGCTAGGCCTGCAAGTGGTCAGGTATCTGTGTCATAGTTAGAGAGACCTGTGGTTGTCATAAGACTATACACAGTTTATACTATTGTCTAAGTCGGTTAGATCACTCCAGTGAGTGACTACTCTGTTTACAATAGACACCTCCACTCCGCCTCTGTATCTATGTACAGCACGACAGTGAGCGACTACAGGTTTACAATAGATACCGAGGCGGAGCCGAGGTGTCTATTGTAAACAGAGTAGTCACTCACTGGAGTGATCTAACTGACTTAGACAATAGTATAAACTGTGTATAGTCTTATGACAACCACAGGTCTCTATTTTTTTTTTTTTTTTGAAATTTATATATAGATACCTGACCACTTGCAGGCCTAGGAAGTGGTTACTACATGATATAGTACCTCATTACATCAAAGGGATCGAATTATTCATAAAATTGTCTAATGTAAACCTAGTAGTCACTCACTGTCATGATCTAACCTATACTTAGAATTTCAAGTTAGTTGTCTGCAAATTATTTATTAAGGAAAGCCACATCTATTCAAGCACTTTATAGATTTTGCATCAGACAGCCAACTTGCAAGTCAGTACTGCTATGTAAGCCTGGTTTTTATTTATTTTTACAGAGCCAACATTTTGCTAGATTGTTCAATGCACGGGAAGTTAGCTGACTTTGGATTTGCTACTGAATTGCCACAATTATCACATGGCAAAACTATGTTTTCGTCTTTAGCTATTGCCCGTTCGGAAGGGTACTACCCATCTGAGGTCACATCTGGTCACTTCAGTGACCGTAGTGATGTTTACTGTTATGGAATGGTCTGTTCTATACTCAAGTCATTATATGTCATTTATATTATATCTTTTTGCACAGGTGATATTAGAAACCTTTACAGGCCAATATGTGTTTGATAAGCATAGGGATGACCAGAAACTGGTAATAGAACCACAGTTATATCTTGGAATTATTCAGCATTTGGTTTTGACAGGTGGACCACATTCAGGAAGATTTATTATCATATGATAAATTTAAGAAGCTTCATGACCCTCGACTTGCCCAGGCAGAATGTTTATCTCTTTTTGAAATCCAAAAAGAGTGCCTACGAGCACATAGCAAGAGGCCATCTGCTGCTGAGGTAGGTGTTCACTGTATAGTGGCCACATGTATCAATATTATTGCTTCCACCAGGTAATGTCCCTATGGGAAAAGTGATCTACACAACAAATCTATTGACATTTAATTACATGTAGTAAAACTCAATCTCGTATGATAATGTCCATTCTGGCATTTTTTTTTTAATTAATGAAAGTTCAATCTCATCTGACAAAAGTTAAATAATTATAGATACTCAAAAGTTACTGATACTACCTATTCAGTTAGAAATGAAGGTGGTTCCTAAAGACTCAAGAAACAATAGAATGCATGGATATTGGAAGGATTTATGTTATCCCGTGTCTGAGAATTCATGCTCAGAAATGGGGATGAAGTTTCACTTTCATTTAACATGGCATGTACCCATATAGCCACATCAAAAGGCTTCACCTGATCACTACTACCTGAAAGAGTAACAATAGCTACTATATTATAGCAATATCAAC